>JBBMEF010000004.1:3803835-3861440 GCA_037832685.1 Sicyos baderoa
TTTAGGTGTGGCGTGGGTGAATGTGTATTTTTCCCACCATTTGATTTTTATTGTTTTTTCGATTTGTCGAAAAGATCCATTGCTGCGGATTTGAAAGTTCCATGTAATAATCCATGGTAATTGAAAATACATGTTGTACCGCATTGTTAATGGGAATGGATTCTTAAATATGTTATGAGTAAAATAAAAGTAAGATTCTTGAATAGGAATGAGGAATATATCTTCGGTGAGACCAAAGATTCTCCACCAATCGATAAATCACATGGGGTAGCTTATCTTATGGGCTTGAAGGCAAAATTGGAGAAACCATGAGTGTTCATAGTTTTGGTACCACATGATATTGTACCAAGCTTTGACATAATCATGGTAGGAGTAGGTGTATGGAGTAAATGGTTTTGAGAATTGCTTTTCTGTATAAAGGCTTTGATTCCAAAGTCCTGTAGGTAAATTGATGTTGATTGAACTACCACTCGTGACATACCTGAATAGTTACGATGTAACTTTTTATTGTAAAATAACAATATTGTTATATTACATCGTATACATGAATAGTTACGTCCCTTAACTTTTTTTTTTTTTATTATTTTTTTAAATTTATCAAAATACAAAACTTCCCTTATCAATAGCTGAGATCCATTTAGAAACAAGACATATTGTCCAATTTTTGTAATTTCATACTTATATATATAAAAAATAAAAAAAATATATACAAAAGAATAAACTCTTATTTTTAAAATCACAGTAATTTACCTTATTTTATTTCAGCCGATAAGGCGGACGAGCCACTCAACCGGAAGCCTAAAGAAGTCATCGGAGATAGGGCGAACTGTCACCGGAATGGCTTTCCAGATCTGCCATTCACCGTCGACCCTCTTCACCGGCCACCATTCTCTCAGCACTTGTCTCAATTCTCAACACAAAACAACTCTCTGCAACTCCTCTCACCGTTTCAAGCTCAACCCCATTCCTCGCCACTCAAAAACATTCCTCCAAATTACCAATGTCTCGGCGCAGGAACACGCTCCTCTACAAACCCACAGTTCAAGCCCCAACGACGATGACATCTCCAAATTCCCAGATGGCAAGTCCGGCGGTTCCTCGTACAAAAACTCTGTTTGGGTCAATCCCAAAAGCCCCAAAGCGTCGAAACTTCGGAAGCAATCGTACGAGGCCAGGTATGTTTCTCTTACGAAATTATCCGAGTCCTTGGACTCTTGTAATCCATGTGAGGAAGATGTTGCTGATGTATTGAAGGTGATGGGTGGTAACGTTTTAGAACAGGACGCTGTTGTAGTGCTGAATAATATGTCGAATTCCCAAACTGCCTTGCTTGCTCTTCGCTACTTTCAGGAGGTGTTTAAATCAAGTAAAGAGCCGATTCTTTTTAATGTTACTTTGAAGGTGTTGAGGAAGTGCAGAGATATGGAGGGTGCAGAGAAACTGTTCGACGAAATGCTTCAGAGAGGAGCTAAGCCTGATAATGTCACATTTTCTACGATTATTAGTTGTGCTAGGTTGTGTTCGTTGCCTAATAAAGCTGTTGAGTGGTTTGAGAAGATGCCTAGTTTTGATTGTAATCCTGATGATGTCACTTACTCTGCTATGATTGATGCCTATGGACGTGCTGGTAATGTCGACTTGGCTTTCAGCTTGTATGATCGTGCAAGAACGGAAAAATGGCGTATAGATCCTGCAACATTCTCGACGTTGATCAAAATTCATGGAGTGGCTGGGAACTATGATGGGTGCTTGAATGTGTACGAAGAAATGAAGGCTATAGGCGTCAAGCCGAATTTGGTTATATATAACAGCTTGCTGGATGCTATGGGTAGAGCCAAGAGACCCTGGCAGATCAAGACCATTTACAAAGAGATGATGAAAAATGGATTTTCGCCAAGTTGGGCAACTTATGCCTCTCTTTTACGTGCCTATGGGAGAGCCAGATATGGTGAGGATGCTCTTCTTGTGTACAAGGAGATGAAGGAAAAGGGATTCCAGCTAAATGCTATTCTCTATAATACACTTTTAGCTATGTGTGCTGATGTTGCCTACATCAATGAAGCTGTTGAAATTTTTAAAGAAATGAAGAGTTCTGGGACTTGCCCACCTGACAGTTGGACATTTTCTTCCATGATCACCATATATTCCTGCAGTGGAAAAGTATCAGAGGCAGAGGAAATGTTGAATGAGATGGTGGAATCCGGTTTCGAGCCTAATATCTTTGTCTTGACGTCACTAATCCAGTGTTATGGGAAAGCCAAACGTGTTGATGATGTAGTGAGGACATTCAATCGACTGCTAGAGTTGGGGTTGACTCCAGACGATAGATTCTGTGGCTGTCTTCTCAACGTAATTACCCACACGCCAAAAGAGGAACTTAGTAAGCTGATTGATTGTGTTGAGAGAGGTAATCCAAAACTTGGTCTTGTGGTTAGACTTTTGGTAGGGGAACAAGACAAAGAAGGAGATTTCAAAACTGAAGCCTCAGAACTACTTAGTGTTGCCAGTACTGATGTGAGAAAAGCCTATTGCAATTGTTTAATTGATCTCTGTGTGAATTTAGATCTTTTGGATAAGGCATGTGAACTACTAGATTTAGGGCTTACGCTTCAGATCTATTCAGATTTGCAGTCCAGGTCTCCAACTCAATGGTCTCTATATCTTAAGGGTCTTTCTCTTGGGGCTGCTCTCACTGCATTACACGTTTGGATAAATGACTTAACAAAGGTACATGAATCTGAGGAGGAACTTCCACCATTGCTTGGAATAAATACTGGACATGGAAAACACAAATATTCAGATAAGGGTTTGGCAAGCGTCTTTGAATCACACTTAAAGGAATTAAATGCTCCTTTCCATGAGGCTCCAGAAAAAGTCGGATGGTTTTTGACAACTAAAGTGGCAGCAAAAGCCTGGTTGGAGTCTAGAGGTTCACCTGAGTTAGTTTCAGCATAGGTATTAGGTTGTCCCTGGTAGTGATATCTTTTATTTACATCTCTCTTTTTCTCATATATTTCTTGAAAATAATTTAATGTAAAAGGATGCAATGAAGAGTTCTGCTATCTTTGTTCTTCTATTGTAGTATAGCTTATTGGAATGCCAGATCGATATTCAAAGTTCAAACACTCTACTTTCTTGTTTACTGTTAATTATTTATGGTATTATTTTTTCTTGGTTTGTACTCTAACTTACATCATTTGTAATGTATGCAAGATAGGTTTTCTATATCAGTAGACATCTGAAAAGCTTACCGGACTCCATTATAATTCTGCTAAAGGGAGATGATAGAAATGCAAGGTGAACGATCAAGTTTAACTTTGGTGGGAGGAAGTACAAAAGTAATTTTGTATTTTGGGGTTGTAAGACCTTGTTTATTATTATTATTATTATTATTTTATGTTGTTTTCTTTAAAGAAAAAAAGAAAAGGAAGTGAGAGGCCAGATGTGCGACGGCTAGAGTTGTAAGAGGGGTGACATGGAAGTTGATTGGGAGAGGGGAGGCGAAAACGTTTTGTCGATGAAAATAAAAACAGATTTCCTTCTTTAGGGAGTACGAAGAAGAACGTGGGAGAGATGAGTTAGGGTTCGTGAGAGGTACGAGATGTCAACGAAGAAGGAAGAAAACACTACATATTGACTACGATCGAGGGGGGATTTGCAGACCACTCCGGTGCGATTCAAAGTGCGAAGGTTGTTGGGAGGTAAGCGTCGATCTCTTACTTTTCGGAAGTGGAAGAAGGAAAGATTTTGAGATTGATAAGGAGTTTGTCTTATAGAGATTGCTCGGGCCGAACTATTCACTTAGGAGAGGGAGATCGGTCTAGGAGCAAGTGGGCTCTAAAGATAAACGCTTTGGAGGGGAAAGGTAAGCAGGTCAATGTGGGTATTGTTGGTGACTTGTGTTTCGATTCAAATGTAGGGCTCTCTAATCAGTTTCTTCAATTTTCTAAGATAAGTTCTAGTGTGCATTCATATTTTTGTGGTGTTTTGTATAAGCAGGTGGCACGAGAGCAACTGGGACTGGACAACAACTCGGGGATACCTCGAACTAACAGGTGATGGGGACCTTAGTGTTTTGCTCTCTTCTTCCCAGAGTTATTTGCTTGCAATTCGGGTGAACAATTATGTTGAATGGTAGCACTATGATGGTGTAATGGTGTTAATTTAATGTGTTATGTGAAAAATAATTGGTGAAGATGAGTACGGTTTGAATTGGGATTTTAGCTTGTCTCGAAGGAATATTGCTAAATGTGGTAATAGGTAGTGTGGGAGGTAAGGCTAAACAACTGTGAAGATTTATAAATGTTTAGGATACGATGGATGTAAGATACTGATGGCTTATAAATGTAGTGATTTGGCTGTTTCTTATTTTGAATTGGATGTTCTTATTATGTCTTGGTTGTTCTTATTTGTTAAGGGAGTAGGTTGAATGTGCAGGTGTACTTAGGGTAACCTTTGCCCAATTCATGTCTTCTGAGTGTGGAATATAAGAGTGAGTGCTACTGAGGGGTGGGTATTTAAGTGTGGCTCTTTATTGGCAAGGGTGGGTGCTTTTGCAGCATGAAGAAAGAGACGTGGTTAGCGAGTTGTGTTTTGTCTTGGTTATAAGGGTCGATTGTGGAGTGTGTAGAAGTGACAGTGTGGGATTTTGATCTTTCCTTTTCTTACTTGGTTGTGATGTTGCAGCCTTGCAGGTCCATCTCAATGAGCCTCGGAGGGGTGCAAGATAGTTCAACTAGTTTAGCATTCACTTTGGGAACCACGGTCTATGGAAAATACTAGTTTAGTTGTTTGAACATGTTTTCTTTCTTTTCAGTCTCTAGATGTGATGTATATGTTATGGGATGGGAAAGTCTTTTGAATAGAGCAGGTACAAGTAATAGAACACAATGAGCTATTATTAGTTTTGGTTATAAATGATAAATTCTGATTTACTAATAAAGTAGGATGTCCTTCTACATTATGAGATGGAACATAGGTTGGTGGGGTGTTACAAGGGAGGTAGTGTTTCACGGGTGCATGTGTGCCGTGTGGGACAATTTTTAGTGGCAAAAATGATAAATTTTGTCACATAATGGTAGGGGACGAGTAACGAGTGGAATCGGGAGGGAAATTTGAGTACTTTGTCACGGGGGTGTGGATTAGATATTCTCTAGGATTAGGAGAGTTCAGGCTTATTGCAGTGTTGAAGATAATTATTAAATTGGGCACTTGAGTCCTAACAGTTTGGTATCGAGCTTTGTCTTTGAATCTTGGGCGTGTCAAGAGGAAAGAAGATGGATAGTAGGTTCAACTCGACGAAGTGGAGTTGCCATTAGGAGTGGTGGAGGAAGTTCAGAGGATACTGGAAATAGAGAAGACTCTAGTGGCCTCGATGGAGGGGTTGGATTGAAGCAAGAAGAGATGGAGAAGACTCACTAGCAAGAAGAGACACCAAGAGTAGTTCTGTTCTTAGGGCCAAACAATTAAAATTTCCCAAAGCTGTGTAATACGGATGGCCCTGGGACTACATAGTTCTCGAGCTGGAGATCGACTCGTCACAACCTGTTATCAAGGTAACAAGTCAAGATAGACTTACTAATGTCTTAGTTTTCTGTTTAATCAAGATAGACTTACTAATAGACATTTCTGTTTCAAGGCTTGAGATGCATCCATAAGTTACCATAGTTGATCTGTCTTTTCCCCTTTATATAGGGGGTGTTGATAGCTGCCAGTGCCCCATTTGAAAACTGAATTGAGATGGCATACTCATGGATGAACCTATCACCTATGTTGAAACTAGAATGATTGATTCAGACTCAGATTGGTTCCTACAAACTTGTATGGTGTTAGTTTCAGAGGAAGATTGACTTTTTAATTTTAAAATATTCTTTCAAAATCTTTTTTTTTAAAAAAAAGCTCCAACATAATTGACCTCTGTGAGTCATTCCTTCCAAGCCTCAAAAGACGGCCAACCTAATCTGTTTTCCTATCCATTTTTGCTGACTTTTTTAATGCCAAGGATGTATTCCACAGTCCAAAAATAAAATGTCAAATGGCATTGACTTTGACCTTTTGAATATTTTATCATTTTTAAGTCTGAACTCTGTGGTAGTGCACAAAACATGGTACTTTTCTTCTAATTTTTTTTTTTATCAATAATCAAATGAAGTCGTTGGCTGTGTATATTATATTCATACAGGTCGTGAAGGAGTGTAATGTCTGGCACGTTCTGATGCCTACCAATGGAAGTTCATCACAAATCCACATGCTATATATGCTCATGAGACTTGCATTTCTTCTCCATTCATTGACAAATGGGAAATTGCATCGCCTTGTCTTGCGTTCAGTCGCCACTGAAGAAGCTCAGAGCGCTCGAAAAACGCACCAAGTCAGCTACAATGGTCGACTCTGCAAATGAGCAAGGTAATGAGCCTCTTCTCCATGATTTAACTTCACCAACCAAAACCAGCCTCCAAGTTGGGGAGGTTCTAAAGGTAACATGCCTTGAAGAGTTAGAAAATCTTCTGGTTTCCTCAAAGATAGTGTACTCAAGTAAAGCAGGAGCAAAGAAGGTGAAAGTTGTTGTTACTAGAGAACAGTTCAAGTTGCTGTTGGCAAATGCAAAGAAGATGCAATCTAGACATGGATTGCTGAGTAGTACGGGCCCTCGTAGAGGGTGTCGAAAATGGCGACCGATGCTGTCGGCAATCTCGGAGGAACAAGATTTTTGAATGGGGTCTGGGGGGAAACTTGTATGGCTTACAGGGATTATGACTGCAGTTTTTGTGATTGGATCGAGCAGTCAGGCAAGCAAATGATCTTCCAAAGGAAAATCAAGAGACCATTTTTGGGTTGGAAAACTGAGAAACGTTTTATAATGTTTTTCTTTCCTAATTAAACCTATAAACACTGTATCTACGTATTATCATTTTGTTTATATGTAGGTATAATTTTTCTAAACACTAGAAATAAAATCATTTCAATTGGGGCTTTAATCTTTAGCATGCTTAGTTTTTTTTAGAAATAACAAATAGTCATTACAAATGAGAAGGCATCTCATCAGTCATGCTTGTAAATTATGTTGTAATGTTATCATTTTGGGTATTAAACCTTAAACCAAATGTAAACTTTATAAACAAATTTGTTTTTTGACAGATTATAAATAAATATTTTTATATAATAATAATAATATAATTACTATAATTATATACCGATAATATTATTATCACCACAAATATATCAAACATAAAAAATAAATTAAGAAAACAAATAAAAAAATACAAATAAAAGATTAAAAAAAAAGAGAAGATGAGGAACACCTTTAGTCAAACAAAGTGTTGGAGTCAACACCTCATTTCCTCTCATGCCAAACAAACACACTCGGAATTCATAATAATTATCAACTTGGATTATTATTATTAATCATATATAATAAAATCATAATTTTAATTGCGACAACTAAAAATTTGTACTCTTATGAATCCCACCTTACATACATCTTCAAAAGTAACTTTAAAATTATGAATTTAGTCCAACTATATAAGATTCCGCTAATATCAATTTGATGAATTCAATCTATGATGTGACTAATTATCTAAAAAATAATTTCTATAAATTTATTTCTTTGATTGTGGAATATCTTAATGGTCAGGGAGTTGTATCCACTTATTACACATTTATCTAGAATTTCAAGAATTATGTCTCGTTTGATAGTCATTTGGTTTTTTATTTTTGATTTTTGAAATTTAAGCCTACAATGACTATCTTATCATATATTTTTTCTTACTTGGATATCTATATCTCACCTATATTTGTAAAAATTAAATCAAAATTTGGAAGAAAAAAAAGTAGCTTCCAAAAACTTATTTTTGTTTTTGAAAGTTAGTTAGCATTCACATACTTTCTCAAAGAAAGATGGACACACTGTAAAAAAGATAGAACACATTGTAGAAAATAGTGGTAAAAATAGACTTAAATTTCAAAAATATAAAACAAAAAATCAAATAGTTATCAAACGAGGTCTTAGAACACCAAACTCGTAATTTAATCCATTACTTCAACTGAATTCAAATTCATCGTATGAAGCTACTCGTTTAAAAATTCTTTTCTAACTCCAACAACTCTATATTCCTCAACGTCACATGTGATAATATAATTCCTTTTTGTAGTCCTTGGCTCTTTATTTTTAATATATATATAAGACAATAGAATTTCATCACATTAATATCTATAGACAACACAAATCTTCACAAGCCACAAGGGTTAGAGCCTTAAGGTAATAATATTTTTTTTTTTAATAAATATGTATAAGCTTTGATTTCAAAAGCAGAATAATCACATTGTTTATCATTCTGAATTGTTCTTTGATTGAGGAAAGGATTAGAGAAAAGAAAAGATGCCATTCTTTTCCCCAATAATAATAGCCTTCGCAATCCATATGAAAAAAGTGATGATCAGTTCTAAAAGGGACAAAGTAACCGACCAATCAAGCAAATGGACAACAATCTGACCAAGCATCCTTGTCCTCCTCACACGTTTCCATTTGCTTCTTGTCTTATGACTCATTACCCCTTCTCCTTCAACTCCCCCACCAAAATATCTACAGCCTGCAAAAGGGTATTTCAGTATTTTCACAACAACATATTATATATATGCAAACCAATGGCAGCATCTTGGAACATAAAATAAGAAGCTGATCAACCAAGCAAAGTTTAAGAACTTTTGAAACTCATCAGCAATACAATGTTTTTTCCACTTATAAATACCATTTTGCAAGAAAAGAAAATGACCCATAGGCACCATCTTCTCTCATAGCCATTCCCCTAATTCTCTCTCTCTCTTTTTCTCTCCATGGACATTCAGGTCATCCAAACAAAGGTTCTCCAACACAAAGACCAGATAACTGTTGTAGCAGCAGTTTCTGTGGCTCTGTCAATGTTTGTATATGCAGCCCCCAGGTTTCTAAGTATTCTAGCATTCTTTTGGCCTCTCTTTCTCTCCACAGCCGTCCTCTTGGTGGCGATGACTGCCTTTGGAGGAGGAGGCTTCCAAGTTGGAACCGAAGTGCACGGTGAAAGAGCAGGTGAAAGGATCCTAGATTATGTTGCAGGACGGCCTGAATACGCCGAATACCAATATAAGTACCAATAAGAGATCGAGTCAAAATTCAGACACCGATGACGCAAAATTCGTCGCTGACTTTGTATAATTAAGCTACCTAAGAATTTAGTGTGATAAACACACCATGTATTCAATTCTAAAATGGTTTGTAAATAGAATCAGAATGTCACAATACATGCATTCTTCACATATTCTGTCTGAATCCAAATGGGTAAAGGATGTTTTGAAATCAAAAGTCAGTTAAAAGCCAACCATGAACGTGAGATTTATAGTCTTCTTTTTTTTTCCCTTTTTTTTAAACTAATGAAAATGAGATTTATAGTCTTCCATAAACGGTTTTGAGTTTTGTATAAACGTCAACTACAATTGTAGGTACTTGAATTCTGGTCTATAGAAGAATAGGAATGTTATTAGGGTATTAAGGGTATATTAGTAATTAGATAGAGAGGTTGTTAGAGTAGTTATAAATAGAGGGAGTGGGAAAGAAAGAAGTTTAAGTAATTGTTTATTGGTTTAGGCTTGAATAAGAGATCCCAAGAAAGAAGAGGTTCCAACTACCTTGAATATTTGGATTATCTTAGATTTTTTTTTATTTTTTATTTTTGAGATTACAACAAATGGGGGTGGGAGATTCAAACTCATGATCTCTTGGTCATTGAGTGTACACTAATGTCGTTGAGGTTGACGTTATCTTAGAATTCTTTTACCTTTTAGGCTTTTACATTCCAATACTTTTGAGTTCTATCACAAGAAAGCGACCTGTTCAAAGTATCAACCATTCAAACTTGGTTAATGGTTTATATGGGTTGGTTAGAATAGACAAGAAGCATCAATCAAACTGACAGAAACCATTCCAACATTCTTAAGTTACCTACTTCAATTTGATGAAGCGTGGTCAAATATGCAATAACCATCTAAAAATGACAGGTATAATATCACGAAATAGATTAATAACAGAAAGTTTACATCTACTAAGAGAGTGGACTAATTAAGGAGCAAGGATCACCTTATTCGATAACTATACACGAGTGTGATCTGATAAGAGTTGGGTGTTATTATGCCGATCAGCCGATGCCAATGAAGTTACTAAATCAGCTTCTGTTAAGTTTCCTGATTGATCAATGTCAAGCTTCCTAAAAGTGTCAAGTATGGGTGAAACATCTTCCTGATGAATCTTTCCCATTTCCTTCAGTTTATATAGAACAAATTCAGCAGCACTGATATAGCATATTGCCAAGACATCCAAGATACATGCAAGAATTGAATAAAAACAGAATTAGTGGTTCGGATATGGTCAATGGGAAATAAATCCAATGGAATTCAAGGACGAGAAAGATGAAGGAAAATAGGGTTTACCTTACTACTTTATCATGATCGAGGTCTGCTTCTTCAAGATCCGAGTATGTGAGGTCTCGGGAGAGAACCCAATTCACTAGTGATTTCTGTCTCCTTTCAGTGTATAATTCCGCAAGGTACAGAAAGAACTGTGCCAAGCAGATGGTACTGAACATTATCCAAATGACAGCAAAAACACGACCAGCTGATGTAGAGAAGCTCTCATCCCCATAGCCAAGGGTTGTGATTGTGGAACAAACACAATAAAAGGCATCTATGAACTCTAGCTTCTCAACCACAACCAAGAAAAGAGTACCAACAACGACGAGAACCCAAAGGATGATTCCAGTCATAATGAATTTGTATTTGACTTTGTGAGCCTCAGATTCCTGAAGGATCTCACTGGAGCTGATCTTTTTCCTCAAGTACATGGCCTTAACCAGAAGAATTTCCTGCTTTTCCACAATGTAATCGGCCGCCTTGCTAAGAATCATCCCACCAAGAGTCATTCCAATGAAGACATAAGAACAAGCAAGTAGTTTTGCAACTATGCTGTGAGGAACAAGATCACCATATCCAACAGTGGTCATTGTCACAACACAAAAGTAAATGGCATCAACAATCCCATTTGTTTTCTTGCCATCGATTTGATCCCGAACAAGAAAGAAACAAAGTGTTCCTCCTCCCAAATAAGTAGCCAGCAGAAGAAATACTTTTGTAAAACTAACTTGTGTACCAATCATATATTGATGAGACGTTTCATCATAACTTTGTGGTTGAGTTTTATTTTCCCCTGAATGTTTACTTCCATAACGGTTAGATTTTCTTCTCTGAAGAAAAATCCTCTTATCAGAATCGGACAGGATGGGAAGCAAGGATTGCTCAACATCACCAGAGTCCATCAGAAATCCAATGAAGATCTTCTAACAAGGCTAACTAAAACTATTTTTTTATAACTTAGAAGAGATTATATTCCAACACACAACGCGTAAGGTCATTAACATTGATAGAAGTTTTCCAGCAAAAATTCGTCTAGAGATACATACATATCCACAAGCAGAAACTGCTCCTCGGACATATCACACGGATCAATATCTTCAATTTTCAAAACCTAATTATCATTTGAGTTGTCAAAACTATTGACTCCAAATCAATTTCAAGCGCTTTCCAACATCACAAATGAAAAACTATTGTTCTTGAACATAACACGAAACCAAAACCAATACAATGCAAGCAACAGCAATCCTCACATTCTATCATCAAATGCGAAAAAGAAAAGATAGTACCAATAATTCCCAGTTAGGTTAATAATTTTTCCGTGGCAATGAGACAAAAGTTCATGGGAAATCAATAACAAACAAACACTGTTCCACCTCTACAATAAACAGATAACAAAAGAGATTAAATGTAAGGTTAAAATCACAAATTCCCTCATAATCACAGCAACAATTTAGACCAAAAAACCGTCTTACTTTATTTAGAACAGAACAGGACAAACAAACAGTCAAGAAAAGGGACGTTTGAGAAATTGGGAAGGAACCCAACAATCCCTCTCAGGTTTCCACCTGCCAAAATCCTCACCACTCGCCATTACCTGAAAACGACATATCCTAACAATAAGGCCAAACAACAAAGACTTACACGAAATGAAGATCAAAGCAAAGAACCCTAATCTTGAACAAATCCCATTATTGCAATTCCACAACGGAGCTGGGGTCCGTCGAGATTGCCGCCACTGCGATCCGATTCGTGGCAGAGCAAGAACGAAATTACTCAATAATGAAGGAAACTGGAAAAAGGGGGGTCCCATTACAGGGAAATATGAAGAGGGCGCACATGATTTGAAGCCGCAAATGCACGAAGGTAAAGAATGACAAAGAATGGCGCGGATTTGCAGCCACGCGTTAGGGTTTTGAGAGGTCGATTCTGCAAGTTTGTGGTCGAAGATGACAAATCTGGGAAAAGGGATTGTCGGATGAATGCGACGAATGATTAGGGCATTGTTTGATTTTGTGTTGTAATTGTCGAAGCAGAAGATCCAAATTCGTTCTTCATTGTTCTTCACTGTTCTTCATCTCCTTTATTGATGCCTCTTTAAAGTACAGTCGTTAAGTACTTCATTTTGTTTTGCAATTTTAACTTTATCACAAAATGGTGTCTTATGACTTATGTAATGTCAAATCTTCTTATTTCATTTCATTTAAGTATATATTTATTTATTTATTTAACATTTAATAATAATTAAGATAGAAATTTCGGATGAATGATCTCTTAATATGAATTTATATTTGTATTTCAAAAAAAAAAAAAAAAATATATATATATATATATACTTGTGTTTGAGTTGTTATTTTTATTGGCATTAATTGATCATATTTGTTAAACTACTTTTAATAAGTAATTTTGGAATAAATAATTCAAGTGATTTCATCCCATTATGGTTAAGACTTAACGAAGGACCAAGATGTCCTTGTTCCTTATAAATAAGGAGAGATTTCGTTTATATTTTTGTTGGTTTTGTATCAACCGACGACTAAATAATATTGTTTCTCAACAATTTGGTTCATATAGATGTTCAATAAAGTACACAATCATTGAATCGACTTTCTTTTTCGGTTCAATTTCGATATTAACCTTATATTATAAAATAATAATATTATTAATGAACCTATTTTTCCTTTATTCTATTTTATTTTTTATACCACTTTTTTTATAATAAAATGAAATTACATAACAGATTACATTTTCCATTTTCAAGAGTTGAATTTTTTTTTGAAATCCAAATTACTATCATAATCATCTAAATTCATTTTATCAAAATCAATCAAATCCGAATTCTAAACACAGAATAAAGTTACTTCAAATAAGAGATAATAATAAGTAATACGCACAAAATAAATAAATATATATATATATATATGAGAAAAGATACTCGAAAAATATATTGATATTTAAAAAATAAAAAATAATTCATTCTAACGGATTTGTTGATCTGGACTTTAAAGCATATTATAAGTAATATAAAGAAGGTACTTTTTTAAAAATTTATCGACAATATCTATATTTTAGTTCGATTCGATTTTTATTAATTTTTAAAATAAAAATTAAACCGAACTAATATTTTTCTTTTTCAAAAAAAAAATTACAAAATGTTGTGTTCATCTATGAGTTTTTCCATTTTTTTTTTTTTTGTTTATTATTTGTTGTTGCACTTCTACTCACAAATGCGATCTTAAAGACTTTACTTCTATTTGAATATTTACAGCTTTGTTCTTCATTCGTAATTAAGTAATTCTTTATTATGAAATTTGTATGCCCTCATGTGACATGCTTCTTCTTTGGTTTTATAGAATAAATCAAACTTAATATATATTTCATATTTCGTGTTTCACACGTGTCTAGTGACTATAACACATTTTATAAATTTGGATATAATATATTTGACTAGGCCTAGGTATTTCATGTTTTTTGTTCACATATTTGCAAGTACTCAAAACTTGAAGTTGGAGATCACCATTTTTATTAAAAACACATAGCACACACATTTATATAATAAAAAGAAAGTTTTGTAATCATAATATTATTAATTAATCAATGATTACACTGCAATAAGCTGAGTTTGAGCTGCTTCAATCCTCATTTCTTCTTTCATTTTCCTAATAAACTCCTCTATTTTCTTATTCAATTCTTCTGTGCTCACTACCATCTCTAATTCCATCCCTTTCCCTTCTTCTTCTTCATCTTCTTCTTCTTCTTCAATGTCATCCGTAAAACACCCTTCATCTTCGTCTTCGTCTTCGTCTCCGTCTTCGTTTTCGTCTAATTGAACTCCATTAATAATTTCTTCAACTTTTTCTTCTGTTTCCATTTCTTGATTTGTCTCTTCAATGGCAGCCAGTGCAAGAGGGTCAAATTGATGATGATGATCATGATGAGAGTGGGAAAATGAATAATCACAATTAGGCTCAAAATTAGAAGAAGAATCTTGATCAATAACAGAATTAGAAGTGGCTAGAAGAAAGAGGATTCCATTACAAATCAAGAACATGTACTTTCTCTCCATGCCATGGTGAAGGTTGAAATTAGTGAAAGAATGAGGAGAGTGGGAGAAAATGGCTAAAAACAAAGATAAAACACAAACTGACACAACAAACTTCACCATCTTTTTCAAGCTCTCAACTTTGCTCCATTTGCTAGTACTCCAACTTCTAATTGTACCATCAAGATTCAAACTTTCATCTGAATCTAACTTCATGGCTTGTGGGTTTTGATCCATTTTGAAATGGGATTACAAAAATCACACCTTTTTTTTTTTTTTTTTTTTTTTGGTTTTGTGAAGTTCACTACTTGTAAAATTAGAGGCTGCACATTGTATTGAATTTATAGTGGTCCTTACAGCTCTGTCATGCCCATGTTTGAGGAGGTGAATCAAATGTCGAAAGTGCCCTTGTGAATAGTTGGGAGGTGGGAGAGGGAAGGGGTATTTTGGGAAATGGGAAAATCATGGGGATGGAGACAATAAGGAAGAGAGGAAAAGCCAAAGGGGCTTGAAGCTTCTGGGCTTTGCCCAAAAAAGTGATGAAATTAGGGGATGGAGGGAGAAAGGAGAACGGGACACGTGGATTTGTGAAGATATGCATATTGGGGTTTTCTTTGTTTAGGGGCTATAAGATTTTGGGTTAAATTATAAAAATAAATACTCTTAAATATTTTTCTCTTGTTTGAAAAATGATATTCATGAACTAAAAAAATGATATTTGTGACTTTAAATAACAATAATAGTAATATTGTTTTTAGTACAAATTGAGAAAAGGGGATTACAAATACTGATTTTATGAGGGATCGAACTCATGATCATAGGGTGGAAATGAATTAACACCAACCAAATCAGATAATCAATCGCGACACTAACCCATTCGGTGATAATAGTATTCTATCTATTGCAAACATTTAAATATAGAGAAATTGTACTGGATAATTCAATTTTACAAAATAATTACAGATTTAGGCAAATTTGAAAAAATTTGCATCCATAGTCAAATATACAGTATAAATATACAACATATCATATTATGTATTAGTTATTCGGTATAAAAAGTATTACTTTATACCGTATATTTGACTATGGTTGCTAATTTTTTTAAAATTTGTCGTAAACATTTTATCAATTCGGTCTATTCCTATAAAAACTCCTTAAATATATATAGGAAGAATAATTTTTTTTTTTGTGAAAAATAGAATTAAAAAGCTTTTAAATCATTGAATGAAAATAAAGAGATTGAAATTTTAAAGTTAGATGTTTTGATCATTGAATATATAACGATGTTATTGCTTTTATTGACTATAAAAAAATCAATCTCAACTACCTTCATTGTTATCATACAAGTTTTTAACTTAACATTTTAGCTATGTGTTGTTGTAGAATAATTTTGAAATATTTAACGGTCAACTTTTTTTATTTAAATATTTATAAAAGTTTTAAATAATATTGAAAGAAGAAGAACTTGAACTTATAAATTACTATATTACCAACAATGCCACTAAAACTCTCTTTATATATTTATATTTATCTTTTTTACAATTATATATCGTATGAAGGAAGATTTAAACTTGTAACTTCATATTTACTAAGTTGTACAAGAGGTCAGATCGATACTTATATGTAACTTGTGTTTATTTTGGTAAATGATTATGAAAGTTGTATCGTTTTCTTCTCGTGGGATCCCAGGAAAAACGGTACCAACACAAAAGAAATTGTTCCATTATTGTTCTCATTCTAAAGGTCCCTATCATTGCTTTATTTTATTGCCAAAATCATTCATTTTTGCTTTATTTCAACCCCTTTGCTTCTTCAACCTATATCCTTTCTTTTTCATTATTTTCAAGGATTAATGCACCTATATCAAATGTGAATGGTTCCACCTAATTGAGTGCAAATTATAAGAAATTAGTAAGAAAAAAAATGCTTAAATTTATAAAATTTAAAAATGAGTCTCAAACTTATATTTGTTTTGATATATTGTCGAAGACTCTATTTAACCAATTGAATGTAGAGATTTTTTTTTATCACAATAATTAGGTGTAAAATTATAATTTTGGACCCTCCCTAATGTTTGTTTCCTAAAATGTGTAACACTTGTCAATATTTAGTAATAATTATAAAATAAAGTGGCATCAATGGCTTCACTGAATTCCACAAAATGATAAGAGAACTCCCTTTTCTTCATATCTATCCATGCTAATAATGTTGATTTTGGACATATATCATTGGTTGTTTGTAGGTAAAGAATTTTCAATTCCAAAAAATATATATTAAATAATAGTATTTATACAAATTAGAAAGTTATTATAAAGATATCTTGAAATGTGAAAATAAACTTAATGTGATTTGTAATGAAATATTGTTTCAAAAATAAACTTAATTAACTATATTTGTTAGTAATGTATTTGTAAGAACGGATAACCGTTAGTTAATTAGTCCTAGAGCTTTCCATTCATTTTTGTCATTAATTTTATTAGACAACCGTCAAGTGATTGAAAAAACTCAATGGACTCCATAAGGCCGTGTTTGAGTCGTAGGTTAGGTTGAATTATAGTAACTCAATTTATAGTTGGATCATCAATTATAATCCATCATTATCTCAATTAGAATAATTTTTCGGATTTCATCATGTTATAATAATTTCATGTTGTAATAACTACATACATGTCAAACACGACTTATCATTACTCATGTTGTAATAACATGCGCTACAAATACATGTTATTATAACTTCCATTTGTCGTTCCGATCGCACCTAAGAGTTAGAAATGAAGGGGACTTTGAAGGTAAACCTTTAATATAACACAATATTTATTCATATTACATTATGTAGTACTATGAATACTGGTCAGTTACCACTACATTTTCAAGGAGATGCTAATTCTAAATTGCTTTCCATTTCATAAAGGGGTAGTAATTAAGCTACAAAAACAAAATGAAAATTGGAGCAGCAATGAAGGGGGGATAGGATATCAAGGCTGAGCTATCCCTTTTTTGATGAGCATCTCATAGATTCTGTCAATTTTGGTTGGGTCAATCTTGAACAAGTGATGGGCATCAGATTTCTTGGTCACATTGCCATTGAAAATCTCAACTGATAAAACTTCTTCCATCCTTAGGTAAAGAGGGGGAGATAGTCTGATTTCACTGCATAGTCTTTTCTCCTGCCAACCAGTAAAAATTCCAAACTGCTTCAGTAAAAAAAAATAACAACATCCCCCCAACAACAACAACAGAAGAATGAAGCAAGACAAGTATTAACATTTTCCTAAGATGGAATCATGGAAGCATGTCTTGGTGTGAGTATAAGAAAAGGGAACTATGACCTTGGTGTGAATATGAAAGCCTGTCTTGGATGTGTCAGCATTATAATCTTTGGTAAGAAACCGAACTTTCATCGAGAAAAATGATAAATATAAATGGCATACGAAAAAACAAGCCAGAAAAGGAAACACATAGCTAACTATAGAAAGGGTTTTAAATCGCAAAGAACAAGATCAAGCTGATAATTACAAAAGGTTTGATGGACCCTGTCTGAGTGTGTTTCTATGTAAGAAAAAGGAACTATGAACTATTTTTTTGAGCTCCACTACAATTGAGGGATAGAGGATTTGAATTCATGACCTCTTGGTCACGAGATTACATTGATGACAAGATTACATTGATGATGCTGAGCTACTGCCAAACTTTCTACGGATGTGTTCAACATTAATTTATTTTTTTGTAAGAACTTGATATGAAAAACGGTATAAGGCATACGAAAAACAACCCCACAAAAAGAAACGCATAATTATCCATAGAAAGGGCTTCTAGTCCAAACGAAGTTGATAATTAGAAAAAAGCTTGATGAACAGCCACCCAACAAGTAGACAAGTGAGGTTTTAGTTCTTATAACTTCTCTCTACACCTACTGAGGTTCGAACCTGGGTCAAAGGGTTAAATTGAAATTCAATTCAGCCTCTATTGCCAACAAGCTACGAAACCGTTCGGTTATAACTTAAAACTCCTTAAAGGTGGATTTCTTTTCATGCACTCACATTGAAAAATGCTTACAGCGTTGCTTCTTACAGGGTGGTTTTTGCAATAATTGGGATCTCAAATCAGGAAACGTGGAATAAAAAAAACGCTAACCATGTTCGCTGCTATTAACTAGTAAGTAGAAGATTGTACTTACAGCTTCAGAAAGAAAATCTGCACCATTGAATCCCACCATATCGAAGTCGTTGACAGAGCCAGAGAGACCCTGTGCTGCTGGTCGTGAGTTCGAATCCTTGCCAGCAGACTCTGAAGGCAAGAACATGATTGAATTCCCCTGACTTACTGGGCCTGTAAGATTATTTTCTTTCACTCTACGATCTGCTTCTTCACATTCTCTTTTCCTTTTCTTATCAAGAAAGATCTCTGCCTCGGTCGGTGTACGGCAGCCAGCCGCTCTGGCTTCCTGCATAATCATTTGTACAATCTAATAAGACATAAGGTATAGTGAGACCTTTTGGCTTTTACATAGACACAGCAACCTTGAGTCTTGCAAATATTACAGCACCTACAACTTCCATAAAAATGGGTCAAAGAGCAACAAGAAAACACTTCCATATGTCTCCTTCCAAATTTCAGTAATATAGAAAATCAAGTTCCTCGATGGCCAATTAAAGCTAGGAACCAAATATGTACCACCATCTCGAACCGGCTCTAATGATCTTTTTTTATTTTTTTATGAAAGACTCTAAAGATCATTTATAAAGATGCAAGTGTGAGAATCTAAAATCGCACATTACTCTGAAATAATACTAAGGCAATAATGCAGAGAACAGAAAGCTCTAGTTAAGCAATTATCAGGCATGAGTTATGAGATATTGGAAGCATACGGCGTTCCTTACAAGCAAGAACCAAAGAAACATAAATCTGCATATTGAAAATCAAGTTTCAAACCTTAAGTTCTTGAATTCTTTTCAAGGTCCGATGCTCTGCAACAACTGTTTGAAGCAATTCTACGTGTTCTTCCTTTGAATGAAAACGCATGAAGACGTCATATTGACGACATATAACCCTCTCTTCAGCCGATAATTCCTTTTCAAAAGAACTCGGATAAAGTAAATTTCTATGTAGTATAAAATCTTTTCTCCGCTTCCTCTCATCTAGCCTGCAAAATAATTTCATCATGATAAGATTTAAAGAGAGAGAACATTTGAGATCCAATGGAAAAGTAAACAAGTTATTGTCGATGTTTTTTCTAACATATAAAGCGAGCAAGGTGTAGTGGACATTTCTATCTTTCAAAGTAATACATATGAAAATAAAAGGCATATAATAAGACAAGTTACACTAAATCTATTCATAAAGATGCCTATCAAAATTTTACAAACTGTTACCTCTTCGAGTATATACGCAGCACTCTCATTTTCAGCTCACGCTCATCCTCACCATCGGCCTCCTTAAATTCCATCTCTGCTAGCAGCTGCTCAGCCTCATTATCATATTCTGGATCAAACTCCTGTCTCTTTTCATTGTAACCACTCAACTCTAATAAAGAAGGACCCTTACTAACTGGCAAATTAGGTTTCTTCCCTTTAAAATTCCGGTCTGTATGAGAATCTGCCATTAGATCATCATACAAATTTAGCTCCAATATCTTCCAACCTCTAAAAAGAATATGCAAGTATTTGAAGAAATATAAATAAGAATGTGACTAATATTATCGCCTTATCATTGCTTCCATATGATCATGTGCTAAAAAACAGAGTGGGGAAAAGGAAGAGATGTCCAGTAATCTAAATCTACTAAGCTTCATCATGACATACTTTGGCAAAAGGTTATCCAGAATTAGTAACAATAATAGGGCTGCTCCAGGAACCACACGCTATGACAGATGGGAAACTTTAACTAGACAAAGCAACCTAGAGAAAACACAATGTTGAGCGGAAATACAGACGATAATACATGTTGTCATCCAACACCTTCTGTATGAACAAAGTACTGTTTTCATGACTACTATCTGAGAAAACAGTATAGAAAGAATGCCTTGGCTGGAAATTTAGAGAGCTACTATACAGTAAAATGACAATTAATTATGAATAGTTATACAAGTTTCACATTAAAAGGATAAGGTGTAGATTGATTGAAAACATATATTTATCATTTATCAACATTCAATTGCAATGTAAAGAATTTATCGGACTGGACCTTCCAATTTAACAAGGTTATTTTTAACTTGATTTGCAGATGATGCTTTCTTGTTAGCAGTGGCAGCGGCCATATTGAAGCTGCCTTCTTCTGCAATAAAATGAACAGGCCCAGTAACCAAGGGATCACATTATCCATTTAATTAAACGTGACAAACATTCATAGTCAATCAATATTCAACGACAATAGATATCTATGCCTCACCTGACATAGAGCTTGATGATAAACGGCCAGAAGGGTCCGCTTTATGTGGATCCTCAACTCTGAAAGTAAAAGAAAATATTGATGCAAAGGTAGGGAAATCAATAAAAGAGAACAAAGTCATTCAAGGTAATAATTGATATACTTCACTCTTGAAGGAGAAAATGTGGACTCTTCCTTCAAAGTAAGCTCTCCAAGCATTGAAAATCCTGCAGCATTAGAAAAAAATAATCATGAGCTCCATCATCAGAGAAATACCAGAATCATCTGGAATTTTGCACAATAATGAAGTTATAAGAACTTCTGCATCAAATTATTCCTTCAACCCATCATTCTAGAGCTTGTTTCTTGAGAAGCAGAAGATACATTGGTCAGTTTTACATAGGAAGAAAGCCTACAGCTTAACACAATCTACAAGTAGACCCTTTTCTCACACATTTGATTTATCTTCCAAGTTAAAGTTATATGCCACAGCATATCCAAATAACAGGAACCTAGTTACACTATTTTTTCCTTCTTAAATAAGAATATAGTTCTTTCAAGATATATCTGCATGGCACAGCATCACAGGATATCTCTTGGCAACTGCATTGCCAGAGTAGCTCATAACACAAAAAGATGATGAATGTCTCACACCTTTCTTGTCTTCACCGTGCCCTTTAGCCATAGCAAGAAGCTCCTTTCTATTTTTACCAACGACATGAGACATATCCTGAGAAAAATTCAAAAGTTAATCTCTTGAAAGAAGAACCAAAGTTGTTGGAGAATTCAATGTGCATTCTCATACCGGTAGAGGAAAATATGGGGAGTTCATATATACACTTGAATAATGTTCTATGCATTGTTCTTTACTCTTCGTCCCCACATGCTCAGCAACTTCTGCCCAATTCCAAAAGCCATACATTTCGATACCCTACATTATGAAATTATTCATTCAGGCCAAAAGAAGAATATACAGGCCACAGGAAATTGCACAGAAGCTCGCAGATATCCTATCCACTTTAATATGAAGCTGGCATATTGAGTTAGGAGAGCTCTGTGAGGGACACTATAAGAAAATATATACCTCTAGAAGCAGTATTTCATCGTCTGCATTCCAGTCTGGGCAGATTAGTGGGAAAGATAAATTATCCTGTCAAATTGAAGGTATGTTCACGGTTCAACTAAAGAAAATGCATATAGTGTTCAATTTAAATTCGGCAATAACTCTAACGTTTTCAGACTTCTCTAGAAGCTAAGATGTATTGTTAATGTGCACCGTTCATTCAACTTAACACATGGTTATATTCAGAGGGAAAGTAAGACAGGTAAAGTTATGAAATAGAGAAAACCTCCACAAACATTAATCTCAGACTAAACTAGCTTACTTTGAAAAAACTCAAATGAATCTAATTGCCCTATCAATAACCCACTGGCCACTGCAACTCCGTTTTTTTTAAAACAGAAAAGCTTACACAATTTCTAAGAGAAAATACAATCTAATGGTGGGGGGTTACTAACCATAACCCTGTATGTGTGATCGTTTTTATGAGGTGTCAACTCCACTCCAACAGAAAAGCATTCTATACAAAGGTCAAAGTCGGGGCACATAGCACATTTGATGCGGATTTTCCCTGTAATGTCTTTAATGCAATAATTGCAGTGGTATAATGCCTTTTTCCCTTCCGTTGTCCCTTGACCTGTCTCCCAAAATGATTTAAAGGCAAAGAAAAATGTGAGACTAAAAATGGTTCAAAATTAGAGCACACAACATATAAATTACCGATGGTAGACTTGCATAATCATTTATCGCAGATGAATTATCTACACTTAATTTCAAACCTCAATTAATCAAAGTAGAAAAGCGCACCTGGCGTGGTAGATTCCGAATTATCTCCACTAGAAGAATTCTTTTTTCTCCTAGATCTGCAGCATCAAAATGGAAGTTCATGTAAAGTTGTAAACAACACAGACCATAATGCATCAAGAAAAGAAAAAAAATAGAAAAGGAAGAGAAACACGTGAAATAGATCTTAAGAACACAAACACGCGGCATAAATCCCCATAAACCTTTTTTAAGAAGAGAAACAGAATTCATAGATAAATGAAATAAAAGAAGCTTATTAGAAAAATATAGGGGATTACAATAGAGCTTTATTTGGAACAAGAAAAACCATAGTCACTACAAGAGTGTTGATTTTTACACCAATACAAAAAAAATGAAAAAGAATCAAACTCAACGAACTTCATGATAAACTAAATAGTAAATACTACACAATAATACAAGCAGATAATCGGTTTTGAGACGCCTTCCACCCAAAAACTCATAAATATGTAACCAAAATGTTAAACCAAAGAACAGAACATGGCATATGAATCCATAACCACAAATGGGGTTCACAAGAGGCCAAAATAGCCAAGCCTGGAATCAAATTTCACAGAAACTAAGTACTAGAAACCATCCCATTAGTAGTTAACTAACAAACCAACTTTCAAACATTTAAACAAACAACCCAAATAGTAGTTAGTACAGTAGAAGACAGCTCAAGTAAGTAAACAAGGCTACCTTAGAAGAAAGCACATCATTCACTCAAAACACCCAACTACTCAAATACATAATTCTTCCCACATTACAAAAATCCCAAATTCATTCTCCCCCAAAAAGGGTATCTTCATAAACTCCAGAAAAACATGAAACCAGCAAACATTGCCAACAATAACATGAAAATAAACAGAAAGGGGAAGAAATTTGCTGACCTCTGAGTGGGATCCTCGTCGGACTGAAAGTTCCCCCGAGAGCGACCCATTGGAATTGGGGAATGGAACGAAGAATCCGAGCTGCTGGGCAAGTATTTGATGAACAGAAACTGGTGAAAACGATCGAATCAAGTGGCGGAGCTGGAAGGCGCCATGGATTGGGGATTTGGGGGCGCTGCAAACGCTCAATCCCGAAGCGGATTGGATGGTTTCTTATTTGGGGGATTTAGTTTAAGGGTTTGGATAAAAGAAGAAAGTGGGAAATTGGGGTTTGAAATTGAAATGGAGGAGAAATCGATTCCGACAATGGAATCCCGAAACCTTCTGATACAGCGAAAACGATGAACTTTGAGAGTATCTAATATGGTCAATTAACTACCGTTTAATTCTCTTTCGTCGTTCTTAGATTTGTTTCCCCTTTTTTTTTTTTTTTCCTTTCTTTTTTTGCTGCTTCCTAATCTCCTCTCTTGTTTTATCGATTGAAATTTTACTTGATTTTGGAGAAAAAAATTGTAACCCTAAATTTGAGTATTCGTTTTGAAGCTGGAGATTTTAATTTTGTCAAATTAGAATGTAAATTTAAATAGTTGTTGCATAGAGAATAATAACTCAACCGGCATCGTTATATAGGAGTGTTCATCGATCGGTCTGTGTCGATTTTTAATGAAAATTGACACCGAACCGACCTTATCGATTTTCTGAAAAATGAAACCGAACCGATCGATTAAGTCGGTTAATTCATATTATTTTTTTCTTATTTTTTATTAAAATAATATATTAATTATACAATTTTCTAACAAAAATTTGAGGATTTATTTTAAGAAATATATATATACATATATAATAATTTTTAGAAATACATGGAAATTTAAGTTAATTTTATAATAATTTAATAAGAAATATATTTAATTATATGAAAATATCAATATTTTATAAAGAAAATTTTCGGTTGACAAACCGAATTAACCGAAATTTTTTTGGTTAATTATTTTTGTAACCGATACCGACCGACACATATTTAAAAACCGATCGACCGACCCAAATTTGGTCGGTTTAGTCGATCAGATTGGTTTTCGGGGAATGTATGAGCACCTCTATCATTATATACCTAATGACTTTGAAGTTTTTGGTTCGAGTCTCCCCCACCCTTAATTGTTGTAATCTCAAAAAAAAATAGTAACTGTGATTTGAAATTTATCTTTAATATGGATGTGGGATGAAATTTTTATCATAAACTTTCCACCATGTACGTAAGTGGAGAGTTAATTGAAATTGGTATACCTCAATCAAAATAAATTTGTGAGTGATTTTTTTTAGGAGAATTTGTGATAGTGAGTTTAATTTTGCAATAATCAATTTAAAAGTTAAGTCTTTCGGATCAAAATATTGTTCTTATTAAAAAAGTAAATTGAAAAATTAATTAGGTTTAAAATAAAAATTGAATATTTTTATAAGATTGTGATTTTGACTCCCAATCAAAATTATATATAGAACCAAAAGGAAGTCATTTGCTCAATATTATCTTATTTATAAAAAGTTTTTTTTTTAGTTTATATCAGAAAAAGTGAACAAATATCAATACTCATGATGTGTGGCGCTCGTGTTGAACTAATTTACAATCAAAGAATGGCCTTACTTATAAAAGTTAAAAAAAAAAAAAAAAAAATTGCCTCTAAAATCTAGTAAGTATTTTTCTTGGTTGGAAATTAATTTTGTTTTTACTCGGAAGTTTTCCCTCATCTTTGCATTTAGAATAAGTGAAAGTTGAGATTTTTATTTTTATTAGGAAGGAAATGAGTTTTTAAAATACGGAAAATAACTCAACCAAAGCTTATGGAAAAATAAGCTCCCAGCGAGGATCGAACTCGCGACCTTTCGCTTACGAAGCAAACGCAATACCACTATGCTATGGAAGCTGGTAATGAAAGGTCAAGTATCAAGTATATGTAGACTTTAATTAATTATTAAAGAACAATGTAGTACATACAAATGTAAAACTAGGATATGCTTAGAAAATTTGGAAAAGTTACACAAATCACCCTTAAAAGAAGTTTAAACTCTTAAACTATTTATTTGACCAATTACATCTACTTTGATCAGCGTTACCATACACTCTCAAAATTAAATTATATATTACAATGAAATGGTAGAATTGAGCCATCAACCATACTGTAGTACCTATGGAGAATCAATATAATTTTGAAAATTTAGACGGTTGTAATTGATGGCTTCAGAAGTTAAGGACATTTTTGGCAATTCTTCGATTAGTTAGTTGCCTTTAATGCCATGCCAATAAATAGGAAATCACCTCTCATGTATTCTAAACACTTTATTTTACCAACATCTTTCATCGATTTTTGGAGAAACCTATTGGTCTTATATTGTACATTAAAATTGGTGTTGGAGCTTTGAGACCGAAGTTAAATGTCGCCCATGGAAGACATGAAAGTTTTGACAACGCTAATACAAAATATATTTAAGAATAAAACTTTACAAAAAAAAAAAAAAAAGACGGTGCCCAAGAGAAGATATTACTTTAATTTTTGATGTTCGTGACTGTCTGGACCAGCTTGCGTACCGCCTGATCCTACAACATTTGGATGTCAAGAAAACCCGTAGGTATTAATTTGAAATTAATAGGGAGGTGAACCACCATAAGATTTGAACTCATCACCTTACGCACCTCAAGGCCTTCTATGACCAATTAGGCTACCACATGATGGATGAGAAGATATAACAATGTCAATAACAAATGACAAATCTAGTAAATACAAGGCTAGACAAAATTCAGCATTACTCTCAAAACTCACATTCCTTTCTTCAATTTGTATTGCAAGCACCTTACACTCGGAATAGTTGACGATGAGAATTCATAATATTTTTAACAAAAATGAACCTACAAATTAGACTACCAAAAATAAGAGTACTTAGTCTCCCGCTCAAGCCAATACAAAATATGATTACTGGTTACTGGAAGATATTTCATCGCACTTCGTCTTCTTCGTCTCGTGCTCATCATCTCCATCTCCATTTTCTTCCCCATCTACAGCATGGTCACTATTAGAATCAGCTTCACATCTTTTTCTTTGAGGGACAACCTGAAAGAAAGAATCCTTCCAATCTCTTGTTTCCAAATACTTGAGCAGAATCTCTATGACTTGATTCACAGTAAGCACCTGGAAATGAAATGGAAATTATCCAAAGTATTGTAGCAGAACAATTACTAAATTATAAGACGTAAATTTGTAATATTGTAGGTAATCCCAAAAGCTTAAAGCTCATAGATTGAGATAGTTTGGATGTGGCTAGAGATAAAGCCTAATTACACATTTTGTTTTTTGTAATCCCTGCGGTAGGTCATGCCTGTTTTCTGTTTCTTTTCCTTTCTACTATCTATTGACAACACTGTTTCGGTAATTTTCCATTTTTGATATCTGGGAGTTTTCAGACGCGCACCTCGACTATTTTCAAGGGACATCGAACATACTATCTGACCCTATGTTTGGATGTCAAGAAAATCCATAGGAAATTATTTTTTATGTAGGTAGTCACTATGGATTGAACTCATAACTTTTTTGAATCCCAAGACACTCTTTGACTACTAAGTCAACCCAAGATAGTTTCTATTTTGGTTTTTATCCCAAAAAAAAAGTTGGAAGGAAGAAGGGAGTTTATACTTATATTTGTAATCTGTCACAGCACCACAGAATTTAGAGTCTATGAAATGTGGACTAAAATGATTTGGATATAAAGACCAAGGTATACCTGAGAGCTAGACATCTTCAAGTAACTTCCAATTGGGAGCTTTGCTGTTTGAATTCCCTGTTCTTGTGCTTTCTTCATAGTAATCCCTTTCCATCTATTACGATCGACTAACCCACCAATGATATATGTTTTTGTTAGATCGAGGTCATCGAGCACAGTTTCGGCATCTGCAGTGAGATACACCAAATTCTCCTTCCGGTCGTGCAAAGCATCTATGTATGATCTATGTTCCTTCTCAATGATCCATTTATCAAACCCTGGAATCTTTTGCAGTTGGGTTTCCATTTCACCATTACACCCAGTTAACCAAAGATGGCCAGGAGAAGGACATCTTCCATTCATTGCATAGCAATACATTATCTGCAGGTTTTACCAATAAAGATAATAAATAAAAACTTGCAGATATCATTAAATTATTTCTTACTACATTAATCAGGCATTAACGAACAAAATAAAGAAGAACGCCGCATGAGGATGAAACACAAAAATGTTCAGTAAAGTCATAAGTGAATCATTTGTAGCCTATTCTCTAGTGGCCAAATGCATCCAATTTGTAAATTGAAAAAAATCCCAACCGTTACAAATAAAAAGCAGGACCAGGGCAACAAATAATCGTGAAGACAACAACAAATAAGTCGTGGATAGTGTAGAATAGGGATGATGAAGTATTACAAAAATGTCTTAGCAATATAAAATTATAGGATAGTCCATTAAGTAAAAAGTATCATGCTATGACAGCTTATATTTCTGAAACTAGAATTGTGCATCTGAGAGTAACAGGTAAAAAAAATGTAAGCCATATGCAGTCCCTACACTGCTTTCGCCGTTACACAGACCCATCACTGATTCCTTTTATCTCTCACTGGTAGCCGGTTTTACGGCACACCCACAGCCCCTTACCTTTATTCTCTTCTTATATCTTATTTCCCTCTCTCGCCTCTGCAATCTCACTTTGGCACACCAACAAATGTAATGTCGTTTTTGGAATTATGTATTTGAGAGATTCTTATTGGAAAGGTTGTAAAGGAGATGGGGGTATGTGCAATATCCGTTGGGAGGATATTCAACTTCCTCAACTTTTGGGAGGACTTGAAATTGCAAATTATCCCTCAGGCTCAATGGCTTTGTAGCTCGGGTATGGAATACCGCTCAAGAAGCTTGGAATTTGGGTCTCCAGTAGGATTTAAATGAGTGTGAAGTCATTGAATGGACTAATCTTCCTCATTTTCTATCTTTCAAGATTTTGCGGAGGGTAGAGGATCTTGACCATCTTTTTTGACATTGCGAGGTGGCGGCAGACGTGTGGAACCATTTTTTCGAGCTATTTGGCATGTGCCTGTTGAGAGATTGCAGAGAGCTAGATCGAGAAGTATTTTGTGTCTCCTAAGTCCTACCTTACATGACTGATGGTGATATGAACGTTTTTTTATGGAAAGTTGGGGTGTGCGATCTTTGAGCGATGTTTGAGCCCTAACTAAATTCTATGTTTTGCTTTGGGCATCCGTTTCTGAGTTGTTTTGTAAGTATTCTTTAGGATAATTTTACTTGATTGGAGGCTGTTTTTTAGGTTGCCTTGCCTCCCTTTTGCCTCGTTTGATAACCATTTGATTTTTTTGTTTTTGGTTTTTTTATATTTAAGTCTATAAGAAGTACCTTACCATATGTTTTTTCTTACTTGGATATATACATCTCACCTATATTTGTAGAAACTAAACCAAAATTTGGAAGGAAAAAAAAAGTGGCTTCCAAAAGCTTGTTTTTTTTGTTATCATTCGCCTACTTTTTTTTAGAAAAGATTGATACATTGTAGGAAAGATGAAATACATTGTAGGAAAGATGAGATACATTGTAGGAAGTTTGAGTAAAAATAGGCTTAAATTTCAAAAACCAAAACCAAAAACCAAATGGTTATCAAACGGGATCTTTGGTGTTGAGCTTGTGTTTTTGTATACACGTTTGTATGTACGTTTGTGTTTTTTTTTTTTTTCATTCTAGACTTGGTTTATCATCCAAAAATAAATAAATGCCTTTCATATCGTTTTCTTTACGTTTTATACTCATGAGTGTCCGCCCTACTTACGTGCTCCTTAATTCTTCTAAAGGGACAGACCCAACTACATTTGGTTATCAAGATAACTAGTAGAAAATTAATTCACAAGTAAGTATACATTATAAATTGAAACTCACGACCTTTTAATTTCGAGCTATCTTGACCACTAGACCAATCGTAAACATTTTGATTGTTGTAAAAGTAAAACTCCTAGTTTCTTGAAATGCAATTGCAGCACAAACAAAAACAGTTAATCGAGGAAAACAAAACCTGCTGAACAAGACTGTGAATCTCCGAGGGAGTCATAAGGTCAGAAAATTCAAGGTCGATAACAATATTCTGGCCACAATCCCTAGCCTTGTTGAGCCTCTCCATCTTCTTCTCCTTCTCCTCCGTCCTCTTCCCCATCCTCTCCTTCCTCAAGTTTCTCCGGGACTCGATCAGCTTCGATCTCTCCTCCTCCGTAACACCGACCAGCGTATCCTCCCATTCCTTCCGTTTGCGCTCAATGTTCTTCTTCTTCTGCTCCTTCTCCAGAGCTTTCTTCTCCGCCTTCTTCGCCTCGTACCGCTGCTGCTTCAGCAGCCGCTTCCTTGCGTTCTTCGACATCGGAGGCTCCGGAGGATTGCAGCCCGACGGGGAGCAAGGAGGCTCCAGTTTGGCGCACCGGTCGTCTTCTACAGCCTCCATTTTTTGGTTCGGAGATATCAGTTGTGCACTACTAGGGTAACGTAATTGGCTCCAATTGTGAACACAATTTGAGACTCTGAAATGGAAACCCAAACCAACCCTCGTAAGAGATGATATTTTTTCCATTTTCCCATTAAACCCACTCCAAATATTTCGCATTTATTATAAAAAAAATTTGTTAGTTACAAAAAAATAAATAAACTTTTTAGGAGAAATTCGTACATATAATAGACTTCAATTACTATCACAAATAGTTTTTAATGAGTCAGTGACAGAGTAGTTTTATTGTTTAGTTGTAAATTAGTTGAACATCAATGTCACGTATTCGATCCATTATTAAAATAGACAATAAAAAAGTTGTACCTATAACAAATTCTCAAAAAAGTTTTATTTTTTGAAATGTTAAGGCCCTGTTCGATAACTATTTGGTTTTTTGTTTTTGGTTTTTCAAATTTAAGCCTATTTTCTTTCAAATTTCCTACAATGTGCTTCATCATTCTTACCATTTATCATATTTCTTTAAGAAAGTAGGAGAATACTAACCAATTTTTAAAAATAAAAACAAATTTTTGGAAGCTACTTTTTTTTGTTTTTAAAGTTGGTTGGTCTTCCCCTACTTTCTTAAGAAAATATGTATACATGATAGAAATGATGAAACAAATTGTAAGAAATTTGAGAGAAAATATGCTTAAATTTGAAAAATAAAAAACAAGAAAGCAAATGATTATCAAACCCGGCCTAAATTATTTTTTATTTAGTTTTTTTTTCTCCTTTTTATATAGCAAATTATGGCATCTCTATTTAAATTTAGCAATTGTAGCAAATAGTTTTCACAATTTTATCTTGATTCTTTTTAATCAATTTAACTTGATTGAAGTTATCAATTCATTTAGTTGAAATCAGCAAATTTATTGATTTAATTGAAGTCATTGATTTAACTTAATTGAAAGTTATAACTTTTTTTTCTAAAATTTTGATTGAATTTGTTTTTGGAATATTTGAATTTGTTTTTCTAAAATGTTGAAATCGTTTATTGTTATTATTATCATTATTCATAAACAATTATTTTAAAAGAGTTGGTTAAGATTAAACATTTAATATAATCAATTGACTTTCAAAAGTTCGATAAATGTCCAATCAAACCATATAATTGTAACTAATAAAGTTCGATAATATAAGCATTCTCTTTTTTATGTTTGAAATGCCTAATTTGAATGCATGTTCAAGGTTTAGTCAAATTTTTAATGAAAGAACCGTTTTTGAATTTGCATGAGACTTGTTGTCATTTCCTTTTACAATATGTAAGGTAGTGAGAGATTAAACCTTAAATCTTTTAATCGATAATATAGCTATAATGTTGTTTGAATTCGTAATTTATTAATTAAAAAAAGTGTAACTTTGAGTAATTGTGGTATTTATTAAAGTTAAGTTGGAGGACTAAAATTAAAGTTTAACCATTTAAATTCCTATTTTTATCTTTTGTTTATTTTTTTTAAAAATTAGATACATTTTGAAAAGAAAAAAAACTTTAAAAAATTGTTTTTGTTTATCTTTTAAACATTTGGTTAAAGTAATAATTCGACAACATTAAACTATGTTTCATTTTAAATTTTTTTAAAAGGGCTTTATCGAACGATATTATATATAAAAGTAGGAAAGTTGGTGGATATCAGAAATTCAGATTACCTATCAATTCGAGGAAAGAAATCGACATACGAAACTTACTAAATAAATCAACCAATAAGTAAAATTTTCAACTTTTATTTTAATATTAGCCACAAGTTAAAATTTATTGGCCAAACAAAAAAGAATCCTAGTGACATTTTATATAATTTAATAACTGTGAAATTGCATGTTTTCATAATGATTTAAAGTCATTATTGATTGGCTAATAATGTGTGCGCGCACTTCATCATTGACTTTCAAAAGTTCGATAAATGTCCAATCAAACCATATAATTGTAAGTAGTGTAAGCATATTCTTTCAAAAGTTCGGTAAAATAGATCTCTTTCTTCTTCAACCTCATCTCTATTATTAGTTATTTTCTTAATTTGAAAATGAGGAAAGAATGGAGAATAAACAAAAGAAGTAAAAATCTGTTTTTATTCAACCAAAACATATTCTTCATGTTCCAAGCTCGTACTCTTTCTAGACATCAGCTCCAAATTAATCTTTGAATTGGTCGTGGTCAGGCCAAATTAATAATACAAAATGAAGCACCCATTCGATTTAAGACATCTCTTTTCATAGCTCAAATGAACTTAGTTTGTTAGATCTCATCATTAACCTAAATTAGAAAAGTCGAGAGTCGAGCAAACATTGAGATATGAGTTATTTCATTTGTTGTCAATTGATTTTGAGGTGAAATTTTATATTCTCTAATATGATGTATTATATCGTAAGCACAGTTGATTATCTTGATTGGTATTAACCATTTCAAGTATTCCAACCTGAAAATCGATATTTGGCTAGTTTTGCTTATCAACTAAAAATGCTCCCAGTGAGGATCGAACTCACGACCTTTCGCTTACGAAGCGAACGCAATACCACTATGCTATGGAAGCTATTAATGATATATTTGTTTTTAAACCGAAAATAATCAGACAATTAGTGCATATTCTCTACCCACTTTAGTGTAGTTGTAGTTTGTATTGGTACTGAATGAACAAACTTATATGTTTAATCAATTTCTAAGCACATATATATAGTATTATTCATAATTCGGGTACAGTAAGAAAATAATTAGTTAACCCAAGAATCGACTCGGCTCATATAAAATTATAACTCAACTCTTATTATGAATTGAGTTGGATAATACGTATTATTGGGGTATCATTTGTTTTTTGTACACCTATAGTGAAAGATATGGAATAAAGAAAACAATTTTATAATTCCACATGTTTGGATAATGATCATAATTATCTTGATATTAATATGATATTGTTTATTTTGGACATAAATTTTTTATTTTTGTTTCACTCAAAATATCACACGCCAAGATGGTTGTTATCGTTTAACTCATGTACGACAACTTTGTTTATATCCTAACAATCATCTCCCAAACAAAGTACCATCTAATCTTTTATTGGGCTTGTCTTATGTGTTCACCATGCGAGGATTTAATTTTTCCTTTAAATAGTCGATTTGCCTTACCATTCATATCAGGAGTAGAACGTTAGCCCGATAGAACACAAATTTATATCACGACTACATATCCATATAATAAGCTTAGCCTCCTTATATCGATAGTAGCAAGTTAATCCATCTAACTTATATTTAGACTGAATTCTTACTCTCCCAGTAGTACATTATTGTATTCAGATAAAGTTATTTACTACATATTTATGGCAAGACTCTCTTCATTATGCTCCCAATTTATGTGTGAGATAATTTTACTCTCATGACTAAGTTATGCGCATGACTCAAAAACCTAAGATTACGATCCCAAAATCCTTTGTTCTCCGTCAGAGAACGTTATAAGGTGACAATGTTTGATATTATATTGTCCTCTTTGAGCATAAATTTATCTTATTTTTTTGTTTTACTTAATTTTACTGTCATGACTAAATTTATCTCATATCAATGAAGATAGTTGTTACCACTTTTATACTTGTGATTTTTCTCTTAACTAATTATGTGGAACTGTAATAATGTTTTCTAATCTTTACCATGGAAGTTAGAGGTGATATTGGTTTGATTTTCTTCAATTTTAAGTCAAATTGATAACTGAATCGATGGAATCAATTTGACAAAAAAAAAGAACTGAATCAATGTCCAACAAAAGACATAACCATCGGTTTGATTTTCTTTGATTTTTATGTCAAATTGATAACCAATCCGATTCAATTGATTTGACAAAAGATCAGAAACCAAACCAATATTCGATAAAGAATAAAATCGTTGATTCGATTTTCTTCGATTCGGTTTCCTATGGTTTAATTATTTTTTATTATTTTACTTGCTATTTTACTCCCTATTCATATTTTAATGTTGTTTTTCTAAAAAAAATCCTCATACTTTATAATCAAATTAAACAAAAATAATTAGTAATTTACTAATTTAAAAATTTAAACTAACATATATAAAGAAAAATGAAAGTAAATGAATGAATATTGGTTCGGTTCGATTTTTACTGGTTTTTACAAATAGAAATTGATATGATCCAATAACTTTCGATTTTTTCTAAATACTAACCAATATGTCCAATATTATGTGAAAACATCTAACCAATCCAATGGATCGATTTTGTCGGGTTTCGGTTTTCATTATCACCCCTAACAGAAACGTACCCCTATAATTTACTAAACTTACATTCGTTCACCGATCATCGATCATCGATCTTCTGGGTAAATTATACATTTAGTCTCTATAATTTGATGAAAGTTAAAATTTAGTCCATATGTTAGAAGAAAGTCTGAATTCAGTCCATATAGTTCTTAAAACTAAAGTTTAATTTATATGGTTAGTTAAAAAAAAAATATATCCTTAATTGTTGAGAAATTAAGTATATGTTTTTTTTTTTTTTTTTTGTGTTTAATCATTCACTTTCATCATTATTGACACATAAATAACTAACTTTCACATATTTAATTCACTAACAATTATGAACTACGATAACTATAATTTGTTCATATGATTTGATAAAACCTACAAAGTAGACTTTGTAGGTTTTATCAAATCATAACAAATTATAGTTTTTTTTAATCATGTGGACTAATTCTAATTTTCTTCAAACGACATAGACTAAATTGATTGATTTTTAAATTTTATGGATTAAGTTCTAACTTTTATCAAACCATAATTTGCCCTCGTATTTTTTTCAAGATACATTTGTAGACCAATATTTTAGAAACTACCATAATTTTGAAATGAGTTAACACAATTGTTACACATGATATGAAAGTGACCAAAGTGATTTTTAAACATATTTATGCAAAATTCGGGGGGTGACATTACAGCTGAAAGAAGTAAAAGGACTAGCAACTGAACAAAATTCCTTAGGTTAAAGTATAGAAAAGTTTATCCATACACTTTAAAAAAAGTTTCAAACACCAATGAACTTTCAAAAAAGTAAAACAAATAATATAGTTCCTACTTTTTTTTTAATGCAAATATTCATTTTTAAAACACATTTTGTATATTTTATAATTCAACTTCAATAAAGGGTTAGACATCAAACTCATAATCTCTTGATTATTGTGTCATATAAGATGATATTAGAGTTTCGCAACTTTTGACCATTTTAAAAATATCTACCATAATTTAAAATAAGTAGATTTTCATTAACATTTTGTATGATAAAGTAATCGTGATCATGCTATAATTTCGAATCCCCATATTTCAAGAGTTATCACATTGAAATTAAAATGTTGAGGGTCAGTGTGACGCAGTTAGTTATCGATCTTATAAATCAAAATTTAACTTTAATTTATTTAAGATCCTCTTTGAACATTTATTTTGTGTTGACCAATGCATTCCTTGTATAACCTTAAATACCATTATTCAAGATCAACACATTTAAATTTATTGAGTATTAACTTTAAAAATCTAAAATTTCAAAGTAAACAAAAAGTCATATATATGCATTTATATATTCGAGTTTCGATCTAAATGAAGTAAACACAACAAATATAAAAATAAAAATAATTAAAGGTAGACGATTCAAATTCATGATCTCATGATCATTAAATATACATTAATATCGTTCAACTATTGCTCATGTTGATTTTTGTTTATTGTTTTTAAGGCTTGATGTTAATGTTTCGTCTCCCCATTTTGAGAGCTACAACTTTACGGGCATGTTTGCCCCAAAGACAAACTGTAAAATTGGCTTGACTTGTCTTCTATTTCATGTTTGCCTCCATGGACTTCCATAAGTCCATCCAACTCCTACCTAATTCCACGCGTGACCCCCACATTTTTATTTAAATATTAAAACATTAAAAAACTACTAAATATTTATTTTTTTATTTAAATAAAAACTTCAACAATTCACTTCCCATCACATCAAACATAACTTTATTATTAAAAAACTATTAATATTCATTTTTTTATTTAAATAAAAACTTCAACCATTCTCTCCATCACATCAAACATAACTTTATCCTTTCTTTCCTTCCCCCAAACATAAACTTATTTCACTTATCTTCTCTTCTCATCCCAACCCAACTCAACCCATCCTCACAAAGCCAAACATGCCCTACGTCAAACTCATGTAATATATATAGCGGATTTGGGTGCTCTAGCCAAAACGAATCCTATTTCGCTATGTTCTCATACGCACAAACGAGAATTATGACTTATATATTTTAAGTTTTAGAGTTTACTTAATTAAATTGTTATTACAATATTTTAAATGGTAATAATACATTCATTTTCACCCAAAAAAAGTCTATGAAAAAGAAGGAAAAAAGATAAACTATTATTACGTAAGTGTTTTTCTAGGGCAAAATATGTTTAATGAAACAGAATTTCCATATTTCTCATCTCAAACTTCTTTTTTACATAATTGATCCAAAACTTATGGTGGAGATATATTAAGACCAAAAGTATGGTTGATTGTTTGATATATATTAAATTTGGAGAGCAATTTAAATGAAAGTTTAAAATTTCTTTTCAAAACTTAACAACAAGAATAATTGACAATAATAACAATAATTTAGTAGTATTAGTGCAATTTATGAACCAGAAAATCATGAATTCAAAACTCTCCATTCCGGGATTGATTGAATTGAAAAAAAAAAAACTACAAAAAATAATTGTGAACATAATTTAAAAAAATATTTTTGAATATTGTAGAGTTTGAAGTTAAGGTAAAATATCATTTTGGTCATGAATTTTGAACTTTGCTCTATCTCATAACTTCAACAAGCTTAAATTTAGTCTATGAACTTTGAAACTTTTCAACTTTAGCATATAAATTTTAAAAATTTAATTTTAGTCTCTAAATTTTGAAGTTTGTTTTATTAATCTTTAAAAGTAAAGAAGAAAAACTTAAAATTGATTTTTGGAAAGAAAGTTGTTTACTTTTCTTCAAAGAAAACTGCCATATTTTTACATTTTATTTTTAATTATATTAAAATTATTAATATTGTTGAACAATTTTATTGTTAATTAATATTAATTTTAACTTTATTATAAGGACTATTTTAAAGTTTTTTGAAAATGAAAAAATTAAAATAATTTTTAAAAGTTAAGATAATAAAATTGAACTTAAAAATTTAGTCCATTTGATAACTATTTTATTTTTAAAATTTAAGCCTACAATAATTTTTCTATAATATATTTTTTCCTACTTAGATATCTACATCTTATCTATATTTGTAGAAACCAAATTAAAATTCAAAAAAAAAAAAAAACTTCAAAAATTTGTTTTTTTTTAAAAAATTGATATATTATAAAAAAGATGAAACACATCTAAAAACCTTAAGTAATAATAAACTTAAATTTTATAAATTTAAAATAAAAAACAAAATAATTATCGAACCACACTTACAAACCAAAATGAAACGAAAGTTTGGAGAAAAATAGTAATGTAGCGTTAAAGTTATATTTCAAGAGAAATAAGAGGAGAGTTAATTTTGCAATTCGGAACTGGGAAGTTTTAAGTTACCTTAAAAAGAGTGGAGCTTTTTTCATTTTGGCGATATTTTTAGTTCGTCAAAAATTTGGCTGAAATTCGAAAGCCTCATTTTCGCATCCCCGATTCCCGTATTCGCTCTCTCCTCGGTAGCCACTGAGACACAGAGCCGAAGACACCGCAAAGAAGAAGAAAAGAGAGAGAAATTGAGCGACTTTCAGAGCTCCATACTCCTTCTTCGTCTTCTTCAACCTCTAATTTCTCACCCTTTTGACCTTCCATGAAAGACCCTCCTCTGTTCCCTTCAGATTCGTAAGCAATACCCTTTTCTCCGCCCCTCCGCCATGGCTCAGAAGCTTCAGTTGCAGCTCAAGGAGGTGGGATCCAAGCTTCAGACTCCACCCGCCTCTAAAGACGCGCTCATTAAGCTTTTGAAGGTACCCATTTCTCCAATTCTGCTTTTGCTCCATGTTTTCTTGGTTTTTCTCTGTTTGGGTGGAACTTGGCCTTTTCAATTTAGGGATTTGGGGTTTGTTTTGTGGAATTTGAATGTGGGGTTTTTTTGGGTAATTCAAGGTTTGAGTTTTTTTTTTTCTTTTTCGCATTTGGGAGGGTTAGGTGAGCTGTTCGTTTAAGAGTGGTCGTTTTCGGCTTCTGGGGTTTGGTTTTTGTTGTTTTTGGAATTGTTATGAGGGGTTCTTGAGATGTTTGTTCTGAAGTTAAAATTCTTCACTGTTGTGTGTTCAATTCTGGGTGTTGTTGGGATGGATTATGCTAGATAAGTGCTTATGATTGATTGATTGTTCTTGAAGTTTTGTTTTTTCTTGGCCCTTTGTGACCTCAGTTAGATTTGAGTAATTTTCTTAACATTTTAGTTATGCATTGAGCTCTGGAAGTTGTGATTCAGTAGGATCTAGGTTTTTTCTTTTTAGTGGAATTTGGTTGAATTTTATTGGGATTTAATGCATGCATGTTTTCGGCTAGTTGTTTGGCTTTAAAATTGTTACGAATTGTTTAGCTAATGTATACTATTATGTGACACTAGCTCGGCTCCATAAGCGCTCTAAGGAGATCTAATGGCAATTCCCAATGGATTTGGTTACTCTTTCTTCTCTATTTCGAATTAATTGAATGCACTACTTCGTATGCTTAGGTAATAGCAAGTTAGTAACCCACTATACGAAATCCAGTCGGTAAGGAAGATTGGGCTGTCAGCTCATTTGCTGGAAGAATTTTGCACAATGGTCATAATTCTGACTCATTCAAGTGTGCCCCCTTTTTCGCTCTAGATTTTGAATTGTTCGTATATTGATAAGGTGTTAAAGAGTATAGTTTTACTTCTACCCTTCACTGTTAGTGGCTAAAAACAGCAATTTTATAGACTCAACTCAGTTGGGCATCTAAGAACTTAAGAATAGAAATCATTGTTATTAACTTATTAATTACAATGGATCTTTCTAAGGTTGGTGTATGATTTCTATGTCATGGTTTGCTGTATTTCAATTTGCAGCAAGCTGCAGGATACCTTTCTGAAATAGATCAATCACCCCCGGCTTCAATTTTGGAGTCAATGCAACCGTTCATTAATGCAATTATCAAACCGGAATTGCTTCAACACCAAGATAGAGATGTCAAACTTCTAGTTGCAACATGCATTTGTGAAATAACACGAATTACAGCACCAGAAGCTCCTTATACCGATGATGTCTTAAAGGTAATTCTTGCAGATGAAATTAATTTTTATTTGTTTGGAATTGGACTGTGTAGTTAAATCTGATTTTTAGTTATACTATGCTGTGGTCTAACTAAGTTCATCTGCTTGCAGGACATCTTTCACTTGATAGTGGGCACTTTTAGTGGATTAAATGATACTAATGGTCCTTCATTTGGTAGGAGAGTTGTCATTCTAGAGACACTTGCTAAATATAGGTCGTGTGTTGTAATGTTGGACCTTGATTGTGATGATCTGGTCAATGAAATGTTCAGCACATTTCTTGCCGTTGCCAGGTTTGTTTAATTTGATAGTTTTAATGTTTGTAATTTAAATTGGTTTTGATGGACTTCTTGTAAAATGGTGACAGTAATCATAGCATTCATCTTTTAGAAAAAAAAAATCACAATATGCATCCAGAGAACACGTTTCAATTGGTCCAATAATGATTGTTTGATATACGTGCTCGGTATAAATTATGTCACTGCAGTTGTTGAGTTTGGATATCTTTTCAAAATACATCTGAAGTCTGGTACACCTGCTCTTCATTCTTGATAATAGTTGATTATTGGAAGAGAGCCTGAGTGTACTCAATGAGTTAGTAATAGGAGAGCTAAGATTAATAGCCTAAAGGAATGGATGTTAGTCATTGTTTTACACGAGGACTGTATAGGAGAGTTGAGAGCCTTTGAAAGCTCCCTTTGTTAGCTTGTCCTTTGAATCCTATCATTTTGTCTTGCTGCTCATATAGTTACAAATAATTGCAATGGTTTTTTCTGTCTGCTGTCTTGTTGGTTCCAAATGGCATTTGCTGTATATTGGTGGCTGTTACCGGTAGATAATTAGCCTCAATGAAATGCCAATGTTATTTGCAGTTAGAGTTCTAACTTATGCGCTAAAGTTTCTGTTATTGTCATTTCAAGACGTTAATTAGCCTCGATGAAATACCAATGTTATTTGCAGTTAGAGTTCTAACTTATGTGCTAAAGTTTCTGTTATCGTCATTTCAAGACATCTTCGATGCTTCTAATCATAACCGACCAACGCAGGGAGGAACATCCTGAAAGTGTTCTCTCATCAATGCAAACTATAATGGTTGTTCTTTTAGAAGAGAGTGAGGACATCAGAGAGGAGCTCTTATTTACTTTGTTATCTACTTTAGGTCGCAATAAAAGTGTAAGTTGCTTTCTTTCCAGGACATGCATTTTTTTTGAACATGTAGATACACTATAACAGAAATGATGCTTCTTGATCTGAATTCCAGAATGTTTCTTCGGCTGCAAGGAAGCTTGCTATGAATGTCATACAGAATTCGGCTGGAAAGCTTGAAGCTGTTGTTAAGCAGTTTCTTGTAACTTCAATGTCAGGAGAAAACAAAGCACCATACAATCTGATTGATTACCATGAAGTTATTTATGACATATATCGCTGCGCCCCTCAGATTCTATCAGGAATTGCTGCATACCTCATAGGAGAGTTACTGGTAAAATCTGTTTGTGGCTCTTTTTAATTTACTTGTTTGTTTATTTCAGTGTTTTGTAGCCAAAAAAAAAATAAACCTAGGAAAAAAAAGGAGAGAATAAATTTAGAGTGAACAGGATGGCATGCTTTGAAGCTCACTGCGAACTAGTAATTACAATCTACTGGTGACTTTAGTAATTAGCTTAAGCTATTAGGTTGACAAGTGATTTAACATGGTGTCAGAACATGATGCCATGTTTTCAAATCCGTGTGAAGTTATTTCCTTCCTAATTAATATCGATCTCTACTTGTTGGACATTTTTCAAAATGTCAAGCCCACAAGTGAGAGGGTGCTGAAAGTGTGATTTAATTAATTTTACTCCAACCTATCGGTCTTAGCTTGTAGGTTGATTAATGTTTGAACATGGTTAATGCCATATTTTTCTGTAGATACATACATAAATATATACTTTTTTTTTATAGGTAACTGAGAATATTAATTTTTTTATTATTGACTACTTTCTATTTCTTATCCATATTGAAAATTACCTGCAGACTGATCAGCTGGATACCCGTCAAAAGGCTGTTGGATTGGTTGGAGACCTGTTTTCTCTTCCTGGCTCTTCTATATCTGAAGTTTTTCAGCCAGTTTTTGCTGAGTTTTTAAAAAGACTGACAGATAGGATTGTTGAGGTTCGTATGTCTGTCCTAGTGCACGTGAAAAGCTGTCTACTGTCCAATCCTCTTAGAGATGAAGCACCTGAAATCATTTGTAAGCATTTTACATTTTCTTCCTTCCTGTTCCTTATTTTCTTTCTTTTTCGGGGGAGAGGGTGAACAAACCTTTATATTCATGTAGAAAGTTGTAACCAAGAGGGACCCTTAAAGTTATCTTTTTGGCCTTTTTTACTCGAAGGGTGTCTCTTTTTCAAGAATCTAAGCAGTTGGTTCCTTCTTTAAGTAGACTACTGTCTTTTTGTGAAGCACAGGGTGGTATTTTGGGTTCAGCTGCTATCTCTTTGTGAAGTTCAGGGTGGTCTTTTGGGTTCAGCTGGTTTTGTTTTTGATTATTTAGGGGGTTTGCTATTCTTCTCGGTTGCTTGCCAGATTTGTTTTTGTTGGTTTGCTATTCAGTTCTTCCTTTGTCTCAAGCTTTTTGGTCTTACCATTTTAATTATTGGTTCAGTTCTTTCCTCTTTCTTTTTTGCTTTTCTTGGCTCATCATTTCTGGTGTTATTTCTCTTTTGGTTTTATCTTTTCACTCATTTTTGCAGTTTGTATCGCTGGTCCACTTTTTCCTTTTCATTAATTTAATGAGGAGTTGTTTCTTGTTAAAAATGTGAGGGGGGCATTAAAGTATTAATATAATTGATTTGAGCATATCTCATTTGGTTTAACCTTTTGGGATTATTGATTTAACCTGGTAACCTTAGCCGATTTCTATTTTGGTTTGGCCTTCTGTAGCTGCCCTTTCTGATCGTCTATTGGACTTCGATGAAAATGTCCGAAAACAAGTTGTAGCTGTAATTTGCGATGTGGCTTGTCTTTCATTAAATGCAATTCCACTAGATACCATAAAGCTTGTTGCTGAACGTCTTCGAGATAAATCTGTAAACATCCTTCTTCACTTATTTATTACTACTATTTAAAGTTTAAGCTTATGTCCCGACTATCATGATTATTCATGGGCCTCCGGGCAAATTCCAATATTTCTTTTTATCCTCTAAATGTCCAGCTACTTGTTAAAAAATATACAATGGAGAGGCTAGCTGAGATATACAAGATCTATTCTGTGAAATCTTCTGCTGAATCTACCAATCGTGATGACTTCACATGGATTCCTGGGAGGATTTTGAGATGCTTTTATGACAAGGATTTCAGGTCAGTCAAGTGCATTTGTCTTACAATATAAGATGTAAATAGTCTAGTCTTTTCATTTTCCAGGAACGTGTAACGGTGTGGTTGTTTATTCATTTTAATAAGAAACATAAACAATTTCATTGATGTATGAAAATGTTACGAAGACCTATCGAAATATGTAATGCATAAAAGAGAAATGTGGAGGCTGATGGAAAAATACAAAGGAAATAGTAGATATTCCTAGAAATTTCTCATGAAACAAACAAGGAACTTCCAAAATGAAATTCCAGAAGCTGTGTAAGCAAACGAGAAGGACATAAACCGATGAATGTTTAAAGCCATTGCAGTAAAGTGTGCTCTATAGTTGTCTGAAGGATCTGCTTGCTCTTTTATGGTAGATAGTTTTCTTTTGTAACTTTTAGCTATTGGGGCTGTAAGCTTTGCATTTCCTTTCATCCTGCATCACATGTTTGGATCTCCATTGTTTTCTTGATCAGCTTGATCTCAGGTTATTGATTTTTAGATTATGATTTGCAGATCTGATATAATCGAATCTATTCTCTGTGGGTCACTTTTCCCATCTGAGTTTCCAGTGAAGGATAGAGTTAAACATTTGCTCAGAGTTTTCTCAACGTTTGACAAAATTGAACTCAAGGCTCTGGAGAAGATTCTGGAGCAAAAACAAAGGTATGCATTTTTGTGACCAAGAACCTTAAGCGAGTCTGTATACATAACAGATGGTACACTGATTTTCATTTTGGGTCCTCATGAATTTTGCAGGTTGCAGCAAGAGATGCAGAAGTACCTGTCTCTTAGGCAGATGAACCAGGTTTGTGAATATTCCATGTATGAAAGTTTATTTACTAATGATTGGAAGAGTCGGAGACATTGATTGGTGTAAGCTGCAGGATGGTGATGTTCCTGAGACCCAGAAGAAAGCACTGTTCAGCTTTCGAATTATGTCTCGTTCATTTGCTGATCCCGCAAAGTCTGAGGAAAATTTTCAGATTCTCGATCAATTGAAAGATGCCAATGTCTGGAGGATTTTGAGCAATCTAATTGATCCAAATACCAACTTCCATCAAGCTTGCAACTTGCGGGTAAGAAATGATTTACGATATATGCAATAAAACATCTCTTCCTTGCATGGGATGGATTTGGCCTGTGAAGTGAACCTATTTTAGCTCTAATCTTTTTCTAATATTATTATTTAGTCTTATGAAAATCAACTGCTCCCTTTCTTCTTGGTGTAAATCTAATCTAATTGATGTAGTTGTAGCCTATGAGTATGACTAAAAGGACCAAAAGAAGATGATAATTCTCCAATAACTCAATTAAGAGAATTTTATTTTGAATCAAATGTTAAGGAATACATGAGATAGACTTACTATTTATAGGGATTTAAGAAAAGTACCTAGCTATTAAAAAATTATCCAAAATGCCTTTAATTTCCTTACACCACTGATGTCTTTTTTTTTCTTCCCATCTTATAGCTGTGCATGCTTCCCTATTAACCAATTGGGCAAACCTTTTGTAAATCATAGACTTTTGTCCCTTTTGTAATTTCATACACCAATGCAATTGTTTCTTACATAAAAAAAACTGTTCCCTTGACCAAGGTTAAAGCCAAAATAATCTGGTTTCTCAAAGGAGATTCGAGAGTGAATTAATTTTTTTCTCTTGAGCTACAATTGCTAAAAGTGCAAATTGCCCTCTATTTCTGATTTCAACATTGTTTTTTTGTAGTCTCTCTCCTTTCCCATGCCCTGGCCTGAGTAAACTGATAATTTTTGATCCGTTGTGCAATTTATATCTCTAATACAAGTTGTCTCTTATAAAGAAGCTGATTAAAGTAATCGTTCAATTGAGTAGGTAGTCTATAGCCGAACTAGAAGATACTACAATTACCACACTATAACCATTTTTTCCCTAAATAACTTCAAAGTTCTTGCTTCTGTAGCCTCTATTAAGGCTTGAATTATCTTTTGATTTTCAATAAGCAAAAAAAAAAAGTTGAATAAAATGCATGGAAAAAGCCTGCAGAAAACCTTTCCAACTGGCACAATTATAAATATTCATAATAAGAAGAGTTGCATACGATCTTACATGATCTTGGGATGTACAAATTACAATTGTGTTCTTGAGTTCTAAGAAGAGTCCTTACATAAGGCACTCGAAGTGGAAGACAAAAGAACACAACTCCCAACTAATTTCCACCCGTTTTAGTGCCAATGTTACTTTCTTCTACGAATCCATTTGAGCTGATTTTAAAACTGAAATTTCCATCTTCCTCTTTAGACATTTTGAGGAATCTGCATTTTCTTTAGATTTCAAAAAAAAAAAAAAGATTTGTTATGTGACTTTTTTTCCTTTCCTTTTATGCTTTCAGGATGAGTTGCTTAAAATACTGGGGGAGAAACACCGCTTGTATGATTTTCTGAACTCATTATCTGTGAAGTGTTCCTATTTACTTTTCAACAAGGAACATGTAAAAGAAATCCTTCAGGAAGTGGAGATTCAAAAATCTTCTGGCAGCATGCAAGACATTGAATCTTCTATGACTACGTTAGTGGTAAAAACTCATCATGGCTTAGTCTTTTATTTTATATTTGAAGATATTACTCTCTTATACTATATCCTAGCAGTTAACCTTTTTGACAATTTTGCACATTGTGGTCTATGTTTAAGGCATCAACACAATTTTGCACATTTGCCAAGCTTTTGGGTGGATTGGTCTTGGGTTTGTACTCTGTGAAGTCCCGCTCCAATTAATATTAATTTTCACTTGTTGGGTATTTTTCAAATATTTAAGCCCACAAGTGTGGGAGAGTGTTGGTTAATATAATTAAATTTACTCAAACCCATCGGCTTAAGTTTTTGGGTTGATGGGTGATTTAACATAATTCAACACTTTTTCTTTTTCTCTTTTAAGGCAATGTCCCAAAGGGATGTCTCATCCTGCTCTTTTTATATCTTTTTTTCCATGGTATATATTATTTTGTTTGATGCTTTATTTCTTATATAAAAAGAAAGCTTAAGTTCTCCCGGATATTTTCCCACAGATTCTTGCACGTTTCAGTCCTGTGTTATTTAGTGGGTCCGAGGAGGTTCTAATCAATTTTCTTAAAGATGACAACGAGATAATAAAAGAAGGAATTCTGCACGTCTTAGCAAAAGCTGGTGGTACAATCCGTGAGCAACTGGCTGTCTCATCAAGGTATATCTGAGAAGCTTGCCCTGTTAGAAACTTAGAACTTTTGTATCAAATATTGTACTACCCACCTTCCTTTTATCTATCTCTAGCTCCATAGACCTTATATTAGAGCGGCAGTGCTTAGAAGGCACTAGAAGACAGGCCAAGTATGCTGTACATGCGTTGGCGGCTATAACAAAAGATGATGGGCTAAAATCACTTTCTGTTCTATACAAGGTTCGTTTCATGAACCAACTTATAATCATTTCTAAAGGAATGTTCTCATGACGTAATGGTGGTCCCTGCATAATTCAAAACTTTGTAGAGGCTTGTGGATATGCTAGAGGAGAAGACTCACTTGCCTGCTGTACTACAGTCTCTGGGATGTATAGCTCAGACAGCAATGCCTGTTTTCGAAACCAGAGAGAATGAAATCGAAGAGTTTATTATAAACCAAATTCTTAAATGTGATTCTGTAAGTTTCCATCATGGGTTTAATCTGTGATTCCTTGTGTAGAACTTGATGATAATTAGATTCATGATTGTGAATGCTTCGATTTCAGAAAGAGGGAGATGATGTAGAAACATCTTGGGAGAACAAAAGTGAGCTGTGCTTGTTAAAGGTTGGTCACTTTGGGTTATTTCTTTCTCCCTCTCTCTCTCAAACACAATTTTTTCTTCAACATTTGTGATTGAAGATACTAACAATTTCCTGTAAAGATTTCACTAGACAACATCAACTTTGATATTTGGTTCCTTGGAACAGATATTTGCCATTAAGACATTGGTCAATAGCTATTTACCTGTTAAGGATGCTCACCTCCGTCTTGAAATCAATAGTCTTCTAGAGATCCTTGGTAACATACTTGCCCATGGAGAAATATCAAAGGATATCAAATCAAGGTAGGCACATCGATATCAGAATACTTTTTTTTTTAATTAACATTACAGTCTACAAGCGTCTTGTATAATAAGCACTTGTTGTACGAGGCTTGAAAGTTTCTAAAGTCCTTCTTGTCTTACAGTTCAGTTGACAAAGCCCATTTAAGACTTGCATCTGCAAAGGCAATTCTTCGACTATCAAAGCAATGGGATGATAAAATACCAATTAGTACCTTTCACTTAACCTTAAAAATACCAGAGGCAAGTCCCCAAAAAGTTTGTGCTCTCAAACTGTAAATATTTTATCTTCTGAACTTCTTAATTTGGTTTGATTTTATATAAGGCAGTATGGAAACTTATACTTGGCATTATCATCTGAAAGAAGTGGTTTATTTGTGAATGTAAGATTAATTGGTGCTTTGCATGTTTTGGTGTCTTGTAGACCACGTTTCCTCAAGCTAGGAAAGTATTCTTGAGCAAAGTTCATCAATATATAAAGGACAGAATGTTAGATGCAAAATATGCATGTGCATTCTTGTTTAACATAAATGGTTCCATTCCATTTGAGTTAGATGAGGTAATTACACTGGACTTGATTAGAATTTGTATTTCATTAATCTTTGAAATATACACCGGATTGCCTCCAATGGTTGGCATTTTTAACTTTTTTTGTTAATTTGATGTCCAATTTGAATTAACAGGAGAAACAAAATCTGGCTGATATTATTCAAATGCACTACCAAGCTAAAGCCCGGCAACTGTCAGTGCAATCCGAAGCAAATTCAACGACAGCTTATCCTGAATACATAATACCATACTTGGTTCATGCTCTTGCTCATCATTCATGTCCAGATGTTGAAGAATGCAAAGATGTCAAAGCATATGAATTACTATATAGGCAAGCTTATCTCATAATATCTTTTATATTTATTCTGGGGATATTTTTATTTTTATATTAGAAAACACAATATCATAACTAGAAACAGATATTACAAATAGGGAGGAAAAGGTAGCCCCGAGGCAGCCGGAGGAGATAAATAACTCTTGGAAAGGGTGCACAATCTAGACACCAAAATCTAATTTGGTCTTGTCTCTTGACTTAACAGCTCTTTAGAAGAGAGCCGCCTTATATCAGAAGATTCTGTAATCCTTTTCAAGCCTAATGACCCACATAAAACAACCTCTTTCTCATTGCTAAATCATTCCATCATGGAGATTGATGCCAAATAAAACCTTGAACCAGAAAATTCTTCAAAGTGTAGGTTCAAAGCTTAGCAAAGACAGCCCAACTTTTGCATTTAAGGGGCTGGAGTACTGATGTATATGTCAACAGGTTCTTAAGTAAGGGTGTAGCCATCGGTTTTCCTAAAAACAAAAATATTGGTTTGAGAAGACAACATGTTATAAATGGCGGGGCCATCTAACTTGTTTTCTATCTAAAGAGTCTATCTATCTATCTATCTATCTATCTATCTATCTATCTATCTATCTATCTATCTATCTATCTATCTATCTATCTATATATATATATATATAACACATTTAGGTTATTGGTTTTGTAAAGCCCAGATGCTGTTTTAGCGATTTACTTTTTGAGAGCACGATGCTGACAGCATACAATTTTAAATTGTGTGAATGTTTTGAGTAAAACCAAATAATAATTGGGGAAGTTTCTGATAAGGTTCAAACCTTCATTCGGCCACTCACCATCAATTTTATTCACACTAACATCGGAACTCAAAGTGGAACCCTCATGCTGGTGGTGAAGACATTGATCACTTATTAATCCATTGTTGTGTTGTCTGAGTATGCGGGGTTTATTTGGTTCCTCCTTTGAGCTCCAGTTGTGATTTCCTAACGGTGTTTTGGCTTTTGTTTGGGAGGTGTGGGTAGTGGACTTCTCCTGGGTCTGGTCTCTGGGATATTGTTGAAACACTCTGCTCATTTTGGGACATTTTTGGATATATTTTTTCTGTAACACAATATTTGTTTTCAGTTAATTGAACGTGTATGCTTAATGCTATAAGAAACCTTAGGTATAATTATCCTAAAACAAAGATTTGTTTTGCTTATCAAGGGTGTCTTGTAAGTTTATTAGTTTCTTAAATCATCTGTCAGCAAATTAGTAACATTTTCAATAATCATCTTTTTGTGAACTTATTTTGTATGTTTCAGGCGATTGCACCTAATTCTTTCTCTACTAGTGCATAAAGATGAAGATGTCAAGTCAGATGCTAATACCACCAAGGAGAAGGAAAATATATCTACCATATTATCCATCTTTCATAGTATTAAAAATAGTGAAGACATAGTTGATGCAGCGAAGTCAAAGGTTAGGAGACAGAAATATCTTGTTGGCTTCTATTCTCCCATTTTATTTTTACCTTCTTTCAGCATTCTTAACTCAAGAGGACTGCAACAACTTCATCTGATAATTTTAATCATTGGGATCTCAGATTTCGTATGCAATTTGTGATCTTGGATTGTCAATCATTAAGAGATTGACCCTGAAAGAGGATGATTTACAAGGATTGACCGCACCAGTTTCTCTGCCTGCCATACTGTACAAATTGAAGGAAAAGAAAGAAGGAGATGATTCTATTGTAAGTTACAGCTTCTGCCAAAATATGTTTTCTTCTAATTAAGTTTAATATATACTTTATTCAACAAGTTCGCAAAAAATTGTTCCTCTGCATCAATTTGGAAGGATTTTTTTCCCATTTTGTTGACAGTTTAATTAAATGAAAATTAGATTCTTAATTGAAGATTGTGAATATTACGTTAAAAGATGTTTCTTGAACACGATCGTTTAATATTTTTCACAAGAGTTGAAAACAGGATCATTTAGTATTGAAATGATATTGAGAGTTAGGAGTGGATATCAGGTACAGTTAATCGTAGAACTAGTCATGGATAATGCTGGTTCATTGATGCTAATGATGCTTTGAATCCAAATTGTTGCATGTTTACTGACGTGATTGTATATATTTGACAGGCTGATCAAACTGAAGGTGAAGCACAAACGTGGTTGGTTGAGGAAAATGTGTTGGCTCATTTCGAGGCGCTCAAGCTAGAATTAGAGGCTGTATGTTCTATCACCATGAGTGATTGTATGTAGTATGACTGCATCTCATATTTTAACTTCCTAAATCCTAACATGATTTATATCATATCAGATTTCTACCGAAGCAGCTGCAGATGAGGTTCAGAATAAAGATGAAAAAAATGGAAATGATGTGCCTCGAGGAAAAGTGATAAAAGGTAAAAAGTCGCATGGATCAAGAAAAAATAAGAACAAAAAGGATAAAAAGGTCAAGAAGAAACCAGTTGAAAAGGAAAATGCTGAAAACGATGTTGATATCTTGACAATGGTGAGGGAAATAAATTTGAGCACCACTAGCAAACTTGAACCAAGCAACGGTCATGAAGACTCTCCTGGTAAGAGAACGAATGTGAATGTAACACCTGTAAAGAGCAAAAAAAGAAAACCTAGTGGTGCAACTTCCATTCCAGTCCCCAAACATAAAAGGGCATCATCTGATCGTAGTCGGTCTATACCCAAAAGTACTAAAAAGGGGCTTTTACCTGGCTCAGAAAATGCCTCAGTTCAAGGAGAAGTTTCTCCACTAGAGTCAAGTGAAATTGACATGGGGAATAATCATGATTCGGATGATGATGTATCCAAGGAGAAAAAGATCGGTGGAAGCAGCGAGTCAGATTTGTTGGTCTCGTGTTTGAAAAAGCCTACAGGTTCTTCCAAACCTAAAATCAAAGTTGCAGACACAAGTCATTATGATGATGAAAATGACCTTGATTCCAGTGATCTTGATGTTAAGGTGGCATCTTAACTATGCTTTCTTTTTCATCCCCTCCCCCATTTGTACATATATAACATTTATTTAGTTCCTTTCTTTTTTTATTTACTTGCATTGATATTATTGGGAGTCAGAGCAGCTTACACCCATCATTCCTTCTATTTAACTTGCAGCATTCTAGTGCGCTGAAAAAGGTTGATAAGAACAACACGAGTAACTTGAAATCCAAATCCTCGAGTGGGGCTATCAAGAAAAGGAAACGAAGAAGTATTGCAGGATTAGCAAAGGTATGCTGATATTCTTGATGTACTCAAGTATGTCGTATTTAGAACTAATCTGAGGTTCTTCTGTTGATACAAAAATGCACCAGTAATAATATCTAGAATCTTATACTGTGTTTGGAAGAACTTTTAAAAAAAGCGTTTAAAGTTCTATTTCTTCTATATATATCTTTTGAAAAAAAAATACACTTGTTCAATAAAAATTGGTTTTCTATAATATTCTTCAATAAAGTTCATAAATTTAAAGTTAGCATGTTGGCAATTTTAGATGATCAGAGGTGGCTTAGAAAAATCTTAATTAATTAAAAGTGTTTCTAAAATATTGGATTAACTTAATTTTCTTTTGGAAGAAATATATGAGAAATGGATTATTTCAAAATAACTTAACCCTTGAAATATGTATTAAGAAATAAAAACATATTTATAATTAATAAAATCACTTTTGAATATAGTGGTCAAATCAGATCTTATGTGTACCAACGATTAGTCTTGTATGTAACAAACAGAAATGCAATTTTTTCCTTTGACGTGTGTTTATCTAGTTGGTGAAAAGTTCTAATCTCAAATGTGAAGAACACTAATCTGGCATACTAGTACTTATCTTAAAAGAAATTTTATCCCCATCAAGTTGGAAAGTCAATGAAAAAAGTTTCTGTTTCCAACTCTCATGCTACTAGTACTTATCCAAAATAATGATGTTTCATTATTATGATTATGTTTTGTTATTAATTTCATTCCAGATTTATTGCCTCGACCAAGCCTATATATATATATATATATTATTTTTAGTGATTTAAAATATTATTATCATAATTTTCTTGCTAAAATAATATGGTGCACGACCTGATACAGTTCTTACTATGCAGTGCATGTTCAAGAATGGTGAAAATGATATTGAAGACTTAATCGGATGCAAAATTAAAGTTTGGTGGCCCATGGATAAAAAGTGAGTATCTACCTTATTTTTCTCATATAGATATCATTAGTTTCTTCCTGTTATGCGTTTTCTTTTTGAAGTAACAAAATGTTTGAAATTTTTTGCCTCTCTATCATTGCCTAGTTTATAGTTGCACTTTATTCTTGAATGTGGATGAAACTTCAATGTTCGCACATTTTTAAGTTGAAAGCATCCTTTTGAGCATTTAAAGCACTTCTTAGGAATCAAATAGTTAGCTGGGCTAGGATGGACCTTCCTTTTCAGCAGGTTGCAACTTGCGAGTCCAAGCCGTGTCCGATTTAAAAAAATGATATGTCATACACGTGTTGGAGGTGTATGCGACACGTGTCTGACACAATTTATTTCTCTGTTTTAGCCGATATGTGCTTCATAGGTGACCTTCATAACTTCCTAGACATTCATCCATCAGGGACATTGAGGCACAAACCCTTTGTTTCCATGCCGAGTCACTTTAGTTTAGTGTGCTGCTATGATTGGTGCAACCTCTGACACTATTCTTGGAATCTCATTTCCAATGGAAGACACTCATCTTGTAATGCTTGCCCATGCCATGACACACTCATGTACAATGGGGCAGATCACTTAAGCAGCCCAAGGGTGGTGGATAGCTGAAACCATGCCTCCCCTTAAGATTATAAAGCACTTTTTGTCTAACATACATGCACATCAATTTGGCAAGGGATCATACGCCAACATGGTGCACTTGTCTAGTATTTGATTAGTCATTGACACCATATTTCGTGTGCTTAGTTCTTTCACTTTTACGGACTCAACATGGTGCACTTGTCAAGACTCACATCTCAACCACAACTTTCAAGGCGATGACTCGAGGCCCCATCTGGCCCCCACTTAGGTTGTCATTGACTCTGCCAACGTCACATATGCTTCTCTTCTTGATGATGCTCAATCTTGGCAATCTTGTCCACTCATCTTGGTGTGTTAGATGACACTGTTCTCCTTGGTCGCATCATGACACTTCTCTGATCTCGACCCTCACGTGACCCCATAGGTGCCACTCGGTGCTTACATTGGTGGGGTCATAACCTACTCTTTTCTCTTCTATGGCACGGGACTCACACACCAATAGTTTTGCTTTGTTGAAGGGGGCTTTATGAATTATGTTTATATTATTTGAAATCTCTTCAGCCTGAGGTTGATTAACCACTTGTGTCTTAGTTCAACTTTTTTGTAAGACTAATACCGGTTTGTTTGGTGATTTATTTTATAAAGTTATGCTATTATCACCACGTTTCTGATGGATACTATTATTAAAATTTTCAGATTTTATAAAGGTACCGTGAAATCTTATGACCCAATAAAAAGGAAACATGTGGTAGGTTCCGCCGTCTTACCTTCTGATTTCCGTGATTTATTTGATTCTTGGTTCTTGACAAAGACAATTATTTTCTGCTTAACTCCTGGCCAAGTTCCTTATATTATTTTTTCCCTATGAATCCAATATACAAGATACTATATGAAGATGGGGATGTTGAAGTTCTCAAACTTGAGAAGGAACGGTGGGAGGTCATCGAGAGTGCACACAAGACTTTTAAGGTATGGCCGTATGGGAATGTTAATCATCTCTTTCATATTGCCTCAAATTGTTTGACCATCTTTATTTTAGAAGATAATTAGTTTCTTATGATTCTTCCATTGTCATTTACAGAAACCAAAATTGTCCAAGAGTTTTCCATCTCTCGATGTGTAAGTTCCATTTCTCAGAACTCTGTTTCATTTTTTCTCTGGCCACGTTCTGATGCATGTAAAATACTATAATGTCTTTTTCTCCATGTTTTATAAATTCCTATGCAGTACTCTTGGCTCGAAGAAAAAAGATTCGGGTGGTTCACGTTCGATTAATAAACCATTGAACATGTAAGTTACCGGTGGTAGTAAAATATTGCTTCTTTCTCTTTGTTATATAGCACTTAGATGAAGTTGTATTGTGTTCCAGAACGAAAGGAAAAAGAACGCCAAAGAAAAATTTAAAGTACGGGCAAAATGGTGCAAAATTAAAATTTTCTGATGCTGGCGAGAAGGGGAGTTCAGAAATTTCAAACCCTGGAATTTCCAAAAGGTCTAATGTATATGACGAAATGAACTCAGGTAAAACATCCTGTACCATGAAGTTCTTACCTTGATTGACAACTGCATCATTTTTCTCCAACATCCAGAAAAAGGTATTGTATCATCGTAAGATCCATTAGATGTATTGTTAATAATGCCAAAGAAAATGGCTGTGCTAAATTCATGTTCATCCTCATCCAACATTGGTGATAATTAGAGATGATAATTAGAGAGAATAGTGAAATGGGTTGGCAATTAGGTTTGTGGATTAGGTTTTAATTGTATATTTTTCCATAAATTTTTCAGTTATTGTTAATTTAATTCGAATTAAAAAAAGAGAAAAATGAAAAAAAAAACATCACCACTTTACTAAGAAAAATAAGAAGCCCTCAAGACTTGCGATTTGTGCGCCTAAGGGCTTTGCAGAAGGCACACACGCCTTCCTATCTGCATCTGGTCTTTCCAAGGTGAGGCGTCAACGTTGTGCTTGGAGCCTTGGTGGGCCTGAGTGCTAGACTTGGTCTGCGTGAGTGCGCGTTATGGGGCTTTTTAAAACCCTAGTCCCGAATATGTGAATATTACTTGTTTATTGTTTTTTTCTTTCTAAGAGTTCATTGACACCTCCCAGGTGATTCTGAAGGGGAGCACGTTGACAAGGAGTTGTTCACAGGCCAAGAGGACTCTGATAGGGAAATGAAGTTGGACTCGAGAGAACAAGGTGAAGGCGGTCACCATATCGAGGAATCTGATGAAGAAGATAAGCCGGATGCTGCTGATGATGAAGATAAGCTTGATGCCACTGCTGATGAAGAGATGCCTGATGCAGATGAAGAAGAAAAGCCTGATACTGATGAGGAAGAAGAAAAGCCAGATGTTGATGAACTTGATGAGGATCCTAATACTAAGAGTTTTGAGAAACATGCTGGCAATGCAAGAGGTAAAGTCCAAAAAGAAGACGTGGAAGCTGACGAATCAAGTTCAAGGGAAAACATTGGCGATGGCGACTCCGATTCTGGAAAGAATCAAGAGACTGTAGTCGAACAAAGTAGTCCTAGAGAGGATCAGAAAGGCGAGGATGCTGAACTTTCTGATGACGAGCCTCTGGTAAGTAAAAACCAACCCCCCCTTGCAATAACTAACTGAAATTTGTTAAGTTGATAGCACAACTTTCATCTATTGCAGAGCAAATGGAAGCATCGAGCAGGAAAGCGAGGCTTGAGATGAACAAGGACGAAGTCGCCCATCACCTAGTATAGTTGTCCAATAATTTCGAATGGCCAATGGCTATGGCCGATTCCAAGTGAAATGCCGACAAGATCGTAGGCGCCAAGTGGCCAGTTTCAGTAAAAAAAAAATGAAAATTGTGACATAGATTATACTGACCCAGTTGCTTAACAGCAGCTACATGTAGAATGTACCATAGCAGTTGCAAGTTGTCACGTTTAGGGGATCAAAGTATGGAGGATTAATTAGCATTTTGCAGTAGGGGATAGATAATTAGGTGTCTTGCATATATTCGTATGCTGCCTTCTCTTTTTCTTTCTTTACTGCCTTAATATTATGACCTTTCTGATTTATATGTTAAAAAGTGTCACATGTATAGTTATAATATACATGTTACTATATATCATGTATTGATGGTTGAATTTCAATGTTCAGTATGTATAAGAATGATTCATTTGCCTGTTCTTACTCCTTTGCTTGTGCTTTGGTTTGCTCTGTCATCAAAAAATCAATCGGTCAAAGCCAAACCAACCTAATAGTAGAATTTTTCTTAGTATTTTAAAACTTTCTAACAAAGGTGTTTGATATAGAAAGTTGTTGCGGTAACTATCTTGGGTTTGGGTTTGGGTTTGGACATATGTCGAGTTTAATCTATGATGATCACTTATTTAAGAATTAATTTGATACACATTTCTTTGGCATATAAATGTTGTATTGTTAGATAGTTTTTTTTTATTTTTATGAGAAAATAGTTAAGATGTGCATAAGTTAGTTGGTTTGGACAACTACGTATATATAAAAAGATAAAAGTGTTCACGTCTTAAATTTTCTTTGAAGATAGAATGGTCATATGATCATGTAATTATTAAACTTGGAATGACTGCCAATGAGATAAACATTTGGCAGATTAACAACAACCAGTGTATGTTTGTCAATTTTACATTGATGTCCAACATGCAAAAATGGTGATACTTGAAAAATATATAATATATTTTAAGTTAATTGAAAATCTCTCCAACAATTAAATTGAAATACTAGAATGTCTACTATATATGAAAAGTTAGGTTTGAAGGGTGGAGAAAGAAGTATTCCTAATTAATAGAAAAAAAAGAAGCTAAGTATAACTTAATTAGTTTTTTTTTTTTTTTTTTGAGCGAGTATAACTTAATTAGTTAAGATATGTGTATTCGATAAAAAGAAAGTTAGAGATTTCAATTCTGATCGCTTTCATTTAGATCATTTAGAGGGAGCGAAATAAGAGCCTATTCAAAGACAAGCATATTGACAAACCTTCATATTATTGTGGGAATGTGTTAGTTCTTCATACACCTTCTAATGTTAAAAATCTCCCATTTTACAACTATAACATTGTCACCATTACTTTAAATTGATTGATCTTTTTGTAATGTAGAATACTCTTGGCATATGGCTTGTTATATGACGTCGTATATTTTTCTAAAAAAAAACGGTAAAGCTTAAATTACCTTCTTTTAAAAATGTTCTCGAAGCATTAGATATATACTCAATTTTCCTACCATTAATTTTCGTGAACTAGTTTATTGAAAAGACGATATGATATTTCAATATTTATTTTATCATTAATTTAATGATAAAATAGTTATTATAAAATGAATTACATAGGATAATTAAGTCAAGCTTTACAAATGGGCAAACCATTTAAAACAGAGCATTTTACAATATTGGACCAAATGGAAAAAGAAATTACACGCGTGTTAAGAAAAATTTGCAAAAGTAGTTTACTACGTCAGAAAATAAAATCTTTTTAAAGGGAATTTACACAACTATCCTTCGAAACTTCAACCCCATTAAACCATCATTTGCATTAAATTTTCAAATAATAATAATAATAATAATTTTTCCATAATTGTTGCTAACTCTACAACTTCTTTTCTTTTTCCAAAATTGTTTCCTTAACAATCTCTATGTTTTTTTTTAACAAAAAAGATGTGATATACAGGATTTCGGTTGTTTGATTTTGTAAAAAAAAAAAAATTAACATCTTCCAATATGTATTACTAAATAAATATGAATTTCTAGACAATTATTTTTTTTTTCTTGTATTGATAAAATGAAATAAGTTGTGTAATATATTATTGATTCTAAAATATATTATATTTCAAAAAAAAAAAAAATCTAAATATAGAGAATATCTTTAAAAAAAAGGGAATTTGCGCTGTATAGCAATTTTCCTACTCTGCATTAGAATTATAGCAATTTTTTTTTTTTTTTTTTTTTTTTACATTCAAAACTTCCTTTTCTATTTCTTTTTTGGAAACAAAATAATTACAACAATACCTTTCAATTATTGTTTTCTTCATTTTGGAAACAAAATTCAAAAAAGAAAAAAAAAAACCTCTCACATTCCATATCCACCGGACACTAATTTTGGGAGCATTAATTAGGGAAAATCGTAATATGTTGTGATTGCTAGTTACAATGAATATGAACCCGA
>JBBMEF010000004.1:3870393-3897349 GCA_037832685.1 Sicyos baderoa
ATGGTAGGGAGAGTGGAACACATTGTAGGAAATTTGAGTGAGAATATGCTTAAATTTCAAAAACCAAAAACAAAAAATCAAATGGTTATCAAACGGGGCCGTAGCCGCCAAAAGTTTGTTTTTGTTTTTAAAAGTTTGTTAGTATTCATCTATCTTCTTAAGGAAATATGGATACATTGTAAGAAAGGTGGAACATACGTAGAAAATTTGTAAGAAGGTGAAATACAATGTAGGAAATTTGAATGACAATAGACTTAAATTTCAAAAACTTAAAATAAAAAATTAAATGGTTATGAAACGAGCTGTAGTTTCCCAATTATTAAAAAATTTAGGAAAGTTTGCGGAAACAGGGGCAGTGAAAATCAAAACCAAGTTCTTGAATTGGTTACAACATAGCTTCTACTTCTTGGATAAACCAAACCCCGTTTGTCTTCATCGCATTTTTAACTTTAGTTAACATTTTTGTTTTGCCCTAAAAATATTTATATAGATTGTTCCTAAAAATACTCCCCACTCTCTCTATGAAGAAAAGTTAATTATAATATATTAATTTAGAAAAGAAATTATAGTATATTTTTACAAAAAAATCAATTATACAATAATTATAATAATTTGTGTATCTTATTGTATTAATTAAAGAAAATATTAACTTTCAAATATCAATTTTACAAAAATGATTCTTTTTTTCTAATTTCTCTTTCAAACAACCATATTTAAATAAAAAATTTCTATAACTTCTCCAACAAACAATCATATTTAAATAAAAAAATTCACATTCAAATCACTCAACTTTTTTTTCTTTTCGTGACTTCTGTACGTAAATTTCACAACATATAAATAAATAAATGGAGAAAATGGTTACGTGTCAATACTGGTTTCGCCGATGACGAAACTCTTCTCTAACATAACGAAGTGTGAAATCCTAGGAAATGTGCAAGTATACACAGTCCTTGTTGTAGCAAGCTTTAATGTAAGTAAATGTCATCTCCACAGGAAAAAGTTAAACTTATGCTTAAGCGAAATTAAGCTAGTTAGGTAACGAATGTTTTTGGATTGAAAATGTGATTAAACTAAGTTAAATGAAGAAAAAACGAACATTGGAAGATAATAGGTTTCGTCGGGTGGTTTCGTCTATGACGAAACCTCATATAATAAGGACGAACATCGTTTGCTACTCTGTTGGTTCTCTCGACCTCTAAGGGACGGTTCTCTCGAACTCTTGGTCTGGTTCTCTCGAACTCCAACCTTCGTTATCAGCGAAATTACTACAACATACTGTGCTTCTCTTTGGCTCTCTCGAGCTCTAGACATTGGCTTTCTCAAGCTCTTCGTTTGGTTCTCTCGAACTCAAACTCGCTAACCAAACACAACACCGGGTGAACTACACATCAGATCCGAGAACTCTCTCGAGTTCTCAACGATACTCTATCGAGTATTTAGCCGGTTCTCTCGAACTCAACTCTATCTTCGCAAGATGTGCTCGTAGGCGAACCTTATTCCTGAGGGTTCGTTATAACCTACGATCTAGGTTTCGTTACTTGCTCCTCTCGAAGTCAAGTAAGAATAAATGGTTCTCAAAATGGAAATGTTGTTGACATTCAACTTAACTAGTAGTTTGTCGTAGGCGAAACTTCCCTACTTGCCTACTTCCTTCCAACGAACTTACTAGCTTCATGCAGGAAAGTAAAGACGAAATGTAATGACGAAGACAATATAAAAGCATGGAAATAACTTCGTTAAAAGCGAACAAAATGTTCAATACAACGAAAGTAAAGAAAGTAATAAACTAAACTACGAAATAACTGTAAATGTCAAATAGCTAAGAACAATGGCGAAAACATAATAAAGGCGATAAAACTTAGGCTACGGCGGAAGATCCATCGGATGCGCCTCGGACATTCCTCTCGGACTCGGCCATGACGTCTCTCCAGGATTCGACCCCCACAAATGAAGGGGATTGGCTTCTTTTATAGCAACTTCAACGAGTGCGCTAATTTCTCCTCCACGATCTCACGTGCGACGGTTAAGATTGAATCAACACATCTCGAATCCTTGACACGCGTCCTTCGACAGAGGTGGTTTCGTCGTAGCTTCGCTAAGACGAAACTATCTAAGGCATGTGTACTTCGTCGTGCACTGGTTCATTAACTTCATGGTGACTAAATGCATCTTCTTCTTGGTTTGCTTTGTTGAAATGATGAGGTGAAGTGTTTCGTCTACAACGAAGCGTTGCATCGTCGTGTATGGTTAGACGAACACTTCGTCTTGATGTATCCCTAAGTTCGCTTTGACGAACTTCCCTTCATAATGGAACTTCGCTTTGCTTCGTTTAGTTCGTTGTAGACACTTAGGAAAAACATTAAATCTTTCAACACCATATAAATGCACACAATCAAGCACTTTTGCTAAAGCCAATCTACTAAATTTCATCCTACTCAGAAAACCGTAGGATATTTCGCTTAGGCGAAATAACGACATAACGAAACGAAAGTATTATCAATTTCCTTAAATATTAGCAAATTCATATACAATTATATCTTATTTTCCTACTTTAACTCTCACTTCTTGAAAGTTATCAACTTCCCATAGATCAAATTAAATGAAAAGAAAAATGTGGGAGTTTGAAATCGTGGCATGTGACCACAAGACCAAGACATCTTTTGACATGTTTTTTTGATACAATTATATTGGGGGAAGAGCATTCGAACATGTAGTCTCGTGATTACTTGTTGTACAAGATGCCAGTAAAGGTTAGTTCTTATTTGCACATCTTTCGACATGTTTGATCATCTCGATTCCTTTTAAAAAGATTATAAAGTCATCATATTCCCCTACTTATCTTTTCTAACTTTTACTTTTTTCACATTATATTTGTATTATATTGGATTATGAAGACAAATAAAAGTATCTTATTTTTATTCTATAAGTATATCCTGTTTTTTCCAAAAATTTGTTTGGTTAATAAAACTAACTTGAGCCAAATATATATATATGCAAGTAGAATCCATGAATTAAACAAAAGAAACCATATGTATGGATTCTAGAAATATAGATGTGTAGTTATTGTAAACTAATCTCAAAGAAAGATAACTGATTTTGTATCCATTACATTATATTAAAAAAAAAAAATATTTATACATAGAATTTATTTTATATGTAATATATTTTTTATCTACTTATGATGAATAGATTAACGATGATAATTCAGGCAAGCTCTAAAAATTTAGGCCGCGTTTAATAACCATTTGGTTTCTTGTTTTTGGTTTTTCAAATTTAAGCCTATTTTATCTTAAATTTCCTACAATTTGTTTCATCATTTCTACCATGTATACATCTTTCCTTAAGAAAGTAAGGTAAGACAAACCAACTTTTAAAAACAAAAAAAAATAGCTTTCCAAAGTTTGTTTTTGTTTTTAAAAGTTGGTTAGTATTCTCCTACTTTCTTAAAGAAAGATTGATAAATGGTATGAACGATGAAGCATATTGTAAGAAATTTGAAAGAGAATAGGCTTAAATTTGAAAAACCAAAAACAAGAAACCAAGGCCCCGTTTGATAACCATTTGGTTTCTTGTTTTTAGTTTTTCAAATTTAAGCTTAATTTCTCTCAAATTTACTACAATATATTCCATCATTCCTACCATTTATCTATATTTCTTTAAGAAAGTAGGATAATACTAACCAACTTTTAAAAACAAAAACAAACTTTGAGAAACTACTTTTTTTTGTTTTTAAAAGTTGGTTGGTCTTCCCCTACTTACTTAAAGAAGGATGTATACATGATAGAAATGATGAAACAAATTGTAGGAAATTTGAGAGAAAATAGGCTTAAATTTAAAAAACTAAAAACAATAAACCAAATGGTTATCAAATGGGGCCTAAATAATTATCAAACGGGACCTTAATAATTTGTTTTCTTGTCGTTGATAATTATATTGTCATGTAGAATTTAATGTTACGCATATATAGAAGGTTGCGTTTTATGAATGTTAAGTCTTGGACGGGTTCATTTAGCCTAATTCTTGGACTAACAAGACAATATCAATTTTTGTCTGAGATTATTATTTTGGTTAATTCTTCACAATTTTTTTGTTACTCAAATTTATCTCTCAAAGCTACTAACTTTTCATTGGTATAATGATTAAATGTATCTCATGGTACGGTTCCATAAGACTTGAAAAGGCTATATATAAGACTTGTTAATTGAGCGTAGTTGCAGTTGAATGTTTGATATGCATACATAAATACATCGAATTTTTTATCTCAAAAATGTTATGGGTATTCTATAATCTATTCACCTAATTATATTAAAATTTTGCAAATGTGGATGTATTAAATGAAATATTTACTTTAAAATATATATATATATATATATATATATGTTAAATGTAAGATTGACAATCAATCCAATACTGTTTTTTTTACATATGCACAGTAGAGATTTGAACTACATACTCTTAGATTGAAATTACATATTTTTATACAAATTTAAATCTATTTGAAAATTGACATACATAGTCCACCTCTTTTGATCCTCACCTTATCAAATGCCTCTTCAAGATGATCTCGATTTCATTTTATTGGACCGAATACCGTTTGGGTTTAATGAACTCTGATACCATGTGAAATAGTGTGGACATTCCATTTCAAAACTAATTGATAATGAGAGGAGTAGTGCATCCACTTTATAAACACTTGTTGATATCCTTATCTTATCAATGTGGGATTCTCAACCTGACTTGTGAATATAAATGGATTAAAGTAAAAAATGTTCAGTTTCAAAAAAAAAAAAAAAAATTGTACTTAAAATGTATGATTTATAATTAAGTTCTTGTTGTCAAAGCAAATATTTTGCCCATTTTTTATGGTAGGTTCAAAATTTTCAACCTCCAAATATTATCATTGTCTTAAAAAAGTGTTTGGTTAATTAATTTTTTAAAATATTAAATTAAATGATTAAAATGATTACTTATGCATTGATTCCAAACATTAAAATAGAATCTTTGAAATTTTGAAACTAAAATAGAATTGGACAAAAAAATTCAACCCATATTTTCTTTTTGTGAACAACCAATAATGATTAAAATGTTTTTTTTTCTAAATTTGTTAACTTATAAATGTGAATTAAAACAAAACGTTTTAAAATATATGATTAATAAAAAGAAAGAAAGAAGTAAATCATAACTAATGAGTTATTCTAATAAAATAATAACAAATATAGTCAAAAATAAAAATATTTGTAGATCATAGTCATTAATATATTATTATTAATACATTTGATTATGGTTCTTATTTTTTTAAATATAAATATATTTATAATTATTTTTTTGAATTTGAATCTAATAAGATTTCAAGAAAGAAAACATTAGGAATTTAACCACGGAAATACGTTTTTTTTTTTAATATTATGGACATGCAATATAAAGGAAAAAAAAACAATTATGAATAAATATTCAAATAAAAAACTAAAACTGTTTAAATATTTGTACGTGACAATGACAAATTAGCTAACTTTAGTTGGCCAATTTCTATCTAAACACCTACCCATTTATCTAAATTAATTGTTAACTAATTTTGTTTATAAAAAAAGATTCGCTTATTTATATAACGAAATCATTTAAATACTGACTAGAGACAATTCATACATTTATCTAAATTAATTGTTAATTAATTTTGTTTATAAAAAAGATTTGCTTATTTATATAACGAAATCATTTAAATATTGACTAGGGACAATTTATACATTTATCTAAATTAATTGTTAACTAATTTTGTTTATAAAAAAAATTTGCTTATTTATATAACGAAATCATTTAAATACTGACTAAGGACAATTCATACATCGATATTGTTGAGTAATTAATTTTGTTGGTTTTATTCATTCTTTTTTGAACTCTGGTTTTATTTAAAGTAATTGCCCTAATATTCAAATTCTGAAACCTATTTACAAAATTAGCCAAATATTAAAATATTTACAAAACTATTTTTCGATTTTTTAATTAAAAAAATTATTTTTAAAATATACCCCATACCCTCCACGAATATTTACATTGCATTTAAAAGTTTTCATTAAAAACGATTCCTTAATTATTACAAAACAAAATTACCATATACATAAATTCCATGTTAATTAAGATTTTCTATTATAAGACAATTTTTTCTTCAATTTCAACCGTTATTCAATCAAGTTGTGTGTTTTCATATATTTTCTTTGAAAGTCTAGTCATTTATAATTGTATTACAAGCCGGTTAATTAAGGAATACATAATACGCTTAACCCTATAATATTTGTCTAAATTAAGTAAATTAATTCCTAGATAGGTGACTATCATAAGGATTGAACCCATCACTTTATGCATTACCACCGTTGACCAATTGAGTCACCTCATAATAGTTGTAATACCCTAGTATTAAATACGTATTAAATACTATCATAATGATCGAATTTCATAATTTGTCAAGCAAATGTATTATCATTGTATGATTAAACTTGTATCAAGGAATATAGTGCATGGAATTTCTTCTTCCTTCATAAAATTGTATTACACGAGTATTATACAATTATCTATTGTCGGACAAAACTAAGAAGCAATAATGCCCAAAAGAATTTCAAATTCTACCAAAAATACGTCTTACAACGATATTATATAATTGTGCTTATCTTACCACTTTATCAATCAATATTGTTCTAGAGAATGATAAAATTAACATAAAAATGTATTGTCTACAACTTATGCAACCAAGCAATATTGTCTAGACAATGTCAACCTTTTAATGAAAATGTGTTACGATAGTATTTTATAATACCCAATGAACACTCATGTTTTTCAATTATATTAAAATATCAACTCGATAATACTATTTAAACATAAAGTAATTATCGAGATATTTTGAGGGCAGTACATTATAGAGTACTTTGATTTAAAAGATCCACTCATTATTCTTTAAATTCATATTTTTTCCATTTGAAATACTCCTTATTTTACCAAAAACTCAAGAGTTCTAATACCCGAATCTAGTCGTCAAAACAGTCGTAATACAGACAGGAAGAATGTCAATCATCGTCGAGTTCTGCTTATCGAACCCCAATATCAAACATCCGTCGCCTGAATATTTTAAATTTCGCCGGCAATTTTTGTATTTCTGTGATGGTATTTAGAAAAGTGAAAACTAAAAACCCTAAAAGCATGGGGAATTCGGGGGAGACGAAAATCAAAGGAGAGGGAGAAAATTGGGGAGAGTGAATCTCTGTATTGAAAACAAATCTTAATTTTGTTTTATACAAATTTAACCCTAATAATTATTAAAAAGGATATTTTAGTATTAAATAAAGGAGATAATTTCTTATTTAAAAAATTTATGAATATTTTTTTTAATATTTTAACAGTTGGCTAGATCCTAATATTTTATGCTAGTTTGGCTATACATGTAAAAAGCTCTTTTATTTATTCTTAAATTAAATTTGATTCATTTTTTTTAATATATATATATATATATATATATATATTTTTTTTTTTTTAATTATTGAATGAGTGATGACCTTTTTTGTACGAACTAGTTATTTTCATAAAGTATAAAAACTTCAGAATTAAACCTATTAACTCAAATAATTTTTTTTAAAATTTTTGAATCAAAAATACATATCAATTATTATTATTATATATTTATTTATTTATTTTTAGATACATTTTTTGTTTTTGACAGAAGATATACTCTTCTTATTCTCTATAAATATATTTCTATTATTTTAGATGAGCATTTTTCATGCGGGCTAATTTTATTTTTAATATAATTAGAATTTCTATTCTGTATATTTTCTTGATTAAATGAAACATTTTTTTAAAAAAAATCAACTCGATTAAATGACACTAATATCAAATATTTGGCAACAAAATACTGAAATCCATAAAAAAAGAGAGAGAGAACTTACATAATTACAATAGAAAATTCAAACGGTAAATTTAATTCACAAAATAAAAGTAATCAATTATAGTCAACCTCAAGAAAATAACCCAATTTTTCTCTAAAAGGAAAAGAAACCAATTTTCTTTCAAAAAAACAAAAACCAATTTAATCTCGCTCCTTTGACCCTGTTTAGAGAGAGAGAGAGAGGACTTGGACTAGAAAGGTGGACTTAGCCGCTTGAACAGAACAGTATTTCTCTCTTTAAAATCAAACGACGGTATTTCTCCTCTGTATTTAATTAAAATCTTTACCCATCCAACAAAATTCAATTTTTTTCAACAAATTCAATTATTGGTAATGAATTTCGAGTGAAGAACAAAAACCCAAGTTTTCTTTTTAGTTTTTATTTGGTGGGTATTAATTAGCATTCTGATTTTTACCTCCACCAATTTTTTTTTTCTTTTCCACCGAAGAAGAAGAAGAAGAAGAAGAAGAAGAAATGGGGATCGGTTCTGAGGAGGCGATTCGCCAGCTTCGAGCTTTGATGGATCAGGGTTAGCGCTTATTATTTTTTTTTTTCTTCTTCTTCTTTTTCGTAGCTTGTGTTTTTTGTGCTCAATATTTCTCTCTTTCCCCCCTTTTTTTTTCCATTTGGGATTTTGTTTAATGCCAGTTGAGGAGCGTTTGAAGTGCACTTTTCAGGTTAGCATTTTCTTCTTCCTCTGTTTTTTGGTCCGATCTGTGTGTTTTCTGCGAGTTTCAGCTGCTCTATTGTTGCTTTGGTTCTTATTTTCTTTGTTTGTTACTTGTTCTTGAATTGGGGTTCTGGGTTTTTCCTGTAATCACAAATACTTGAAGAAATGGACGGTTTAGTGTTCATGTTTTGATCATCGTTGGCTGGGATTCGTTGTTTTTGAGAGATCATGGGTTGAGATTTGGAAAATATTTGGATAGTTTTTTGTTAATTAGAGGTCAATAAGCTTGTTTAGTCATATGGTGAGAAGGGGACCTGTCGGCTGGTTCTGTTTAGCCATTTGTTGACATTTGATTTGGATTGTTGTAGAGCTACTTATGGAATTTGTTGATCTCTAAATTTGAGTTGCATTATGTGGAACTGTTCTTGTCATTCATGTGGAAGATTTAAGGAAAATTGGGGGTTTGGGGTTGGGTAAATTATGGGATGAACTCAAACTGTTAATGAGTCTGATGAACTTATCTAGTTTTCAATGGATTTAAGATGTGGGTTTTTTTTTTTTTTTTTTCCTCACATGTTTTCATTTTTTAGAATGATTGGTTTGTGCTTATTTAGCTATTTTATCAAGTATGAACAGCTTTTGATAGTCTGTGTATGGCTGCAGAATGTTCATCAAGGGTATTTAACTGAAACTTTGGAGCGGTTTCTGAAGGCGCGAGATTGGAATGTTAACAAAGCCCACAAAATGGTTAGACATGGTTTACTAATATTCTTACAGTACTGAATCCACATGTTGTGCTCATCTTGATGTACCTTTCCTGATGTTGCAGTTGGTAGATTGTTTAAACTGGCGAGTAGAAAGTGAAATCGACATGATGTTAACGGTATGTCCTTACCCTGATTTGCTCTTGAGCTTTTTGCATGGTCAATTATCCCCTGAGTTCTTGCTGTATCCATCCGTTGCTCTTCATCTGCAGAAACCCATAGTTCCCATCGATGTTTACAGAGGGATCCGTGATTCTCAGCTCATAGGACTTTCGGGTTACTCAAGAGAGGTGCATACTACATTTCTTTTATGTGGTTGAAATTTATGTTTTGGTTCTGAAAACTTACTTTTTGTTTCATTTGTTCAAGATCTTGCTAAGAGTTAGAGCATCAAAACAAATTATTGAAAGTAGTGAAAATGAATGAAAAGGGGATGACTATAAAGGAAACTTGATGCAATCTAGCATCTGGGAGAGTAATCCTGAATAGAAGTTAATGGAAATTTTGCATTATATCTAAAAAGCTTACCATTAAAAGAAACTAACCTTCTATCTGCATGATTCGAAATAAAAAACCTTATCTGCAGAGAATGTTAACTCGTCAATCAGTTAAATTATTAACAAAATACTAATGAATAAACTCAAACTAAATGTTACGAAATAACTTCTGACCCTTTTCATTCTTACTCTTTCATTCCTCTTGGTAATTTTTGTGTTCTTTCTTCTAGGGCCTACCAGTCTTTGCCATTGGTGTTGGATTCAGCACATTTGATAAAGCATCTGTGAGTATTGTTATGAAATATATAGTTCTTTCTGTGATCACAAACCATCTTCTGTACATTCAAAAAGTCTCATATTTGGGTTTTTATTCTTCTTTTGTTTCTGTAACAGGTTAACTACTATGTTCAGTCACACATTCAAATCAACGAATATCGGGATCGCATAGTCTTGGTGAGCCTTAGAGTTTTGAATCCCACCTTTGTTTCATTAGGCACAGTTGCCCTTTATTAACCTATATACTCTTTGTAGCCTTCTGCATCGAAAAAGTATGGCAAGCCAATTACAACTTGCGTGAAGGTATTAGATATGACCGGTTTAAAGTTATCAGCACTAAGCCAAATCAAGGTAAAAACACCTTAACGTCGTAAGGTTCTAGTTTATTTTCCTTCAGAACGATGGTTTGTACAGAATTTTCTGGACTACCTGATTCAGTTCTTTGTGGAACTTGTGAATTCTTTGATATTTAGTTGCTATTTGTACTTGTGTTTTGCAGTTATTGACAATTATATCAACCATCGATGACTTGAACTACCCAGAGAAGACGAATACGTATTACATAGTAAACGCTCCTTACATATTTTCGTCTTGCTGGAAGGTAGCTGGTCCTTAAAATCTTACTTCCAAGTTTTTAACAGAACTTCTCTAAATGGTTAACTTTATGTAGTTCTACGCCCTCTTAAACACGAAAGGGATCTCTATTTTTGGTTTTGTTGGTAATATGCCCAGTCTCTTGCAGGTAGTTAAGCCTTTGTTGCAGGAGAGAACTAGGAAAAAAATACAAGTTTTATCAGGTAGTGGAAGAGATGAACTGCTGAAGGTAAGGTGATTTTAATTAGGGCTACATTGAATCCAGTGATAAATAAATATCTTCGAAACTAATCAAGAAAAATGTCTAAAAATCTAATTAATTAAGAACCCAAATTTCAACCTTGACTAGTAGAGGATCATTCTTGGCAGGTTCTATCCTGCTCGGATGGTTGCATTACGGTTTGACAGACTCAAAATTTTGACTGACTAGGAGATCGATTGATTTCCAAATTAGAAGTTCACCTAATTAGTATATCAAATGATGAAATGTAGATTTAATTTTGATGCAAATGAACTGGATTCGAGTATATACTGCCAGTGTGATTTAATGTCTTTGATTCATCCTTGTTCAATAACAAGGTCAAATTTTATGCTTTTTGTAGATAATGGACTATTCTTCTCTCCCTCACTTCTGCAAAAGAGAAGGCTCTGGATCATCGCGTCATTCAACCGATGGAGCTGAAAATTGCTACTCTTTGGATCATCCCTTTCATCAACAACTCTACAACTACATCAAGCAGCAAGCGGTTCAGGAATCTTCGCGACCAATCAAACAGGGATCTGTTCATGTAAGTTTACCCGAGCCACCTGCGGAAGGAACTGAAATCGTCAAAACCATTGAGATAGAGTTGCACAAGTATGGGAACGGAAATGTGAATGGATTATCCAACTCGGTAGGCAGCCTAAAAATATGAAAACCACGGTAACCGAGATGATGATGCCTTCTACAGCTTGAAGCAACATAAGCCAACTCTTTGCTTTTCATCAAGATGTTGAAGGCTGGTGAGCAGAAAGTTCATTTTTGAAGCCCTGCCAATGACATTACTCAACATGGCTAATGCACTACTACTCATTTGCAGTTGGCAATAGTTCCTAAGAAATCCACATATAAGAAAATATATTGTATCTGTATGTAGTTTCACATATAGGCTGGCTAAGTAAGCAGCCCAACTAGACAAGGCTTGTAATGTACTTGTCCTCTTAGTCACTGTTCTTTTGTTAACTCCCTGCTGCACAAACCATTTCATAGGTACTGAAATGTTGCTATCTACTAAATTTCTAGGCTTTTAATGATATAATAAATATTTTATTACATCTTGCTTTGTTTCCTTGTTTTTCCCTAATACTTTGACAGTTCTCTCCTGTTTGGTAGCATAAAGATAAAACATTTTTACAGTAATTGACCCCCATTGGGTTATTGGGCATAAATTCAGTGTCTTTGTAATAAGCTTCAATTTTTCTTTGATGGGTTCTCTTTCTTTCTCCCCATCCCTTTAGAATCAAGAATATATTTGCTTAAATTTGCACCTGCTATGTCTTTCATTTTACAGCCATTGATGCCTGAATATACACAAGCTTATCGACAGATAAAAAGTTGACCCGGGTCAATGGCAGCCATCCATTTTTGATGATGATGGCAATTGTGACTGGCTTCCTTTCCTAGAAGAACCCAACATTTTAGATCATCCAACAAGATGCTCTCAGATCAGGTTTAGCTTTAGATTCTGAAACAGCTTTGGCCCTTTTTAGCTTTCTAATCCTACTTTTGTGCAACTTTTTTGGCTTTGAAAGCTAAAAGTAAATATGTCCATAAGCAACTTGAGGTGCCACCTTCTGTCCCTCATGTCGCCAATGCCGGAGTTCGTCTTCGATCATCAGTTTTGCTGACGCCGCCATCTCTGCGCCCTTTAACACCATCTCTGTTGCTCTCCTGATCTCGTCGATTGCTTTTAATTTTTCCTCTAGCCTTTTCATTGCATCAGTTTACCTTGTAGTGATTACCTACCTCCATCTCAGTAAATGCTGTTTGCCTCTTCCTTTTCTGCCAACATTTTAGATTCTCTGATCCTTCTGCTTATCGATTCAAACTCGTCCACTGTCAGTTTGATTTGTGAAGTAGGCTTGGAACATTCGGTTGAATCAATGCTATGTTTTCGGCCAATGCTCTTCAACTCGGCTTTCTTCTCTGCTGTTTTTGCTTTTTCAGCCCCCTTCTGTACAATCTGAGTTTGCACTCTGCTTCCTCTGTGAAGCATCTGCTAGCTTCAGCAATTTGCTTAAGATTGGCTACTTCTTGCTTCATCTGTTCTTTTTGCTTTGCAACAAAGAGATTCCTCTTCCTATTGTAAAAACTTTTTTGGGGTAAAATTTATAATTTCTTTCTTGTTTTTTAATTCTACTAAGTAAGACATATATCATTAATCAAGATGTCAGATGTCTTTTATCTTTGTTGATGAACTAAGAATGACATAAGAGTTATGGTTTCTATTTCATAAGAAAAAATGATCAAGATCAAGATACATTGCATAATCATGAGAAACTCAGATTTAATATCAAAGAAGTGAGGAGAAATAGATTACAATACTAAATCTTCACTTGTATACAACCTAAGAAAACTACAAATGATAGAGGAAGAAAATCTCACCAATAATTTATGGTGATTCTGCTATGTCCATTGTTCAGTCCATTCTTTAGATCTCTTTCTTATTTTGTTTTAACAAATTGATCCAAAAACATCATTAAACTTTCAATATATAGTTGAAGAGCTTTCCTAAGATATAATTCTAAGTCAGCTCATTATGTATAATTAGAAATTAACAAAACAACTTTTAAAGACTGGTCAAGACTACCCCATTGGTAGGCAATGCTCCCTAAATTTCTCCTTCTTGTTGGATGAAGTTTAAAGTAACACACATATTTATTAATAGTTTTAAACTCTCAAATGCCTAAAAACTCCCATTGACCACAAGTTGATCCATTTTTCATACACATACATTTACAACCAAATTTCTTGTGGGTAAAAATGCCTCTTTAGTTGTCAACACTTAATTTAACCAACTAATTTGTGGTTAACAATTACTCAGAGAACATTTCCCCCCTAATTCTAAACAATTTTTAACAAAAAAAGTAAACACTTAAATAGTCATCATTTTCCTATCTAATTTGGAATGAATCTTTTGTTCAAAAAAAAAAGAAAAAGAAAAAAGGAATGTATCTTGAATCAATATAACTTATTTGATGATTGGTTTAACTAGTGAAATCAAATTGATTTAAAATTTTAGAGAGCTGAGAAACAATTTCTTCTCGCTTTTATGATAGTCAAAAGAAAGAAAAATATTTTGTTGAACAACAATTAAGGAATAGAGGATTTCAACTCGTAACTTCTCGATTACTAAGTCATACATTATGTCACTGAAAGTTATATTCTTGTTGACGATAAATTAGACTTTTGAAAACCAAGGCAATTATCTTTGATGGTTCACAATTTTTTTTTTTAAAACAACTCAATTGATTAAAATACTATGTTCCAAACTAAAAGTTCAAAGGGTTTGATTACTATTCTACACCTATATGGCGTTTAACTAAAAAAATTTCTTTTTTTTTTTAGATTACAACCAATGAGGGGTGGGGGAGACTCGACCCAAGACCTCTAGGTTATTAGCTTACATTGATGCTGCGCTTGAGCTATTACTCTATTGATAAAAAAATGTTTTTTTTTTTTTAATAATCCCAAACTATAGATGACATTTTGACAATAATATCAGTAAATTTATGAACATGCATATGGAAGTTTACTCTCTAATTGATGGATAAAAGAAAGCTCAACCAATGTGAATTAAAATGAAAAAGAAAAAAGAAGAATGATCAACCAATGTAAAAATACTGCATAGGTGTACTTTTATTAATGTAACTCGATTTATTTCATAAAGTTTCACCGAGCCAGAGATTTTAATACAATTTTGAATATAATTCAAATGAATGAAATTGGAACTTCATATAATCAAAGTTGACCATGATGAATTATTAATGAAAAAGAGTCTCGTTGCTATTTTAGGTTAAAATGTTGATTTAATTAAAGCTATCACAACTCATATTATATAATAATTTAACATTCAAAACATAGAAGACGTGGGAGTTCATTTCCACAACTCATCAAATAAACACAGACTAAGTTTGAAATTTAACCTTCAATTTAATACAACCTAATAATCAGTGGCCCAATGATTTCATTATTTGATTGTAAACCAGTTCAGATCAGTATTGTAATCTCCTCCTCCAATTTGTAAAAAAAAAAAAAAAAAAAAAAAATACAACCTAATAATATTAGATTTTAAGTTTAATGGTGATTTAACAATCAGAACATTAAGGGCATGTTTGGCTGTGAGAGGATGGGATGGGTTGGGTTGAGTTAGGATGGGAAGATAAGTAAAATAAGTTTATGTTTGGGGGAAGAAAAGATAAAATTATGTTTGATGTGATGGAAAGATAATGATTGAAGTTTTTATTTAAATAAAAAAATGGATATTTAATAGTTTTTTAATAATAAAGTTAGGTTTGATGCGATGGAAAGTGAATGGTTGAAGTTTTTATTTAATTAAAAAAATAAATATTGAGTAATTTTTTAATATTTTAATATTTAAATAAAAACATGGGGCCCACATGCCCTAAGTCTATGGGACAAACATGGAATAGAAGTCAAGGCAAGCCAACTCCTCCGTTTGTCCATGGGGCAAACATGCCCTAAGTCTAAAGTCCAGCCCTCTATAATATCATTTACTTCTTAATTAATATCAATAATCACATATTGAACACAATAATAATTTCTAAATCAAGTGAGAGTATAAAGTGCAGAGATAATTTAATACACTCCAATTCAACCAATACATCAACTTAAAAATTTTAAAGTCAAACCAATGATGCAAGATTTCATTATTTGGTTATAAATCAGTTCAACACCAGCGACACAGGTTCAATCTCGAGAAGTGATATTTAACCCCCTTCTCCCCGATATATACTAAAAAAAAGATTTTAAAAACAATTTTTTAATAATAAAACTTTAGATTCAACATTGATTTAACCATTATATACTAGTTTATTTTTAGGGGAAAAAAAACTGTAGGAGAAGCGATAGGTAGCCCCTTCCATAGTATCAGTGTAAAAGTGCCCAAACAAGGGCTTCCTTTATACAGTAAACTGACATGTGCTCAGTTCTAGCATGAGTAGCAGCAACTTCACTAGCCTGTAAGGGATGTATCGAAAAGTTGTATATCGTCGAACCAATCGTCGGACTTCGTTTCGGTAACATTTGCTCCCCAAGACTAGATCAAACACCAGTTGAGAGTCACTTATGCTCAACTTCAACATGAATGAGTAACAGGCCCATATCTACCTACCACTATTTGAAGCCTCTGTCTTAGAGCTAATGCCTCCAAATGTTCCACTGACAAAGTTTATTAAACACTACAAAGTAAAGTAACAAAAAGATGATGAAAAAGAAACATTTATTATATCGAAACAGAGCTAACTTTTCTGTACTAAATATGGCACAATGCAACTTTTCCTCTTTTTCTTGAACGGCAGAAAAGGAGAAAAACCAAACAGCAGTGTATTTTTAGAGGAGCGATTTGAATCAAAGCTTGGATTGTGGAACTCTAGCCGCAGGCCTGCAAAATGTTGAACTTAAACTCAGGATTTATCAAAACTTGGGTCTCTTTGCCTATGAAATCTAATGTCATCAAAAGGAGGGAAAAAATGTTAAATTAGGAAGCATTACTTAATAATATCTCTAAAGTTCACAAGGAAAAAAACCCTCAAAAGGATCAAAAAGTTCTCTTGTAGCACAATAACACAGCTACAAAAGAAATTATATTCCATGTGTTAACTATAGCTCTAAGAATCAGTTCTAATAACTTCTCATCCTATCGAAAACAACGTTATCAGCGAAAAGGTAAGTTTCCAGCATGGCTATATCTAACTGAAATATCACACCAAACACTAAGTTAAAATAGCTCTAGAGGCTTACTCATTTAGAATATTTGCTAACTTTTCGTCACAAAAAAATTATAGGCGAATATTTACAAACAAAGCAAATGTCGCACTTGAAAAGAAGAAGAAAATGAGACCATTTCTCATAAGTCATCTACATACGATGAACTTTCAATACTATGAAGCTCAATGGCTGTGGACATTGAATTTCACTAGATTTGTCTTCCTTTAATTACAGATAAGAGAAAAATTATTCCATAAAACATGAGGAACTTTTTTTTTTTTTTTTTGATATCCTTGACTGTCCAGGCTAGTTTTCGGGCACCTCGACTAGGGGCATACCTCCTGACCCTACAACATTCGGATGCCAAAGAACTCTGTAGGATATTAATTCCTAGATAGGTGGCTATCACAAAATGAACCATCACCTTATGCACTTCAAGACTCTCTTTGACCAATTGAGGAACTTGAGGACTTATTAGCTATTATACTAACATGACAATATATTCTCTACAAATGGAACATTTCCTTGCAAGTTAAAGGAGCTTACATGAGTTCAACCACAAGAGCAGATGCCCCTCCACCACCATTGCAGACAGCACCAACCCCATACTTCCCATTTCTCTGTCTTAGTACCTGTATCAAAGATGCTTCTTCTATAAGAATGTAACTGTAAGATACGATAGAGAACGGCCGTGATTAATTGTCAAATATACTCCCTCTCCTATCAGCAGCAGGGTCTCTCAAAGGTTATAGTTATTTAAGCAAGCACGATGAGAAATATCGAAGAGAGAAAAATAAAATGAGACATCAAGAAATTTTTCTCAAACAATGTAACCAAGATTAGAGCTCCTCTACAACCCAAATCCGTGGGGAGAGACAGAAATTACCCCTAACAATGTCACCAAAATCCGAGCTCCACTACAGCCCAATGGGTGTCCCAATGATACAGCTCCCCCATGAACATTAACACTGTCCTGTATTGGATAAGCCCATGCACAAAAATAAGAAATCACAAACGAATTTGATTTCTTTCTATGCATCTATATAAAACAAAACAAGACGAAAGCTTGGTCAAGACTCAACATGCAAGTACAAAATGAATATAAATAAACTAAATAAACCGAGCAGAAAAACATTCATAATGTTGATCGTTCACAAGCAACAAGCTGAGCAAAAACTTAGTTTTTGTCTGGCTTTCCCTTTTCCCAACTTAGCAAGGGAGCCCATCAACATGGGAGGAAACTAAGCATTCTAAGAACGAATTACATGAGAAAACTATAGACTCAAGATTCCCCAACCAATGATCCTTGAATCTCAAAGACGGAAAAAAGACAGAAAATGACATTTGTGTGTGTCCAAACAGTTCACCCCAAACTGAATAAAATTTGCATCCCCCCAACCACTTTAACAGATTAAGAAAAAATAGAATGGAAAGATGTTGAGAGAAGGTTTCCAATTCAATCATTTCTTTTCATTGAAGTTTCCTTTGAAACTGAGGTCACATAAGAGAGACATAAAGAAGACAGAACAAAAAGACCTCCACAACCATTTAACTAGTAAAATAGTATTCTTCTAATTAAGTTCTAAGATAATCAACCCCTCGAGGAAAAAGGCCCGGGCACCCTCTCCGTATCAATTAGGTACACTACCCTCTTTCAACTATACATTCTCATGAAAATTTCTCATGAGAAGACCCTTCTGTCTTCTTGGCAGCAAGGGGACACTAGCTAAGACTGACCACGGAGTAAGTCCTACTGCCATGAGACAATGGTTATGTTCAACAACCTACTTTCGGAATCAATACAGATTGCTAACCAGATAACAAGTACGAGTTGAACTCTGAAGGATACTGATACGATCCCGAAGGCGATGCAAGTATACAAGAGGAGCAATAAGAAGTGAAGAGTAGTATTTATATAGTTATTGTAATAGGATTTATTATGTTTAATGAGGGGTAGTTTAGTAATTATTAGTTATTAAGTTTTATTTAATTACAATGGGCGTTTGTGTCTTTTTAGCAGATTAGGGTAATTCTAAGGTTTACTATAAATAAAAAGGATTAGGTCATTGTTAGATTATCCAAGAACTTGAGGCTTTGCTCTGGTTCTTGGAAAGTTACTATCAATAAACGATTCGATTATTCAATATTTCTGTGTTAGATCTTAACAGATACCAAATGTGTGATAAATTTAAAAAATGACAAGAAGACTCACAGGATTAAGGCCGAGAAGCTTCTGATTGGCAAGAGCCACAACCTGGAGATAAAATTAAAGAAAGTCAACACCAAAGTCATGCATGATGAACAAGAAATGTAGTAGCAATGAAAGAGATCACGAGTTCTCACGGAAAAGGCTTCATTTATTTCATAATAATCAATTTGAGAAGCATATAAACCAGCATTTGAGATGGCTTTTGGTATGGCTAGGGCTGGAGCCGTTGTAAATAATTCAGGCGCCTGGAAGTCAATTTTTTCTGTAAGCCACAAGATCTTACTCCAAGAAAACAGATGATAATATAAAGAACTTAATTACCTGAGCTGCATCTGCGTATCCTTTAATTAAAGCAATTACTTCTAAGCCAAGTTCAAGTGCCTTCTTCCCACTCACCAGCACTAAAGCAGCAGCGCCATCACTGTACAAGATCAATAATCAAATACAGAAATGTTGTCTCTTCGGCATCAACGGGAATGTGGCAAGTAAATTTCTTAGCCTACGCAGTAGGCACCTCATGAATGAGTCTCTGGAGAAACAAAAAATTCATTGATACTACTACGTCTTTCCAAGACTTTCCAAGTTTCTCACATGGTTTGATTTAAAAAAGTTCAAATGATAAAAAATAAATAACCGAATAACAATGATTTCTGCATTCAGTTCATCATCTCCCGAGGAAGTAGCCCAGAACCATCAGTGATCTCTTAAAGACAGCATGTAAAAAATAATTTGAAGTAAATATGCAAATGCAATTGCAAGTGAGAGAACCTTATGATAGAAGCATTGCCAGCAGTAACAGTACCACCATCCTTTTTAAAACTCGGCCTGAGATTTCTTAGTTTTGCAGCATCAAACTAGCAAATAAAAAGAAAATTCGATGACAATGAGGCAGTACGTAGCTTCAAAAGGTCAATAATCAGAAAAATGGAAGTTCTCAATATTTCAGAAAGCTAGGTAACTAATACGATCCGGCCCATTGATTTTTAGTATTATTAGTATTTATTAGGATTTTATTATTAGGATTTTATTATTATTTGTTGCCTTATTTTGTCATTAGGGTTAGAATTAGGTTTATTATAAATAGAGAGAGTTGGGTAGTGATTTAGGATCCAATTATTGAATGAGTTATTGAGTGTATTAGTTTAGGGCTCGTAGAGATTCTCTTGAGCGGGGAGGTTCCAAGACTTATCAAAACTTTGGCTTATCTTGTATCCTTTACTTTTGATATAATCTAGATCCGGATCTTATCAATAACCTTTTCGGGAAACAAAGTAATCGACAGCAAGTATAGAGATAACCCCTCATCCTCCTTCAATCTACTTTCTCGAAACCCCTCTACACACAAACTGAAACCCTCATCCCATTTTCTAAACTTAAATTTTAGACTTCTTTGTCTCTCACAATAAACTCCTATCTAAGCAACAGAATCCTTTTTTGCGCCCTAAGAAACAGAAAACTTTCATTAAGATCACTGCCAAAAGAACAACCTAGAAGCCAGACAAGGAGTCTCCTACCCAAATAGGACAGATCAAACAAAACATCTCCAATCTAGATTAATGAAAAAAGAATTGTATTGTGAAAAGCACTACAATTTTAGGCTTTAACATTGTTTGTATAATAATCCAAGCATTAACATTTTGAGGCTTTACCATGTACAATGTCACAAATTTTTCTTTAGATTTCTATATTTAAAATCTTATTTTTGTTATACCATAGCAACCAAAGAAGAGCACTTGAGTTATTTGACTTAAGACTCAAGCATTGCCCTTGAACCACCAATCTTAGAAGAATTTTGGAAGCCACTCGCGAATTTCCTTAGAATGTACAAGATACAGGGTGCATTTATCAATTACTTGTATAAAACAAATACTGCAGTGCTTTTTACAATTGTTAGTGACAACTTACCTGTCTCAGGCTTTCATCCTTGTCAAAAATTGAAGATGGCTTCCCTCTTCCGGGAGAAACTTTGACCTAAAATGTCCAAACCATTAGTTCTGTTTGACTTATAACAGAATAGCATTAAGAATGCGTTCTTAGAATGGAATAGCAGCTGTACCGGAGCTATTTCCCAAGAAAATTGACCACTATTTTGTGCAGCAAGTCCTTGCTCAAAGCTCCTAATAGCATATGCATCCTATTGAGGGAGAAGACAAAGCATAAAAGAGAGACCAAAAAGTTACTAAATTTTATAAAATCATTGTTGAACCACAAAAGCTTGAGTTTATACTTATAGATTATGGTAAGTTTAATGTTTTTATTCATATATTAGCACTCTCATTTGTGGGTTGGGAATTAACTCAAAGCCCAACTAGTGATTATCAATATTAATTGAAGGAAATAACATTTAACTGAAGTTTGATAAAGGACCACTTGCTTTATTACCATGTCAAATTACTTTTACCACTAAACCAAATCGCTTAGCCTTATGGGTTATGATAAATTTAATCTTTAATTTATACTTAAACAAAGTGTTATACAACATTGGCCATTTCTCTAAAGACACGAACATAAGAAGAAACATTTGCTAAAAAAGTTTGAAGCTCACAAATCGGATTTTTACACAAGCCAACAAGAGCATAGCTCAAGTGGCATAAGTGGGTGAACCATCATGGAGTGGCTCAATTGGTCAAAGAGGGCCTTGGGGTGCATAAGGTGATGGGTTCAATCCATAGTGGTCACCTACCTAGGAATTAATTTCTAACGAGTTTCCTTAGCATCCAAATGTTGTAGAATCAGGCGGTATGTCCCGTGACATTAGTCGAGGTGCGCGAAAGCTGGCTTGGACAGTCACAAATATAAAAAAAAAAAAAGTGGCATAAGTGGGTGTCCATGACCAAGAGCCACCCACAATTGTTATTGAACTCCAAATAAATGATTGGATTTTGACATAATCAGTATCTTAAAACAAGCGTGTGAATGAAATTACCAGCTTAAACGAACTAGTAAAACAGTCAAACTTATTAATACTAGTACACTGAGTGAAACCTCCCATCTGGTAAACTATACCTGCTCTTCCCTTGTAATAGAATGCTGGGTGGCACACATCTCAGCACATACACCCATGGCAAAGTCGTTGTAAGCATCCCAAAGACCATCCTTCAGCATGCCATCTACAACAGTATCATTTCCAAATCGAGACCCTTTCCTATTCATAAGCTTTAGTCAGAATGAAAGTAGTTATTCCTATTTGAAGTATAAGTGCAAGAAATTTCATTACAACATAGTGACTGAGGAAGGTTATTTATTGGCTCCAATTGAAGTGGAGAGTCAAGAATAAGTAATTATCTTTGAAGGATGGAATAAAAGTAAAGTGTCTGTTTCAATTCAACAGTGCAAACAGTAAGCAATGAACCCAGATTACAAAAAACATACACGTGAAGCATTCACATTAACTCAGTCAACCAAATAGGGGCTTCACCTAATCAAAATTTATGCTCAATGGACAAAATACAGAAGTTTCATTGATTTCTTTAAACTATACTGAAATTATCCGCCATTAATAGGTATAAGTTGTGCAAGTCATCTTGTACTAGCTAAGCAAGAGAAATTTACATTAGCAAATAGAACATCGAAACATAGCAAATCAGATAACTTTATTCCTTCTAACATAGAAGTTATCATGTTTCTCTAAACCATACTTCATATCATATGATTCATATCCTTGGATTAAAGGTCATAAGGGCAGCAGCAAGAAGAAAATAATAGCATCAGCAACTATGGCAACTTCATAATTCCAAATTCAATTTGTCTTGTGAACCAAAAATAATAACAAAGGGGAATAAAAACAAAAGCCAACCTTACTTCTTGGAGATATTTGGGCGCATTAGACATACTTTCCATACCACCAGAAACAACAACATCATTTATACCTAACTGGATCGTGTGTGCTGCAATCATTGTTGCTGTTCCAACCAAAAAAACAAGTAACAGTATGAAGTTTTTTGGCATCCAGCAGTACTCTTATATCCTATAAGAATCACAAATTCGATAACCTTTCATGCCGGAAGCACAGACTTTATTAATAGTGGTGCAAATAACAGAGTTTGGTATACCAGCACCCAAGGCAGCCTGCCTAGCAGGAGCTTGCCCCAAATTTGCACTCAAAACATTTCCAAAGAACACCTCTTGCACAAGAGACGGATCAACATTTGCCCTCTTAAGAGCACCTATGAAGAAACATAATTACAGTTCAATCCATATCATAAAATAGAGTAATCTGTGAAGAAAATTAGAACTGAAACTGTTAGTTAATATCAGTGTTTTAAAAGGCGCGCCCAGGCAGAAGTCGCATGGCTAGCGCCTCGCTTGGTATAAGCGAGGCATGTGTAATAAGGCGCGCGCCTTTTGATGCCTTACGTGAAGCCCCGAGAACCAGAAGGCACGCGCCTTGTGGGATTTTTTTCTTCGTCTTTTTTGTGTTTTAGGTCCCTATAAGCTTTAAGTTTCGGGGCATTGCGCCTCCAAACCCCCAAAACCGGGCTCATGAAGGTTGATAGTTGAATATTATGTATTATTCTTGGTTAAAACTTCATTTATACCCATAAAAAGTGTTTTTATTGTGTGTATACACACACACACATATATATATATATAAGTTTTTTGTGTTTTTTATATAGTGCGTCTTAAGTAAAAAAAGCTCTCGTCTTTTGGTGCACCTTGCGCCTCAGGCTCTAGAGGCTCATTATGTCTTAGTGCACCTTGCACCTTTTAAAACACTGGTTAATATATAAATTTACTCAAACCCATCGACTTAAATTTTTCGGTTGATTAGTGATTTTACATGATTAACATGGTATCAGAGCAGTTTCTAAGTTTGAGTTCCTGTCTGAGTTCTTTTTTCCCAAATTAAAATTGAAATCTACGTAAAGTTCTAGACCCTTAAATTGATCCCAATCCATCCGCTTAAGTATTTGGGTTAATTGAACCTTTAACATAATTAAGAGAAAGTAATAGGAATAAAAACTTACATTGAATGGCAATAGAGCCAAGCTGGGTAGCCGAGAAAGATGAAAGCGAACCAAGGAAGGCACCCATTGGCGTACGGGCAACACCAACAATACAAACATCTGCGGAAACATGAACATGGCCACAATTTACTTGTCATTCATTGAAAAGAACAAACAATTCAATGAAACTACAATTAATTTTGAAAGAGAGGTGAATTTGATGATGAACCTTGGGGTTTGATGGAATCGGGCGATGAATGAAACGCCATGGGAGAGGCGGGAAGAGAGAAAACCTGTAGAAAGAAAAGAAGAAAGTGAAATTTGGTAGCTGGTTTGCAGAGAGAGAATGGTTTGAGTTACTCGAATCAGAAGTGCAGAAATTGAGAAGAAAAATGGTTTACCTCAAGAAATGATCTCTGCAGAGAATTGGAGAAATATGGAAATAGAGAAGAAATATAAATGTAATAGAAGACAGAGAAAAGTTGGAAGGCGTCGTTATCCATGGAGAAACGTGCCCATCTTCGATTTATATTTTTGTCGATTGATTATTTGATTGGGTGTCAATTTATTCCACTTCATAGTTACGGATTTGAAATTATTAAAATCGGTATTTGTAATTTCATTCTCCCAAATTATCTAAAAAACTTTTAATTTCTAATCTTTTGGTGCAAAAGTTTTTTTTTATTCAACCAATTTGAAGGGGAAGAATTAAGTCACCTAATTTATTGATTATTGAATCATACAATATGTTATCGAAGCTCGGCTTCCCTTAGTTAGTCCTAAAAAGTTACAGTTACTTGATGGATATGTTTATTTTTGGTCCCAAAAGAGTGGTAAACATCACCCCTTCTAGACAGTTTGTTTGTATACAATGGTAAATAGCTTTATCACTCTGGTGATCAAGAGATTATTGAAGAACTAAAATGTAATAAGTTCAATTTATGGTGGTCATCTGCTTAAAAATTATTTTTTAACGAATTTCTCTATATCCAAATGTAATACGGTTAAATGATATATCTCATGACATTAGTTGAGATACATGCAAACTAACATAGGCGGCCACAAATATTTATTAAAAAATGACCATCATTAACCATCCATCCAACCATTCATCAAATTTCATATGAAACTTATCACTCAACTATCGTTAATACCAATCATAAGAGAAATATTTATATCATGCTCGGACATTATATATAAAATAATGCCCACATATATGGCTCAATATCAACTACAACCTATTTGATTTTAAATTTAAAAAGATAAAAAAATAAAGTAAACAAAAATAGGTTATGACTCATATTGAGTCAGATAAGTGGACATTATTTTATATAATACTTGAGCATAATATAAATCGGTAACAAGGGCTACAAGAGAGAGAAGTTGGAAGGCGTTGCTTCTAAAAAAAGTTGAAAGGCGTTATCCATGAAAGGCGTTATCCATGGAGAAGTGTGCCCACCTCGTGTCTATATTTTTAGCTATGAGGTTTCCTTAAACTTATCGATAATCAAATCAATTTCTTAAAATCGTGTTTCATTTTTTTGAAAAACCAGTAACTTGATTAACAAAACCATAACCACAATACAACCAAGCCTCCGAGAGGAAAAATTACATACACGAACATCTCCCTGATACAGACTTCGGCCACAAACCACAGATTGGAAGGTGGCCAGTCAACATACAAAGAACCCTTAATAAATAAAACCTTCACCAACAAACCAAATCGGGCAACGGTCTTTACTAATTTGGAATTTGAAAATTCCATAGAAGACCAAATAAGCATCGTCAACACTTTTGAGTTTGAGTTTTGATGAACTTTGAAGGATAATCCTTGGAGCATTTCAACGACTGAGGAACATGATCCAACCAAAGTTGTAAAGAGAAGAGATGGCCCCAAAAAGGACCTACCTTTACCTTGAAATGACCGAATCGAGTATTCATGAAGACTCCCATTATCAACTAGTTGAAAGGGGAAACAAACCAACACAAAAACAAGTGCCTGCCAATTGTCCTATTTCTATTGCAGTGACTTGTCTCATCTAACCATTACTGCCCAAGCTGACGTCACTATCTCCGACGACCCACATTTTCTTCTCTGGCGGCGACGTTGGGAGAAAAACCCATGAGATCAACATCTTCTTAGTGTTTGTTTCCCAACTAGACAACCTTTGAGACTCTCTTTGGATTCTCGTATTAGCTTCAAAAATGGTGGCCAAATTCTCGTATTAGCTTCTTCTCTCTTCAACTCCCCACAATGGCCTTTCCCCTATCGAAAGGGGTACTTCCAGATCCCAACCCTTTCGTCTTCTTCTTTCTACCTCGAAAGTCCGCTTTTTGTTTACCATTTTCATTCCTCATCACCACTTTGTGGACCACGAACCTCGCTTCTTGTTAATCGATTTTAAAATGAAATCTCATGATATTTTAATATTGCATCCAACCTCATTAAACTCAAAGAAGTATATCTTCTAACATTTATATAATAGATGATCTACTCTACTTATTGTCAATTAATTTAATTTTCAATTCACTTAAAATTGATAAAATAATTATAAATTATCTTTAAATTTTGAATAATTAAACAAATCTCTACTTCAAAATATTTATTTATGTTCCAAAATTCATCCCAACAATAATTTAGTTTTTGTAAAAAAGTTATGAATGATGATTATAATTAGAAAAATTATAATTGTTAGGTCATTTTAAGTAAATAATTGCAAATTTCTCATAAAATCAAAATAATTGCAAATTTAATTTCTCATTTTTTATTTTCGGATTTTTTTTTTTACAAAATCTCATTATGCCCTCGACATCATTAATTACAAAATTCCAATTGAAATTACTTTCATTTAAATTTAAATTATCATTAAATATTAAATCTCATTTACAATTGATGCAATCTCTTAACTTCCTTATTTGTACAATTCATAATCATTGTAATTAATGTCTTCATTTCAAATTTCATTTCTCAATTTTCTAAAATTTTCAATATGTTTTACTTGCTTCCTCACCATGTTGATGGATGTAGTATTATAATCATACCATGTTGTATTATCTAAAATTTCTCAATTTTCTAAAATTTC
>JBBMEF010000004.1:3903359-3914693 GCA_037832685.1 Sicyos baderoa
TTTGACAGTGCCCACCTGTTGTAAGCTCATTAAATTAGCGTACCTGTTATCGTGGACGATTGGTTGGAAACGGTGTAGAAACAACTCCCGAAATTCTGCCCAAGACTCGATCGGGGTTCGGTCTTCCTCATATTGCAACCATTCCAGTGCCTCACCCTCCATACATAAAGCTGCAACATCAACTCGTTCCCGACCTATCAAACGATTAACCCAGAAATATCGCTCGACTCGACATAACCACCCCTCCGGATCCTCATCTGCAAGGTCCTTGAATATCGACATCTTCAATTTTCGTAGCCTCCTATCACCCAACGACCACTCTCGGCCTCCTGTTCTCAGACCTCCTGTCTCAAAACGGTCCTCTCTATCCCTCCACTCCTCGTGGTCCCCTTCCCGGCTATAGATTTCTCCGCCTCGCTCGTTCCAACCGTCGTGCGCAATCGGTGCGCACTCTCCTATCATCCGATAACCCGTTTCCTCTCTCGTAAACCCGTGGGTCCCCTTGTCGGTCGAAATCTGGTCCCGAACCCCGGTCCAACCTGATTGGTCCAAACCGCCCTGGTCCGACCAGCCCACCCCGACCCAGTCTCATCGCACCCGGGTCCGACCCCCCACCCGGCCACGCCCCCGCATTCGTGCCCCACTCCCGGTCGCCCGACCCCTTCCCGCCGCCCCGCCGACGCTCGCCTCCCCAACCTCGCTTGCGCGCCCCCTCTGCCAACCCTAGCCCAACATCGAGCCCCCTTTCGCTCCAGCCGCGGCTGCCCTCGCCCAATCTTGGTCTACACCCCCGCGCCTCCGTCCCCAACCCAGACCCCCAGCCTTCGTGTCCTCCCCCGCTTGCGATCACCCCCCCCACATTCGCGCTTACCATCGCTCGCGCCCACGCCCACGCCAACCCAGCCCCCACGGCCCCGCTCGCCCGCGCCCAGCCCCACCCCTACATTCCGCTCGCCCGCGCCGAACCCTACCCCGACACTCCGCTCGCCCGCGCCGAAACCCGCCGCAACAATTTCACGCCCATCTCCGCCCTCGAAAATTATTTATTTACGTTATATAGCTTATAGGATCTATCATGTAGAGCTTGAAAAAGTAAAAAAGTTCTTTCAATGTAAGTTGGTTTCTTCATTTAAAAAAAAATAATTAGAAACTGAAAGCTGGTTCCTGCTAGATGAAAAAGAAAAAAAAACGAGTGGCCCATTGCTAGAACATTTGATACTCTCGATCAAGGTGTGCTTAAACTGAGGAACTTGCTAGATGCAAGGTTTTTTATGGTATTAAGTGGTCCACTGTGGAGAAAGAAACAAAATTATACTTCATCGTCCTTAATGATTCCTCCTGCCCTGCAAAAGGTGATCACTGAAGACTACCTATTCCTAACTCCATAATGTAGCTTCTTAACTTCTATTCCGATTACCCCGTAACTTCATAATGAAACGATAAACTTTCCATAAAGTTGGTTTCTCATTCTTAATTCAGGTTGAATTTTTTTCCTACTTGTTTTGTTTGATGTGCTTCCTCTCAATTCAGTTACTTTCCATAGAATATAACATTGCTTCTAGAATAGGCTTACTGGTTAAATTGAGAATTTCAATTACATAATAAGAATGTTTTTTCTTGACCTGCCTAAAAAATGTTGTTGAAGTTGTTTATTTTTCCGTTATTCACTATAAATTTTTTTAACATCAACTAGATACTTTTTGATAGCCATGTCATTCACCAACATGAGTTGAATTTGCAGCATATATGTAATTGATTTGGGATCTGCGCATGGAACATTTGCGGCTAATGAGCGATTATCTAAAGACTCTCCGGTCGAGCTTGAAGCTGGACAGTCGTTGCGGTTTGCTGCGTCAACAAGAACTTATATCTTGAGAAAGAATGATGCAGCACTTTTTTCTCGTCTAACATTGCCCACTGAGGTTGATTTACCACCACCACCTGATCCGTCCGATGAGGAGGCTGTTGTTTCATATAATACATTACTAAATCGCCTAGGTCTTACCAAATCTGGCCTACCTTCATCATCTGAAGACAGTAGCCCAGCAACTGGAAAAGAAGAAACAAAGCATGGAAGACCCACCAAAAAGCTTAAGAAGATGAGAGTTGCTTTCAGAGATCATCTTGGAGGAGAGCTGGTTGAAGTGGTGGGTTTTTCAGATGGTGCAGATGTAGGGACAGAACCTGGTCCAATAGGGGTTAAAGAAGGAAGTCTAGTAGGCAAATATGAATCTCTGGTGCAGTCTACCATGATACCGAAAGGCAAGGAGCAGTCTTCTTTGAAGGGAGATAACATTTATCCAAAAGGCGTGACGGGTAAATTACAAGAAATCATGAATCGGGTGAAAAATCCATCGAAAAGCGGAATTTATGACGACCTTTACGGAGATTCATTATCAGGAAATGTGGGTTCATCCTGGGCGTATTCTTCTGCTGGTACTGCTAATAAACCGCCTTCCCCTCCCAAAGATTCGCTAGGTAAACCTTCAAGTGGGAACCATGAAGAAAATAACAGGACCACCAGTATTAATAATGACAGTGATGATGACTTATTTGGTAATTGATCACAATGAACAGCGGAACAATCGTGGAGGTTCGTGTAATTTTCTGTTGTGACAAAATGATTCGAGATCAAGGCTGCAGCAATTCTCTGGATATGAATTATGTTTTCCTTTCGAAATGTAACTGGAGACTGATGTAGCTCATCAGGAATTTTTCTTTTGTAGTACCATGGGGCACATGTAAAACTGAGTATAAATGTTTAAGACTCTGGCTTCGGAAGTGTATGCTGTGGAAATTAAGGAAATTGGTAGAATTGGTTAGGAAATATTAGGCCTGTTGCATATTTTTCATTGTAACTCTTATACAGGCACACCACTGAAGCGCCAACGTGAGCAGTTGCTCAGTGGCATTAGTGTATGTCCAATGACCAGAAGGTCTTGGATTCGAGTCCCCCACTCCAATTGATGCAATTTAAAAAAAAAAAAGCAGGCACACCACTGAAGCAAACGGGCAGTTGAGACTCTTCTGGCAACAATATGATGTTTCATTTTGGTTAGAAATAACCATCTCATTACCCAATCTGAGCTATAATAATTTGTTGGTTTATGATTTTTTCCTTTTAAGATTAGATTAAATATCATTCCCTTATATGATTATGTATTATCTTTTCTTTTTATGATTAAATATTATCTTTTCTTTTTTTACTCAATATTAAATTTATTATTAAATGAAGAATTTGAATAATTTGAATTTCATCTTTCAACATAATTGTTCTTTTTGCATCGAGTTTGTCATTTATTGTTTTTGTAAGGTTTTGATTCTGTTAGGTTTTCGGATTTTGGATAGTGAAAAGTGTTATATGAGGTTTTACTGCAGGAAAAGGGCTTTCGACACCCTTTTCAAGTCACAGTGCACTTTTACCAAAGAATAATTCAAGATTATTCTTAAGTTGAAAAATGCCGCGATAAGAAATAATTTCAACGTGGAGATTTGAATCTATAACCTCTTGGTCATAAAAATACACTTAGGTTGGTTGAGCTAATCATCATGAATATATATTGCCCATTTTATTTTTACCAATATTCTCGAGCAGATTCGAGGCAAGAAGTTAAATGTGATCTTCTTAACTGCACATTGCATGAGAACGCCATAAAAGTGTGTATATATATATATATATATATAGGTATTCACTATATACGTGGAGTGGTAAATAACTTATAGTAATAATTTGTAGATTTTCTTTTAGACAGAATGACAAGATTTGCAGGCTACCAACGATGTCCGAAGATCAGGAGTTGCATATTCAAGCTTTGGGCTGAAAAGTTATTTTGAGGTTTCAATAAAAAACATGGCCGCAGGTAATTCTCAATGTCTTTGGCTTTTACGAGGTTATATCATAGTAGAAATTTATAGTCATAATAAATGTGAGAGAGCCACTCCTTTCATGTAGTAAAGTTAAGAAAAACAGTGAATTATGTCTATAGAAGGTGGCACCCACTGAAAGACACGATTCCTTTTTTATGCTTTTTTTAGTCTTTGTAGTATCCCATCATAATCAGAGTGAAGTTTGACTATTCCCATTTTGTGTATGTTTAATTCCATTCCATCATGCTTCTTTGTATAACTGTCTAACCCACATTCCTCTTTTTTTAATTGGAAAACCGAAGTTTCGCTCTACTATACCCTTTCCTAGGCCAGGCACCAGGAGACATTGAAAAAATGGAGACATGGAAGGTGTCTACAAATTAATGTGACTGGTGGGTCTCGAACCTAAGACCTTAAAGAGAGCACACCTTCAAAGTTCAAGTTTTCAACCACTGTGCCACTGCTTGGAGACAACTCACGTTCCTAATGTCCTCTCTCTCCATTCTCTCTCTCTCTCTGTACCAAAAAGCTTAATTATTTAGATGCGTTTCCATGGTGGTCTTTTTTATTTGATTCATGAATCTTTTACACTTACAACTATTTAACGTGTATGATATTATATTTTTTCTGTAAGTTATGATTGTTTTTGACTCACTTTCTGATGTCTCATTAAAAAATCAAAATTTATGCAGGGATTTCCAAGACTATTGAAAGTAGAGCAATATGTTTACAAAGAAAGCATATGATTTGGAGCTATATTACTCTAAAAATTATCATATAGAATGACACTAGTATATTGTGGCTGGAGAGATTAGGACACAGAGCAATGATAAGAAAATCCCATTAATAAACTGTAAAATTTGGCGTCATGATGGAAAGGAAGATGATGGTGATGATGATGATGATTATCATCAAGTTTACGACTGTGATCTTCATCATGACCATCATCATGGCCTGCACTCATGATGATTGATTTTGATTGAACGATGATCGAACGTTGAAGGGGATTGAAAGGATGGGTGTGGGTCCATTATATTTATTCTTTCATTTTACATTTACGTTGTTTGATTAACTTGCAATACCAACACAGCATGCTGCAGACAGGCAGCACACGGCAAGCTAGCATGACACACGTGGGAAGGATGGATGGAACACATGAAGAACAAAGCACAAAGAGGTAAAATTCGATATTTTCGTATGGATACTATGAATTAGGGAGAGAGAAAAAGACTTTTGACCCACTTGTTTGTAAAAGGAAAAAAATATATTTTAATGGGCTTTAATTTTGTGCAAAAAGTTACATCTCTGTTCCCATTTTACAAAAATACGTGTAGGATCATGAATGGTAAAGGTAACATGAAAGATGACCATGTGTGATTGATTGCTATAAAATGTCGTAGTCAACTTATTTCTTGCTATCTTCTTCCATTTATCCCATATTTATCAATAATGAAATTCCGTCTAATATTACAGTCTACACGTAGTAGAAGAGAAAGGATTCTCACTTCTTGAAAGTTCGAGAAAATAATACAATTTGGTGTACTAAATCGTCTTTATTTAAATATTATATGGGTCTAACTTTAATATTGCTTTTAATTGGAAGAACTTTTTGTAAGAACTCTATGTAAATCTTTTATCTCTTTTGGGTATGTTTCTTACCTGCTGTATCTCCTTCCAAAAAAAAAAAAAAATTTGAAAGTGGAAGAATATTTTAGAAACAAAGTATGAAGTTTTAGTAGTTTTATTGAATAAGTATCCCAAGTAAACAAAGGACAGGCATGAAAGAAAGTAGAGGAAAAGATGGTTTGTCCGAGCATGGAGAAGGAAGCTTTGAAACAAAAAAAAGGGTAAAACAGTCCCATCAGGTTGATGTAACAAACGGCAGAGGACGAGACACGTGGCCGACCGAGAGATGAAGGAAAGGAAAGGAAAGGAAAGGAAAGGAAAGGAAAGGAAAGAGAGGGGAAAAATCGCAAAGAAGAGAATATAAGAAGAAGAATGTACCTAGATTAGTGGGGGAAAGCATGATGAGCAAAGGCACAGTGTGGGGATCTATCTTCGTTTTTTCACTAAATTGGAGCACTGTCCAAAAAGTCTTCATTTGCCCACTTGGCCTTTGCATGCCTTTTGTGAACTCAATCATACACCTTCATTTCACCATCAGTTTTCTTCTCTTTCTTTTCCATTGCCTTATTGAAATGTTTTTAATAAGTACATAGACTTAATTCGAGTTATGGTTTACCAGGTTATACAAGATACTACTAGAACTTTGCGCACAAATTTGTGGTTGGTATTATTTTTCGATCTTTTATTTTTGTCGATATTCGTTTATGTCATAACACTCTGTATTGCTAGAGAGAAAAAAAGAACATAGTCAGCTCAGAAAGAATATCCATATAAATACGGGAAGACACTGCCTCTCCTGTTACCTTTCTCTCTCTCTCTATCTTTCCTTTTCTTTCTATTCAAGCAGCTTATCATAACGTCCGTGGTTTTGATGCATTGCCATGTTGACTAATCCAACCAACCACACTCTCTCTCTCTCTGGGTCCAATTCTTTAATATTTTTCCTTTTGTTCATGATTTTGATACTGCAACCCACAAGCTGTATTCACTTCTTTTCTATCTCTTTCAATATATATATATAATATATAATATATTGCATGAACAGCGTTGGACTTCTTGCAAACTGCAACTGATTCTTCCTCATATTAGCCTTCACTTTTGTGGTCTCTAGTTGATGTGATCAGTTTTTTCCTTTGTATATTGATTTGCCTGCAGCTGCACTATGGATGGACTTTGCAGCCTTTTTCATCAAATCACATGCCTCTTGATCTTCTAAAGCTTTCTGTCTAGACATCAAACAGCATCAACCCAAGTCTCTCCTGCCACGGTACTTTCATATTTACACAACTCTAAGATGTTGTTCTCTTCACTATTTCTCAACTCTTTTGGTTTCAATTCCCATCAAACAATTTGATCATTTTAAGTTCAATATTGGAGCCTAGGCATAAAGAAACCCATCTGGCAGGGTTCTTAGTTGTTTTTTTTTGAAACAAGGGTAACCATGCCTATCCCTAGGCCAGACATTGGAAACATCGAAAGAATGGAGACATGGGAGATGTCTACAAATTAATGTCACAGGTGAGAATTGAACCTAGGACCTTGAGGGGAGCACACTTTTAAAGACCAAATCTTCAACCAACTGCGCCACCCTTTGAGGACGGCAGGGTTCTTAGTTAGATTAATTTAACAGCAGAGAAGTTAATTTTTCTCAATTAGAGAAGAATTAATACTCCAAATTAAACAAACTTGCATTAACTAGCTCCCATGTTTGGTATGATCCAATTGATAAAGTTTTATAGTTTACTTTGAGAAAAAGTAGGAAATAATTGAAGTAGCAGAACCCCAAAGGGGGTTTTATCGCTATGTGATGACACAATTGACAAATAATGTGTGATTTTGTGGCCACACAATATATAGCCTTTTATTTTTTCAGTGTCTTCTCTTTACCCCATATGCCTGTCACTGCACAGACCGCACTTCCATGCCTATTCTCCTACCTAATATCTACTAAAATCCTCTCTCTTTCTCTCAACAAGAACATTCTTCTCATTTTTTCAATAATCAACACTGTTTTTTTTCTTTAAAATGTTTAGTGCTCAGGTAGCACAATCTTCATTTGCCATCTTTTCCTTTTATTTTCCTGATTTTTGTTTGCTATGGATGATGTCTAATGCTCCTTTTATTCACATGAAATATTTGATCATCTGATTTGATTAATGAAAATTGAAAAGCATATGCATGCAATAGAGTAGTGCTATTTCTAGTCCTTGTATAGTTATTGAAAATTTGAAAGTGTATTAAGTTTTATAAAGTTGGGTTTGTATGGTTAAAGTAGTTTTAACTAAAAAAAAAGCCTCTTGTGGATTAATAAATTTGGTAGTTCGTAATAAACAAATCTATATGTCAAATTAGTTTTAGATTCTCAATTTGAAGATATGTAAATCCAACTTGTGAATAATATATCTTTTGAGATTTTTTATGTCATCTCATTTTCTATGATATCATCTTTCGAAAACAATTAAACTAACCATCATAGATTGACGTATTGATCATGGAAATTACGAGGTAATGAGTTCAATCTATTGTGTCTACTTACTTCGGATTTAATTTTCTATTACTTTCTTTGACACCTAATTATATTAAAGTCGTATGATTGTCCCGTTAGATTAGTTAATGTATGTAAGCTGACCCAAACACTCGAATTTAAAAATAATTGGTCGCAGTCATATACATAGATCTCAAGTTAAAAGGAATATTGCTGCATGCAATGAAATTATTTCCTCCAAGCTATTCTTTCCCTTTTCATGTACATTTTGAAGCGCTTTTGAGACTTCCATTCCAACTAAGAATTCTTATTTTTATAATTATGGAAGGTCTCTAGCTAGAAAACCTACCATTTCAACTGTCACAGACTCACAGCCATGAAGTTTATGAAATTAGGAACAAGGCCAGACACCTTCTACACAGAAGAAGCTACAAGGTAAATTCCATAGTTATATATATATATATAATTTGATCTCCATGGTTCCTTTAATTTTCTTCTCTAAATTCTTTAAAAACTATAACCAATCTTTCATATCGCAGGACTGTCATTTCTGATGCACCCAGTGATCTTGTTATCAAAATAAACAACATCACTTATCTCATTCACAAGGTTCGTTCAATTGATACATTAGATTTTTCTGTAGAAACTGTGATTTCTTATTGTCCCCAAGTGGTAGCGCAGGTTGAAGACTTGGGCTTTGAAAGTGTGCTCATCTCAAGGTCCTAGGTTCAAGACTCACCTATGACATTAATTTGTAGGCACCTCTTGTGCCTTCATTCCTTCAATGTCTCTCGATGTGGCCTAGGGGCAAGCGTGGTTATCCTTGTTTAAAAAGACAATCTTTTATATGTTTTTGAGTTAACCGTGCTGGCTTTTCCTAGCTGCAGTTTCCACTCGTGTCCAAATGCGGCCTTTTACAGCGTCTTTGCTCCAACCATGGCAATGCTGAGAAGGTTACAATTGAGCTCCACGACATTCCTGGTGGAGAAGAAGCTTTTGAGCTCTGTACAAAGTTCTGCTACGGAATCACCATTAATCTCAGTGCACATAACTTCGTTTCTGCATATTGTGCTGCCAAGTTCCTTCGAATGAGCGAATCAATAGACAAAGGGAACTTTGTCACCAAGCTTGAGTCTTTCTTTCTTTCATGCATCCTTGCTGGCTGGAAGGACTCCATTGTCACGCTTCGCTCTGCAGTTGAGCTTTCTGAATGGTCTGAGAATCTCGGAATCAACACAAAATGTATCGATTCAATCGTCGAGAAAATCCTCACTCCACCTTCTAAGGTTGTGATCTCAAATGGGTTTGCTCTACTTTTACCTTTTCTTTCCTTAAATCTGAACATAATCGAAACTGTTCCTCCTTTCTTTTCTAAATTTTCAATTTATAGGCTTAGAGATATTCATTTTTTCCACTCGTGTTTTTCCACGATACCGTACTCCTGCACGGACTCATCCATAATGGAACGGTGAATCTCTTTTTTGGCGGTGAATCTCCATTTAGGTGGAGAAATGGGTGAAAAAAAAAAGAATTTCCATCAATGGGGATAGGACGAGATTGTATTCTTCATTTTCACGCCTAATTTATATTATTTATTTATTTTTAATCATATATATTATATATATACATATGCATTTTTCTTACCAAATTCATATCTACTTGAAAATTAATAAATATTTATAATTAAAATTTAACTATTATTTGAAGGATTAAAAGTTAACTATTCGACCATTTACCAAAAAGAAATAATAAATTAAACTAAGATTTGAATAAAAGAAGAAAAAAGTTAAATAGAGATTTTTTTTTTTTTCATCTATGAGGATAGGACGAGATCGAATCTCGCTCCCATTCCTGCAAATTTGGAAATTCTCGCTCCCATCCCGCAAATTTAATGGTGAATTTTGTAGGGATGGAGTTTTATGTTATCTGAGTTATCAATTTGAGAACAGGGGGCATTTAAGATCAGTTTGATCCAATAAACCACATTACACGTAATCATTTTGGTTCACCTATAATGTTGCAGGTGACATGGTCCTACACTTACACCAGACCAGGCTACACCAAGAAAACCCACCGTTCAGTGCCCAAAGACTGGTGGACTGAGGATATAGCCGATCTCGACATCGACCCATTTCGGTGCATAATCTTAGCCATTTCATCAACTTGCCTGCTGCCGCCGCCGCTGATCGGCGAAGCCTTACACGTCTACACGTGCCGGTGGCTGCCAGAAACATCTCTCTCACAAACCCAAGAGAACCCAGAGAAGAACAAACAAATCATAGAAACCATAATCAGCCTCATTCCACCAGACCGAGAATCCGTCTCGGTCGGCTTCTCACTCCGGCTGCTCAGCCAAGCAAGCATCTTGGGAGCTTCTTCAGCTGCAAAAGCAGAGGTTGTGAGGAGATGCAGCCTGCTGCTGGAAGATGCAACAGTGAGTGATTTGCTTTTTGTTTCACATTCTGATGTTGATTTGGTTGTGGCTGTCTTGGAGAGTTTCTTGATGGGTTGGCGAAGACAGTCGCCTGTGGCTGATGAACATGGCCAGGTTTTGAGTTCTGTTAGGAAAGTTGGTAAGCTTATTGACTCTTATCTCCAAGTGGTTGCTAGAGATCAGAACATGGCTGTTGCGAAGATGATTTATCTTTCTGAAGCTTTGCCTGATGCTGCTCGGCCTAATCATGATGGAATTTACAAAGCAATCAACATCTTTCTCAAGGTAATATCTTCTGTCGAATTTCAAGATCAAACAAGTATGGTGTCTAGGGTGAGTTTGTTTTGAGTACAATACAGTCGAGTGGAGGGAAAAGAAGGGGTTAATAGTAATTTAGAGTGGTTAAGTACTCGTTTGAGGATTGTGAAGTTAATAATAGTGAAGTAATCAATTATTTGTTTGGAGATTGAGATTAATAATAGTTGGGTAATAAATTTGATCTGAAGTTTGATAAAGTTTAATGTGAGATTTGATAGAAGAGTTAAATAGTGGTTGTTTACTACAAAAACTAATAAAGGAGTTTTGGAGGATCAAAGGTACATGAATAATTCCCATATTTGTTTAGGGTAGAAAAAAGTTTCAAATAAAGTTCCTTCCATCTCTCTTCGATACAACTTTTTTTTCAACCCCTCTTTCATACATAGTTTTGAGGCAACCAATCATTCAAACACTATATTTAAACCACTTAATTTTTCTCTTTCCACCGATCTTCACTACAAGAATAGAAGCCTATGGCGACGGAGCTTTGCGTCGCCATAGGCTTCTATTTCCGTCGCCATAGCCTGTGGCGACGGAAATTCTTCCGTCGCGTCTTCCGTCGCCATAGGCCCGTCGCCATAGCCTATGGCGACGGAAATCGAGC
>JBBMEF010000004.1:3920486-3934327 GCA_037832685.1 Sicyos baderoa
TTGCAATATTTTTAAAAAGTTGCTATAATTCTAATGCAGAGTAGGAAAATTGCTATACAGCGCAAATTCCCTAAATTCAACTGTGCTGGTAAAAAAAAAAATTATATGATTCTATTACAGTATTCACAAAGTTAAAAATAAATACACATGGATTGAAGTAAATATCAACCACAACACTAAACTAAAACATGATAAGTTTAAATCAAATGGTCAATAGTTTCATTGTTTAGTTGTAAATCAGTTCAACATCAGCGTCACATCTCCATAGTTGATACTTGTCCACCTCCTCTGATATATACTAAAAAAAAACATAATATCTTGAGAACTAAATTATATTAAAAAAAAGACAAAATTTCGTTCAATCTCATCTCATCTCAGATTTAGTGTATGGATATTACAACAATTATAAATATAATTAATTAGAAAACCAAAGGGGATGAGTTTGAATAAAATAATTACACCCTAACACACCAATTAAAGGAAAAACTATGATATGAAAAGTTCCGAAAAAGGGCAAAATCAAACACTGTATGAATTTTTCAGTCACTAAACTCTTACAACCTCTTTCAATTTACTCAACCAATACATAAACAAATCATGAAAAAAAAATTAAAAAATAAATAAAAATAAACAGTGTGATTATTGTTTGGAAAAACTAAAATTAAAAACTAAAATCAAGTTAGACGTTGAGTTCTCTTATCAAGTTTTAAAAGTTCTTCAATTTAGAGTTTTATTTTTAGATCTTCTTCCATTTAGAGTTATTATGCTAATTAATGCTCGCTTTTTGTCATTTGTGTAAACATTTTATTAGTTCTAATATATTGTGAGGTGAATTTTTTAAAATTCATTTTTACATTGATGTACAAATTAAATTAGGTTTAATTACAATTTATTTTTTATTTTCTTTTTTGGAAACAAATAGGAGTAATTAAAAGTGTGTCACCATAACATTGAAGAATCTTTTAACTAAAGACCGGTTTGATAACCATTTGGCTTTTTGTTTTTTATTTTTGATTTTTGAAATTTAAGCATATTCTCACTCAAATTTACTACAATGTCTTACACCATTCGGTTCATTCCTATAATATATTCATCTATATTCATATTTTCTAAAAAAAAATAGGAGAATACTAACCAACTTTAAAAAAAAAAAAAAAAAAAAAATAACTTCCAAAAGTTTGTTAATCTTCTAAATTCGAGTTTGAAGAATAGTTGTGAGGGAAGAAGAAAATACAAGTAAAACCCAACATTATGGGTGAAATTTACTTTTATGGAACAAGATACAAGATCACATACATATATATAAGGCCTCTTTGACTTTCAAAGTTCAAACCCTATAAAACATTTATTTAAATCAAAGAACCAAAAGAAACCCGACCCTAAGAAATTATTGGAAGAGAGATCGTCACAATGTGATCGACAGTTTTGCAGTACGGCCGGGCACAATTATTTAGAGCATACACATTTCAAATCTACAATCAAGAGTCAACCTTAATTTTCAAAGGAAAAATGCATTATTATTTGACCAAAAACCACCTAGGATGTTCTCATCCTCACCAAAACTAGGAAACTGAATCACATCATCTCCAACAATATTCAATCCCATCTGATCCTCCCCTCCTTGACACACCATATCCACAAACCACCCCGGCTCCACCACGGCAGCCTCGTGCAGCGGTTGGTTCGCACCGGAAAGCAACTCCATCCTCTTGCAAATATCCGCCACCTTCTGATCAACCATCCACCCCAAATCATTCAAGTCAACCACATTGAGATCGCGCGGGGGAGCCCCTCCGTCGAGGAGGCTACGGAACATGACGTGAGCGGTCTCCTTCTCGCGGTTGTCCCGCTGGAGCTTCTTGAGCTGTGCGGCGGCCTTGGCGATGCGGTGGCGGAGGAAGGTCTCCTGGTTGACCATCTTCTTGTACTGGTCCATTTGGGGGAGGGTTCTGAAGTGGGAGAGGACCGTTTGGACGCCGTTCGGGCTCGGCCAGATGTCGGGGTCGGGGCTGAAAGGGCTGAAGATTATGGCGCAGGCTTGGACGCCGCACAGGGTTGTGAGCTCGGTTAGCTTTTTTAAGAACCCTTTTTTTCTTTTCTTGAATGTCGCTTTTCTTGCTGCGTCGTTTGTTATGAATGCAAGTTTCACCTTCTTTCTTGTCATGGTTGCACAAGTTATGGATTTGTTGTCTTCCTCTATTTATAGTTTCAAATGTTGGATTTTTAAGGTTTTTCAAGAATTTTATATTTTTTATGATATTTAAACACAAATGCATGGTTTCTTTTTATCTTTTTATTTTCTTTCATAATTAATTAAGGATTTTGCATGTATTAAAAAGGGCAAAATATTTTTATAGTACTAAAATCCAAATTAAGTTTTATCACCGGTTGAGTTGTATCAGTGATAAACTAAATCTATCACTATTTGAGTTCTATCACAGATAGAAAATTATGTTTTATCATTGATCAATTAGTGTAGATTCATTCTATCATTGGTTGAATTCTCACCGATAGAAAATTATGTGTTATAGATGAATTATTTTAGAGTTGTACTGCAAATATAATACAAGAGGCAAAATGTATTGCAGAGGTAAATTCCCTCATTATATAGTTTGGAATAATGTTTTCATAATCCCAAACTATATAATACTGATTAGAAAATTAGTGTAGATTTATTCTATTATTGGTTGAATTCTCATTGATAGAAAATTATGTGCTATAGATGAATTATTTTAGAGTTGTGCTGCAAATATAATACAAGAAGCAAAATGTATTGCAGAGGTAAATTCCCTCATTATATAGTTTGGGATAATATTTCCATAATAAAATTCAGACATGTAACTTCATGATTATTTGATTCTTGGAATATTTAGTTAGTTTTAGCAATTTTGAAGATATAACCTTAACAATTGTTTTTTTTTTTGTTTTCCTTTTCTAAACTATGAGTCTGAATCTTTTTGTAACGTACTTAAATGATATTCTCTAGTATTTTTATTTTAATTATGTATTGATGTGAGTAAACTGTGCAACTAGTATTTCTAAACTCTCAACTGTTTCTAAAAAAAATTCCTTTATTTTTTAAGAAAAATAAATTTCATAGTTTTTTTTTTTTTTTTTTTGAGAATCAAGAAATTTCATAGTTAAGCTTTGATATATAGTGGTTAAGGTTTCGTTTCAATAATACTTCTAAACTTTTAATAATTTCGTTTAGAAAATACTTGTAACCGTGAATTTTGAATGAAAAATACTAAAATTTCGTTTCAATAATACTCTTTACCTCCAAAGTAAAAAGTCAAATTATAATTTACCTTTTTTATTCAAAACTTGTATTTTTTAGGAGAAAAAAAAAATTAACACGGTTTATTTCCAAATCTAAACCATATGTAAGTAATTACACCAATTTGACAGCATCGCATGAAGTTAATTAATTGAGAATTTGCTTACAATGATATCTGGGCGAGCATGTATTTTATAGCAATGTTATTAAAAGGATTTAATAGGATGAGTTGGTAGGATAGGTTTTGGTTTGCATTTGACAACGTATGATCACACTATAATTATTAATTATTAGGTATACATATCAAATATGAAATCTTATGAACCTTGGTTGTAATTTATATTCCTCATATTAAATATGGCTAATTAACTTTTGGCAATGACACAAGGCATACATCCAATTTCTTTAGTTTTTTTTTTTTTTTGTGAAATTGTATTAAATAGTCCAATTTTACAAAATAATTACAGATTTAGACAAATTTGAAAAAATTTGCATCCATAGTCAAATATACAGTATAAATAATACTCATCCTACTATATTATGTATTAGTTATTCAGTATAAAAAGTATTATTTTATACCGTATATTTGACTATGGTTGCTAAATTTTTTAAAATTTGCTTAATGTTGTAAATATTTTATCAATTTAGTCTATTCCTGCAAAAAAAAAAAAAAAAAAAGTTTTAAAGAAAAAAGTACTTTATTAAGAATAAATGTAAATAAGATACATATATACACCATTATAAAGATGGGATCTCAATAAAAGATCGCCAATTAAAAGTGATCGTAGAATATCATAATTTTTAAACGCTTACACCATAATGATGTGCTAGGTTGGAAACGATGGTACAATATCACAATCTTAGAACATTTCAACTTCAGTGCAAATATTATCTTACTCTCATGGACAAAACATGTTGTACTCGACATTTATTTTGTTCGGGACTTGGTTCTTAAGAAGGAAATTGGCATTAAACATATTTCAGCTATGGCTCGGGTGGTGGATATGATCTTCACAAAATCATTATCGACCTCCTTTCTTTTTAGGCAATAGATTTTCTTTATATGAGTCAAATTTAAGTTGAGGAGTTGATTGCAATACTTATAAAAGTTCAGAAAATGTGTAATTGATCGAATTAAAAGTTTAGAATTGTAATTATTACCATTCACATATTTTAGAGGTGTTTTGTGCAAATTTTACTTTAATTTATAGTAGTTGGAAGTAGGTAAACCACCCGTGAGTTTGAAAGGAAAATAACCATATATAGTTTATTATTTTTTTTAGTACATCCAAATGTAATTATTTACACACTATACAGATATTAAGATGAAATAAATAATTGTTAAAAAAAAAAAATGAAATAAGGTGAGAGAGGAAAGAACCAAGAATGGGGACTGATTGGTTGACGGTGTTCACTCACTTTAGACTTTTTTTTTTTTTTTTTTAATACAATTGAGAAAGAGGATTAGAATCTATAATCTCATACAGAAAAGGTCAATGGTGGCGTAGTGGTTTCATTGTTTGGTTCTACAGTTCAACAGCTCCTCCAACTTAAATTCTCCTCCTCCAATTTGTACTAAAAAATAATCTATAATCTCATATATTTAGGTTGTACATGTCCGTAGAACTTAGCTCTGGTTGGCCTCACTTCATACTAGGTTAGGGTTTTGTTGTTGTTTTTTTTTTTTTTTTAAATGCGGGCAGGACTCATAGTGGGCCTGGTATTGGGCTGAAGGACTGGGCTTTAAACATAATGCCTAAAAACCAACTCCTTTTCGGGGGGGAAATGGCTGCCTAAGTTTTTTTTTTTTTTTAATGGCCAACTCTTTTTCTATATTATTGTTATTTTCATTATATTATGTATCTACTTTGTTGGGTGGGAACATCTTCTTCACAACTTAGGCCCCGTTCGATAACTATTTGGTTTTTTGTTTTTGGTTTTTGAAATTTAAGTCTATTTTCACTCAAACTTACTACAATGTGTTCTATTCTATCTACAATATATCCATCTTTTCTTAAGGAAGTAGGAGAACACTAACTAATTTTTTAAAACAAAAAAAAGTAGCTTCCAAAAGTTTGTTTTTGTTTTTAAAAGTTTGCTAGTATTCTCCTACTTTCCTAAGGAAAGATAGATATATGGTAGGAATGGTGGATCACATGGTAGGAGATTTGAGTGAGAATATGCTTAAATTTTAAAAACCAAAAACAAAAAACCAAATGGTTATCAAACGGGGCCTTAATGTTACAAATTTGTTAGTTTAATTTGTTTTTTTAAACTAAAAAAAAATAGATACAAAAAGTATGTGAGCAACTATTTCTTTTTTTTCTTTTTTTTTTTCAGATTATAACCTAAGAAGATTGTATTTTTATTGCTCACATACTTTTTTTTTTTTTTTAAATAAACCAAATCTAACAAGAATGAGTTGCTACCAACCGGCATTAGTATATACGTACCCAATAATCAAGAGGTCATGAATTCAAATCTCCCTATCTCTAATATAAGTATATTATAAGTATATAAAATATTAGATGTGCTTAGACCTGATCCTAAATTAAAGTAAACCTAAGAAGATTGGATTTAAATTAGAACCAGCCAACCATTCAACTATTATTGGTTGGTTCAAGTAGTCAAATAAAATTTTAATGTATATAAGGTGATAGATTCAATATAATTCATTATGTCGACGATATGTCCTATAACAATAATCACAAATTAATCCAAATAATCACAAATATTATTAAAAAAATCAATTTAAAAAACATGTAACTCAATGCTTTTTTGTGCATTGTTGCTTATTTGGCTAAAGTAATGAAACTTCAAATGTACATAACTAAATTTTCTCAAATACACCAAAGGAAACCCTTTATTTTTTAAGAAAAGTATATACACCTTTTTTTTTTTTCACTTCACTCTAATCATTACTCATTGTCTTTGTAAAGTTTACAAAAAAAATTATGAATTATAAAATAACCGAAAGAAAGTAAAAAAAAAAAAGAAAAAGAAAAAAAAAAAAAGTGGGTACTCGATGAAGCATGGATGATTGTGTCCAGACCACCTGTGGAAAAACAGATCATATCGGGATGCACGTAAAACGGTCACCCAACTCACCCACATTATATATATATATATATATATATATATATATTCATTAATTAATTATTTATTTATTTATTTATAAAATGTTTCAACAAATTTCTCCTCCATCGCCTTCCTCCATGAATCCCGCCGCCGCAAAGATCCAATCCGCCTACAGATCTCACCGCATCCGCCCTCTGTACAAAACCATCGCCGCCGTCGACAAAGAAGCCGATCAGCTCCAGGCCCTGATCCAACGGCAGGAGACGGTGGACGCCGTGAGGAGCAACGATCTGGAGAAGGCGCGGATGAACGAGGCGCTGATGAGTCTCCTTCTGCGGCTGGACGCGGTGCCGGGGGCCGATCCGGCGGTGAGGGAGGCGAGGAGGAAAGTGAGCCGCCGGATCGTCGGCCTGCAGGAGATCTTGGACGCCGTGGCGGAGGCGAACGTGGAGTTCAACGGCTGGGATTACGGCGGCGTTGTGGGGAATTGGGAGGAGATGGAGGCGGAGATCTGCCGGGAGAGAGGCGGCGATGAAATGGAAAAGTTCTGTGCTCAGTACTTAGGGTTCCGGTGTTTCCAGAGGTTTCTCAGTGGGTCTTGATCTGCTGCGGCTTTGCGTATAGTTGTTTTCCACGTGTCGCCTAATTGTGGACACGTGCTATATTTTATCCAGACCTTTTTTTTTTTTTTTTTTGTAAAATCTATGTAATTAAAATTAGAAAAGCAACCTAAAATGTAAGCGTTATTAGGTTTTGATAATTAATATCACTTTACTGTTTATTTATCGTCGAGTCGACCTCATAAAAAAAAAAAAAAAGTGTTTGATGATTTTTGTTTTATATTATAAGTTTTTTTTTTTTTTTTTGTGATCTAACATAAAAGTTTCTTAATCAAAATTGAACCGAATTAAACTGAATAAGTGAGATAGTAGATATTTTTTATTTTTTTTGATGTGGGTAGTTTTTTTCTTCTTTCTAATAACTATATTTTACATGTGAATTTTGTTAGTTAGTTTTTTTTTTGTTTTTCTTTTTTAAATTGTTAGTTAAGTTATTAATATAATATAAAATTTGATTATTATTTTTATTTTGACGTCCCATAAAACTGATAATGATGGATTTTGACAAAAAAGAATATTTAGAGGTTGTCTTGTCAAGCATGCAGTTGCCAATGTTGCAAAATTGCTGCCAATGCAGAATTTAAATATATTTTTTTAACAAACGTGGTGTGTACTTTAAAAATAAAAATATCATGAGTTTTTGTATCACTTATCTTCAATTATTATTGAGTTATGAAAATGAATTAACATCAAACCACTAAACCAAATAACTAATTGCATCACCAATTCATTCCATTTAAATATTTATTTATTCATGGGTTTTTGTCCGAATAACGAACTTTTAATATGAGAATTTTAAATTCTAGCCGTTATTTTTTCTTCAAACATTATAGTTTTTAGTTGACTATTTTGAAGTAAAAAAAACTAGACTATTTTATAACCAAATTTAAATTCAACATCTGTGGATGCTGGTTTATATAATTATTCAACTGTATTAAAAGAGAAGAATATAATTATACTACTTTTTTAACGCTTTAACAAACTAAAAAAACAATATAACATCAAAGCTAAAAAACAATATAACATCTTAATATGAGAACAAAAATATATTAATCCATAGTCATAAACTTATATTTATTTATAAAATTTACCTCTTAAATAAATAAATATATATATATATATACCTGCTATTTTTTTTTTTTAGACAATATATACCTACTACTTATTGATTGAATTATTGATTGAATTCAATAATTCAAAATTTTGGTATAAACGAATTTAGAATAATATTACCAAGCTAAGGAAAAAATATTCATAAAGCAATCACAGAAATTATAAGAGGGAAAAAGGGTCTCCCTTTAACATTTAACAAAAAAACCAAAGATGAGCTTTTTCCTTTTTCCTTTCTTATTGACAATACAGAGCTAACCCATCTCTGTTTTTCTTTTTCTATTGTTAGTTCAAAAACATCCTCCATCCTCATTGTCAAAAAAGAAAAAAGAAAAAAAAAACACCAACCTTGAGAAGATTAAGAATAAGTAAGAACATCAGCAAAATTAAACATCAGCAGCAGCGGGTCGGTGCGATTTGGGCACCGATGGATCGAATTCGAAGATACGATTAAGCAGGCAGCTCTTCCTTCCAGTCTTTCCTGATATCAAATGTGTAATTGATCTCCAAGTAGCACTTGTTATCATCATCAACAAACTGAGCCAAAGAAAAAAAAACCAACAAACAAGAAGACAAGATTACAGACATAGATTCATGTGAAATTAAAGAGGTTTTAACTGGTATCCATAAAGGAAAATAATAAAGAACATAAATCAATAAAAGCATCAAATTCAAAATTGAATATCCTGTCTGTTTTGACAATGTCAAATAAGGTAAATGGGTAGAAAATATTCAGTTTCTATTCTATTCAAAATTCAATATCATGTTAGAATTTTCTAGTTCTCTCTTACTACTTATTGTTATTCTCTTGTAATCTTACTTCATAAATAGCTTTTTTTGATATTTTTGGACCCTACATATTATAAAGTTATTATTATTATTATTATTATTATTATTATATATATATATATACGTGACTCTTCAGGCCAACTTGAGTGCACTTCGACGTCACAGTACAAACATGTCAAGATCAAGTTATTAATGGATAAAAGTTGGCACTATAAAATTGGGGTCCGATGATTTGAACTCATGAACTCTCGATCTTGTTGACACCCACCAATATGTAAACATTTCTATGAATCAAAAGTTCCATACATGAATGCCAAAAATAGCCTAGCTCTATTGGCAACTTGTACGACCCAGTAACCATGAGGTTACAGGTAGGAATTATGAATTCCTAATTTCCATGGTATTTTCAGCAATATCAGTTACATTGTTCATAACTTAACAACTGACCTTGCTTCTAGCTGTATAGGATCCCCTAGCAAAGATGCCAGAAGGAGTTGTTTCTTCGTGCATCTCATGTTCATAAGGTTCAGGCTGAGGGCTAAAGGTTCCAATCATCTCCTTTGTACTGTCAACTGTGGACAGTAAAAAACCAAAAGGAAAAAAACAGTTCTCCGTTAATGGCAGAAAGAGAAACAGGGCAAATATATTAGGATCAATTTTATTTACCTTTGACGCCAGTTTTCCACACTGCATTGGTGTATTTGAGACCTGAAACAATGTTATTGCAAACCAGAAAAGTAAACTTCAGACTGTAACGACTGCCTTCCTTCAAAGTAAACCAGAGGCCTTTGGGATTTCCACTCTCAGGAACTGGAAGAACGATGTCGGGCCGCCCTGCTGACTTGATTGCAAGGCTCACAATTTTCACATCCGGCTCAAGAGTTTCTAATACACACAACCAAGTCAATGTTATGAAATAATCGAAAATATCTATCAAAGACAAAAAAAACAAAGATTTAGGTAGTTCATGTGTTAGTTACATACATGGACACTTTTATATAGAATCCCGTGAAGAATACAATATATTTTCTTTTTCTTTTCGAAACCGGGATAACCATCCGGTCCCTACGCTAGGGATCGGGAGACATCAAAGGAATGGAGACACGGGAGGTGACTACAAATTAATGTTAGAGACGAATCTTGAATCTGTGACCTTGAAATGAGCACACCTTCAAAGCAAGTCTTCAACGACTGCACATCCTTTGGGGACGTGAAGAATACAATATAATTGATATAGTGGATAAGAGTTCCAAGAGAATTTATATAGTGCAACTCTCATAAAACTCTAATACACCGTTTGACCGAACATAAAATATCAATATGAAAAGGGCAACAAAGAATCCCTGACAATTGCTTCCCGTAAGTCTCCCTAGGCTATTAGGCATTTTCACCATTTACAAATCCCTGGCAAAAAACAACCTAAATCTAAAGGGGTTTGAATTTAAATTGAAAGGGTTATTAGGTTAACTCCAACAGATACAAAATCCACAATGGGATTTAAAAAAAAAAAAAAAAAAAAGTAAACAGAGTGTTCTGTTTTAACCTAAAACAAAAGGGATTTGAATCAAAATCAAAAGGGTTGTTAGGTTACCTCCAACAGACTCAAAATCCACATCACCAAGAAGCTGTTCTTTCCACCTCCTCAAGCTTTCATCATCCTGAAAACGAGAGCAAAAAAGGGTAAGTCAAGATTGAAGACATTAAAAGGGAGAGAGATTCATCTCCCGTGCCTCAATTCCTTCAATGTCTCCCGGTGCCTGGCCTAGGGACGGGCGTAGTTACCCCGAGATAGAGAATGGTGGGGGGAATTATAACCTTATCCTTGTCGTTGAGTTCTTTCAAAGTGTATTGAGGACCCAACTCGATTTCCCTCCCACCTTCATCGTCTTCCTCCTCGGTCGGAGGGATCGAGCCCTCACTCACTTTCTTGGGCTCAGAAACTTCGGGAGTGTCGTCTTCTTTGCCATCCTTGTCTTTCTCGTCGAACCCCATTGTTATTGTTACAATCCCTTTTGAATGATTACTCCAAGCGATTTCAATGGACTCAAACGGCCATGAACAGAGGCGAAAATGGTACCAAACCGAATGGTACAGAGGATTCAGAGATGAAAACCCGCAAGTGAAACCGACCCAGTTGAGGGAAAAGGGTAAGAACAATGGGGAAACCCCAGAAATTGGAAATGGGGAGAAGAATCTGTGTGATGGAGACGGGGAAGAATCGGAATAAGGAGTAATGGGTCAAAGGAAACGAAACCCCAGAAAGGGAAAAAGGGAGAAGAAGAAGAGAAACTAACCGTCCTGAGAACAAAAACAGGGGAAAAGGGAACCAGTCCTGTGGTGACCCGAAATTTTATGACCGGAATTGTTATCAATTACAATTTTCCTAATCCCATAATTAAATAAAGTTAAAAGAAATATGGACTAATAGCGTAATGAAATTTTGGAGTAACTTCGTTTAAGATTATATTATAATAACTTAATCTATATATATATTTGAGATTATAATAATTGGAGGGTGGAACCGAAAGGTGAGTGACGCAGTTGTTTCATTATTTGGTTGTAAATTTAGCATCAACGTCACAGATTCGAATCTTGATATCGATTGAGTTACTACTGGTTGACACTTAATTTATATGTTTTAGCTAAAAATAGTAATGATTGAAAAAATATTTTTGAGTTGAAGGAATTTAATCATCATAAATACAATCTATCATTAGTTGAATTATATTTCTAATATAAAATTATGTTATATCATTAATTGAGTTTTATTACTTATAAAAGAGGCTTATTTTATCACTAATTAAATTATATTACTAATAAAAAATAATATACTATGAATAAATTATTTTAAAAATTGTGTTTCAAATATAATATAAGACGTAAAGTTGAAAGTAAATCCCCTTAAAAAAAAAAAAAAACCATGAGTTGGCTCACAACTCTTTTCTACAACTAAGTGAGAGAGAAGTCATGGACGGTTGCCACTTGGAGTGGTCACTCACATTTGAATGATATTTATAATTATGAGAATTTGTACTTTGTAGCAAATTTTTTACTCTACATTAAAATTATAACAATTTTTTAAAAATATTGTAAATATAATAATTTTTTTTGATATAGTCTATCAGACACTATAGATGGAGTCTATCAGACTTGATAGAGTCTATCAGACGCTATTGATAGAGTCTATCAGACACTATTGGTGGAGTCTATCAGACACTATTGGTGGAGTCTATCAGACATTATTGATGGGATCTATAAATCTGATTTTGTTATATTTCTAAATATTTTCATTATTTTGCTATTTATGTAATTTTTTGACTTATTATAATATACGTGCAAATTCCCCTATAATTATGATATTTATGCACGGTCTTTATCATATTTTTAAAATAAGTTTTTCAATAAATTTTATGAATTTATAGCATATGTTTAGAGAATATTATGAAAATTTGATCCTAGTAGGTAGTTGGGATCAACCAAGCATTATTTTGAACAAATCATAATTACCTCTTCATGTTCTTTCAAACAAGTGAACCTAAAATAAATATGGTATCTAATTTATGAATGTTATAGTTTAGAAAATACAAGATTTGTATTGAGGTGACTTGAGGAACCAACCAAACCAAAATTTGACTCAAACTAAACCATGATAATATATATATATATATATATATATATATATATATATATATATATTTTATAGAAAACTCATGCTAATAGTTATATATATATAAGTGTGTTAAAATCATTTTAATAATCATACTACTTTTTATATAAGTAGATATAATGTGAACAAGCCAAAAGAACAAATTTGTCAAGAAAGATTAACAACAAATATATCTCAAAGACTATAAACTTTAATTAAATCAACCCCAATGGGCGCAAACAAACCCATGAGAGGAGAAAAAAATGCCTTCAATCTTGTTGTATAATAAAGGTAAGAAAAAAGAAAAAAAAAAAAAAGAAAAAAAAAAAGGTTAGCCCCATGAGATATGGAAAGAACAATAAGGCCATAACTATTTGTTTGTTTTTTTAACTTTACTAAATTTAAGGAAATAAGTGAATATTAATCAAATTTGAAAATTAAAATAATTTTTTGAAAGTTGTTTTTTTTTGTTTCTTTCAATTTTTGGTTTTTAAAAATATAAATCAAATGTAGATATTCAAGTAAAAAAAAAAAATCATTGTTCATGAACCCTAAATCTTATATATATATATATATATATATATATATTGGCTATTTGGCCTTATCTCAAATTAATTAATTTTAATTAATTAATGTTTTGATGATAACAAATCTGATCTTATTAACTAACAATTTTGATGTTTTAAGATGTCATCAGCGTAGTGCTCGAAACAAGGATTCCAACGCTTTTTGAATTATTCAAATCGGAGTTTAAACGAAGAAGTTATGGCCGAAACAAGTTTAACGAGAAAATCCCGAGACGGTGACGTGGCAGCTGAGCATGCATCTTGGACCATTTAGAAGTTGACTTGTAGAGCCTTGGATAAAGTGACAAATGGTGATTTTTGATTTGTTTTGAAAATTATTGAAAAAGAAAAGAAAATAAAAAAAAATTATATATATATATTTAGAATCTTCAACGCTAAAAAAAAAAAAAAAAAAAAAAATCTGCACAGCAGGTATCCGTTGGGAAAAAAAAATTATATATATTTTTAAATATTTTTTATAATAATAATATATTATATTATTTACTTTTTACTTTTTACTTTTTACCTTTTAACTTTTTACTTATTTTCTTTTATCTCAACCATCAATTTTATATTTTCAACATCCAATGGCTAAAATTAAATATTTCTTTTACTCCATTTCCCTCTCTTTTTAAACTCCATCTTCTTCCCCAAAAAGATAACACAACTTTTCATTTTTTTTTCAATCCTCTAAATCAAAAGCTCCATTGTTGCTCTCCAAGCTCTCAACTTTTTCTTTTTATTCTTGAGAGACA
>JBBMEF010000004.1:3934427-3957958 GCA_037832685.1 Sicyos baderoa
TTTTGGTGGATGATATGAAGAGATCTAATCTTGAACTCGATGTGATAACTTACACAGTTCTTATTACTGGGTTCCTTGGACTTCGAAAATTGGAAGAAGCCCATGAACTTTTTTCTGAAATGATAGCCAATGGTATAGTTCCAGATGTTACTTTTGAAACACTCGGTTTGGCTTCTAGCATTAGTGAACAAAAGTTGGAGTTCTAAGAAAAGTGCCTTTATCGTGGCTCACCTGGTAAAGTACTCGATATTTTTCTCTTTCTCTAGTTTCTTTGTTTTTCAGAATCACTATTGTGCTTATTCTTATACATATAATATGTATGTATCCCTAATGTGATATGATAACAAATCTCAATCCTTATCTTTCTTGAGCTTAGGTTAAAAGACATCCATACTTGTTTGAATAAGAGAACAAGCATATTACTATTTGTCTAACGTCTTAAACCATTATTCAAGAGGTGATGTGATTATATGGAGACAGGGATTCATGTCTTTCATTAGATGTTGATATGCATATGCATCTGTTCTAATTAGCTTAAGCGGAAAAATTTTGTGGCAAACAGGGGTTTACGCTTTGTTGTGAGGGTTTCTTTTTGTTGGATAAGAAACAATTTTACTGGGGTATGAAATGACAAAAAATTTCAAATAGAAAGGTCAAAAGATCCCATGATGAGAGTTACAAAAAAACCCTCCAGTTTGTTTGGAGGGTTATGGAGTGAGAAACAATGGGATCTTTAGAGGAGTTGAGAGAGAACCTAGTGAGGTGTGGTCTCTTATGAGGTTATATGTTCTCTTTGGGCGTCAGTATCGTCATCGTGGATCAGTGGTTACTTTGTTATTATTATTTGAATCTCTTGTTACTCGAATGTGTCCCTTCTTTTTGTGGGATTTCCTTTCAGGTTCATGTTCACTATTTTGCTCCCATTTTTTTTGGGATGAGATGTATGTATGCTCTATTTACTCTAGCATTTCTGATTCCGTTCGTAAAAAGATCGTTGAACACTCCCTCAGTGTCTTCCATAAGGATGTTTTAATATTTTGTTTTTGAAGAAATGCCATCATAAACCAATTGGGGCCAGGTGTCTTATTTAAGATGTTTTAATATATATTTTTTTTGAAGAAATCGGGTCATAAAGATTGGCCAGGTTTTCTTCCATCCTTTTTGGTGAAGAGTTTCCTGTAAAAGTCAATAAATTCATCTTCTATCTCTTTGTGAAGATATAAACTGTTATTCGTGGAAGAAAAAGTAGTGCTTCTCATTTAATTAGCTTCTACTATTTGGTAGAAGAAGCTGTATTATCATCTCCCTCAAGAAATCATCTAGACGTCCACCTTTCACGCTGCATAATTTTCGCATTGACTGACAAAGAGTTCAATCTAGCTTTGATACTAATACTTCTTTGTACATCAAGCTCAAATAGTTGACCGGTCTCTTTAATATCAATGCCTCAAAGTTCACTGCTAAGTTTGAAATTCTGTTCTTTTTGGTGCCCAAAAGTGTGCTGGTTTCATTGCTTCAACTCATATTTCAGACCTTTGAGCTTTTGGATAAAACCATGTCCAGGGCATCTTTAGAGAGGGGCAGACGACTACCAAGATTCAACTGTTCTCGAAAAAGAATGTAGTGTCATCCACACATGAATTCTTTATGAAAGATGGCAATCCCTCCAGCATCAATTGAAGTGAAGCCCATACTATATTCCTTGATCCTCAGATGGCTTCAATGAAGCTTCTTTCCATGGGGTCTGCTTCGCCACTTGTAAGATTATAGGAGCTGATTTTGACATTGGAGAAAGTCTGGTTCCTTTCTTCAAAGAGCCAAAACCTCGAATATTTTCAGAGATATAATTGTAGCTCTATTATGGAATATATGGATTAGCGCTTATTGTGAAAGCTTTTTATGTTTCTTATTTGGAAAAAAATTAAGGGGATTTTTTTCGAGTGGCAGGAACACCCATGTGTGCGTGATTTGGCAAAGATCTTGTGGTTGCTGTTGTGGGTGATTTTGTAAGCTTCCAGCCCCCTAAAATTCACGCAACCACCATGAGTTGTCAAGGGAGGGAGCCATATGGATTATGACTTCCTAGGAGATGCAAGGGGAGTGAATTTAAGAGAATGAAAGGTAGAGGAGATCAATTTCAACTGAATGAATAGTAAGAAACCAATCTAAACAATAAATAGACTGAGAATTTACAAGTGAAGTCTAGGTCATGCGATTTGATTCATATTTATATCTAATAAGAGGAATGCCCTGCCATATCCTTTTTTTCCCTCAGATTGTACACTCGGAACATGCAATAATCTAACAATTAAAGATTGAGAGTCCTACCAGTTTGATGAAGGACATGAAGAAAAAGTTTCTCATAGAAGCCAATTGCAGTTCCTGAGAAAAGAGGAAATAACACAATCTACCTTCAAATAGAGGAAACAAGTTGGCAACACCACCAGTTGGCACACAAGTGAGGTATAAAAAACTGCCATTATTCAATTTATTTTATGAATGCTCGATGCTTGGATGAAGTAGGGTAAATACTTATGGCAATGCTACAATTATATTGAATAGCTGATGGAATAGTTAAAATACAAGAATGAAGATTTTAATGTCCCGTGACATTAGTCGAGGTGCGCGAAGGCTCGTCCGGACAGTCACAAATATAAAAAAAAAACATGAAAAAAGACCAGATAGGTCTTTTCCTTCCAATCAAAGGGCTATGATGTGAGGAACAGTGGATATTGTTTGTGCTGTTTACAACTTTTGCTTATCTTGATTAAAAAATGATATATTTGAATTGAATTGAAAAGATATAAAAACTAGTGTTGTTTGTCTTGTAAAAATTCCATTAAAGTGCTTTCTATCTATCTCATACTAATCTAATCAAATTACTGTAAAAAAAATTTCAGGTTTTTGTTGCTGCTATTTTAAAGGGAAAGCAAGTTTGTCCTTCCAACCCTCAAATGCTTCATAGAAGCGAAACCAGCCATGATGAATTTGCATTATCATCTGATTCTGCCAACCTTATTCCCACTCAACAGTTCAGGCAAGTCTCTAGTACAAATTTCCCATTTTGAACTTGTTTTCATCTCAATGGACTTCATCATTATGAGAGGATTTGAAATATGGAAAAGAAAAGAATACGGGGAGAAATAGAATGATCATCTCTGTTTGGACTTTGGATGAAGATAATGGTTATGGAGAATAAAATGTTGCTTTTAGGAGTAATGAATATTGGTATGGTGGAATGAAAAATGATTATAGGAGGAATTGACATTAATTTGTAGGCACTTTGTGTGTCTCTATTTCTTCGATGTCTTCTGGTGTCTGGCTTAGGAACGGGCGTAGTTATAGGAGAATGAGATTATGAGATAATGATTGTTGATGACCCAAACATAAGTAAAGAAATTATTCTTCCATCTCTGCGGGTTTCATCTCTTACCTCAAACACCCCAAGTTTTCTTAAACTAACACATATTTTCAAGATAAAAGGCAGTATTGGAATTATTCAATGTAACATCATGTACAGGTTCTTGGATAAGGCTTAAATCAAAAGCCAAGATATTAATTTCTGTTGTTCCAATGTTTGCAACTGCACAATTGTATTCAACACCATATTGGCTCAGCTCCACACATTTTCTGCTCAACAAGGGAGCTCGATGAACACTCAGCTTTCCAAATCCTTTCACATTCGTCCAGCTTCTCCTCGGTCTATTTCGTATTGTACTCATATTCACCGTCCACTTTCTTTGTCCTATTTGCTAGAAAGTTCAGCGGCCACACCTCTGGAATTTCTCCCCTACAATGCATTTGTTAGAGTCATTTATTTATTTGCTCTATGTTGTTGTATGGTTTTATTTGGGCCCATTAGACGTAGCTATTGTAGAGTTTGCGCATGTATATAGACTTGACTAACGTGTATTCTTATATATAGACTTGACTAACGTGTATTCTTATATATAGACTTGACTAACATGTATTCTTATATGACTAACATGTATTCTTATATATAGACTTGACTAGAATGAATAAAAACAACGTTTCCATCTTTATCATGTTTACATGGTATCAGAGCTGGGTTTGATAAACTTACTATGTAGTTGAGTTATGCTATTGATTTTGATCAAGTATTTTGATGGATCTCTATTTTCTGCCAATTTGATGAATTTTTTTTGAGTAATCTACTAGTTTTTAGATGATCTAAGCTGCTGTCTGGTTTGTGAGAATTTTAATCTGTGATTGTGTTTTAGGTTTCTTCTGGAAATTCGGCGGTGTAATCAAATTATAGTCGGTAATGAAATTGGTTTTACAATTCTTGAATTGTTATTGAGATTGCACTGATATTTGGTTGCAATTGAGCATTGGATTGTCGATTTCAAAATTTAAACTTATAATAACTACTAATCATGTTTTTTTTCTTATTTGGATATCTACATCTTACTTATATTTATAAAAAATCAAACAAAAATTTAGAAAAAAAGTAAAAGTTTGTTTTTGAAATTTGGTTAGCATTTATATTTATATACTTTCCTAAGGAAAGATGGATGCATCGTAAGAAAGATAAAACATATGATAGAAATTTTGACTGAATAAGTTTGAATTTTAAAAATCAAAAACAAAAATCAAATGGTTATGAAAGGCAACTTTTGAACAGAATTTTTCTTTTTTAAGTAATAATTATTTTCAATTTTATCTCATCTCTCTTTCCATCTTTTCAAAATTAATACAATTAAATTCCTACTGTTATAACTACATGATTGTGTAGTATTTTGCAAAATAAATATCGTAATTGTGATAATATATGTAGCTTCACAATATCATTTTTTTCCCCTTAACAATATTAATGTGTTGAATTTAGAGATTTAATTACATCCATAAACAATACTATCAAAACTCAGAATATGACATTACTTATGAATTAAAGAAGAGTAATATAAATATAGCTCTACTTCTAATAATTTCACTGATATATGTTTTCAGTGAAATTTAGTCACCCGAAACAAGTCCAACGTGAGACCTCACAAGGTTGAGAAAATGATCGAGATGGGTTAAATTGAAGTGGCTCGACCCAAAGAGGTTAAAAGGAGGTCGGTCCATAAGGATGGGTCGACCGACTAGGTCGCCGACCCTTATGGTAGAATCTTCTCATTATGTCAGTTGTTAGTCTCTTCAATAATGGGATTGTACTTTGCTTTGCTGAAAAAAAGAAGTGATCCTAGTAATTTGATTAATATTTGTTATAGGTGAAAGCTAGTCACCTAAGATAAATAGCAAGCCCAACCAGACAAGATAAACGAGATATCCGCAATAAAGTTAGTAATATGTGAATACCAAAATATGTTTGTTTTTCATTCATTAATTTGAAAACTCTCAACCACAATTATTATTATTTTTCGATCATTAATTATACAAATCACCGACAATTGTGAGAGCCAGTAACATCCATATAAAATTAGTCAACCAAAATTCTTTAGTTCTCAAACATTACTCCATTATTCCAAAATACAATAAAAGCACAAAGATAAAAACTTATTTATTACTCAAACCAAATAATACAAAAACATAATCAGAAAAAATCTTACACCTATAGACATATATATTTATAGGTAATTTAGCTTGTGCTAAGGACAAATTATACATTTCAAATTTTGGCCGGTAATTCCACTTCAATAATACTTACCTTCTTCTAGATATTATCTCCTATCAACCATCAAATGGTTAGGAAGATACCGATTAAATGACGAGTATGTAAGTATTACTCTTCGAACATTTCATATCCCGGCGACGCACTCGGGCGGGGTGACGGGGTAACGGGATTTGTCGGTGCAATAGTCATAAGTCATGTGGTTGATACGGACCCATCTGTAATTTCTAGCTTGCAAAGGAGTGAGTGTCCTTTTGTCTGGGCCTTCCCACCAATTGTTGGGGTTTGAAGGGCAGTATGCAGGGCCAGGAATAGGGCAACCCTCAATGTCAAAGTCCTTGTAATAAGCGTAAAATGGGGCTTTCTTCCAATCAATCTTCTCCAAGCCACCCCTTGTCGCCCAATCGTCGGCTTCCCATAACGTCGAATACACTCCCATTGGTTGGGACTTTGGATATGGAATCCCTTTGGCTTCGTTGTTCTTATATACTCTTATCGGGATTTCATCCACAGTGAAACTGCGTATGAATCAAATTAATTGACTTTGAGATAAAACTCGTGATATCCAATAACTCATTTCATCAAACATATGGTAGGATGTAATTTGAATGTGTTATTAACTTATTATAACTTACATGATTAACGAATGAGACCACATGATTGAATACGTATGGAAATCAGCAGCTGGGTCGAACCAGAGGTTGACACGTTGCTCTCGATCGCCCTTTCCATGAGCGTAGATGTTTGTTTGAACTGTGTATGGTTGTCCACTCCTATTTCCCAAGAACTCAAAGTCTAATTCATCACGTATTGTGTCTGTATCTGAGTTCATCTGCAGTTAAATAATATTTTGGACATTAGATTTAATTTGAGATTATGTTAAATTAGAATTTAACTTTTTATTTTTGTATGTTTAATAGTAACTTACGTAAAAGGCAGTGACTGTTCCAGCAGAGTCACGAGGGACGAGTTTGATCTTCATGCTCACTTTTCCAAACAAGTATTGGCGTTTTGAAGCAAACCCACATCCTAATCCATAAATATTTCATAGATGTGTAAAAAAAACCTAAGATACATAAGGAAGCATGTCTAAAACGCCCGTGATTTAATTGTTGGGCAACCCCCCGAAGAACAACTCTCAAGTATTTATACTTAGATTTTCCTTTCTCTTTTAACTTAACCATCAAACACGTGACCTTTTACTACAAATGTATTATACTTAAACTATACTGTTTTTTCTGTTTGAAATGACTTGGACAAAAATGCATTTTGAACCAAAAAACAAATGTACCAGTATTTTGTTGGAACATCAAATAGTTTGAATATATATATTTACTATAACTTAATCAGTGATTTTTTTTTATTAAGAAAAAAAGTGCATTTTTATAACCAAAAGTGGATTTTCTAAATTATCTTCACAAATAAAAAGAGCTCACGATGATTAATTTGAAAACTTTGAATGAAAATCTACTTTTTTTTTTTTTTTTTTTTTGAAACAAGGTAACTACGCCCGTCCCTAGGCCAGGTACCGGAGACATCGAAGGAATAGTTTCACAAGTGAGTTTCGAACCTGGAACCTTGAGGGGAGTATACTCTTAAAGCCCAAGTCTTCAACCACTGCGCCACCCGCACAAGTGAGTCTCGAACCTGAAACCTTGAGGGGAGTATATTTTTTTTTTTTTTTTTTAATTACTTATTGGATTTTTTTTAGTACAATACGTATAAATAAAGACTAATTTACCAGAACTTTGGTCGAGAACAAGTTGAATTCCTCTCCCACCATCAAGTTGCTTGACATGGCCATCCGCCCAAGTTACCATAAAATCCTCAAGAAAAGCGGCCGGGCGACTCGAACCGCTGACGAAAAGTGCAGCAACGCACAAGGAAACAAAACCAATGGCATTGAAACTACTCAGAGCCATGGCTATGAAAAGTTACGAGTAGTTAAGGGATTCGGATATGATATGGCTTAGGACAAACGAAAACCCTTTAAATAGAGATACGCAAAAGAGAAAAAGAGAAATGGGGTCACCATTGAGGTTAATGAAGAATTGAAATGACAAATCGCCATCTTAATTCACAACTTAGCTTTCCATGCAGCTAATCACAAGCCGTAATCAGGCCCTACCCTTCACTAATATACCACTGTTTTTTCTTCTCATTTTTTGGCCTTATCAAGAACATGGCCTGTATTTTATTTTATTTTATTTATTTTTCTTTATATAGTTCTTTAGAGAAGACATCCAAAAAGTTAACAATTGCTATGCGTAGAATGTTTCATAATACTGCTTGCCCAACTCAAATTGGTTATGGGAATAGTGATTAGAAATTGATGAATATTTGTGAAACTTGGATGTTGGTCAAGTGGTGGTCAAAATTAGAAGTGTTCAAATAATTTGATAATCTTACACGATAAACTCAATCCAATTTAATTGGTTGAGACTTCAATATGCTCAGTTTGATAATCATTTGGTTTTTGTTTTTGGTTTTTGAAATCTAAGCTATTCTTACTCAAATTTCCTACAATGTATTCTAACGTTTCTACAATTATATATTCATCTTTCCTTAAGAAAACATGTGAATGATATCCACTTTTAAAAAATAAAAACAAGCTTTTGAAAACTACTTTTTTTTGTTTTTAAATTTTGGTTTGGTTTCTATAAATATAGGTGAGATGTAGATGTCCAAGTAAGAATAAACCTATGATAAAATAGTTGTTGTAAGTTCAATCACTTGACAAACAGCTGATTGAATACAATCAAATACTGCTGATTGAGTTTGATTGAACTCAATCACTCATAATTTTTCTATGAACCAAATTTTGATAAAAATGTGCTATAATTCTAATAGATGGTCCTAAAGTTGCTATATAATACAAAATCTCTTTAAACATATTTTAATCTTTTTAAAAATTCATAATTATTTCTAGATCTTCTACCCTCCAATCAATTACGAGCGATTGAGTTTGATTGAACTAAATGTTGTTTTTGTTCAAAATGCATTTTTTTCCAAGTTATTTCAAACAAAAAAAAATAGTATATTTAAGTATAATACATTTGTTAGGTGTTGATTTATTTTTTTAGATAATTATTATGTTGATTTATTTAAAAATTAAAACAAAAAATATATTCACATTTATTATTAAAAAAAAACAATTGATGGTCGAATCAAACCAAAAAATATATAGATTAGATTGGGTTGTTTACCGCTAAAAAATTTAAAGTGAATCTAAAAAAATCCAACCCAATTCAAAACTAGTAGATGTGTATCATCCAATAATTTCTACTGTTCTAATCTATGGGTGGTACTGTGGAGGCTAGCTATAGTTTGTATTAGTTAGTATTCGTTTTAAGCTTAGAATACCTATGGAAACTTTATGCGGGGAACTTGAATGGGCACGAAAAAAATTGTGAACACATTGATCTACATCGATATTACATTATACAGTTTGATAATCATTTGGTTGAACAGAAGCATATAACTGTTTTTTAGTGAAATCATGTAACTGATTTATCTACATAAATAATTATATTAAATATATGGGGTGCATAAGGTGATGAATTCAAATTCCATGGTGGCCACCTACCTAAGAATTAATTTCAAATTAATGCCTACGAATTTTCTTGGCATCCAAATGTTGTGGGGTCAGGATGTATTCCCCATAACATTGGGTGGGGTGCTCTTGTGCACGCAAACTGGCCCAGACAAGCACGAACACAAAAAAAAAAAAAAAAAAAAAAAAGAAAAGAAAAGTATATCATACATAATTGATTGGCTTAGTCATTAACAACAACTTTCACGAATGCATACTAATTAAACAAATGCTCACACATATTGCCACTCATTATATTCATGCATAAGAATAATATAAACCCAATCATAAGTCGGGTTTGTTCTCTCAATCTCCATTCAATTGCAAAAGATGAAGTTTTTTATTCCAAAAAAAAATTGCAAAAGATAAAATTTTCTTTTATGAAAAGCTTTCTTTAACATGATAAGTCGTTAATTCAAGTATGATTTAAAGATAAATTTTATATAATTGCAGTCTATATAACTCTCTAATTGAGAGTTAATATTATTCCTCATCTAAACCTATTTTAAGAAGTGATTTAGAACTTAAATGAGTGGTAGACATAACTATAACATTTGTATTTTTTTATTTTAAGAACATAAACTTTGTAGATTAATATATAGTTTTTTTTTTTTTTTTTGAGTACGGGTTCTGTTCTAATTGTATTCCGTTGTTTTCATTCTTTTTAATTTCTTTTTTATATTAAAGAAATAGGAAAAAGAAATATTAATATGTGTAATAACTACTTGTAAAAAAAGCAAATGAATTGTATTAAAAAACTATTTTTTAAAAGATCATATTTTTTTGGGAATTTGCGCTGTATAGCAAATTTCCTACCCTGCATTAGAATTATAGCAACTTTTTAAATATATTGCAAATATAGCAACTTTTTAAATATATTGCAAAATAACAACTTTTTTTTTTATATAGACTATTGATGGAGTCTATCATGGAGTCTATTGATGTAGTCCATCAATAGTGTCTGATAGACTCCATCAGACACGATTGATGAAGTTTATCAATCTGATTTTGCTATATTTGCAAATATTTTTAAAAAATAGCTATTTACTCAATTTTTTTACCTTATTGTAATATACATGCAAATTCCCCTATTTTTTTTTCAATACCGATGTCATATGCATAATAAATTAAATAAAAACAAAATTATTATTTTTTCTTCTTCCTTTCCTCTTCGTTATTTTATTTTATTTTTTTCTTCGTTTTAACAACGTAGAAGTAAAGATTTTGATATATAGTATTTAAGATGGATTTAACAAACAATACTTGGTCGGTATATGTTTAGATTTATTTTATATTATATGAGGTAGATAATTTGAACTTTTAACTCCAACATAGTTGAAAGTATATAGTATAAGTTATATGGTTTAATTGCCAACAGAGTAATAGCTCAACCGACATCAATGTTCACCTAATGACTTTGAGGTCATAGGTTCGAGTCTCCCCCACCCCATTATTGTAATCTCAAAAAAAAAAAAAAAAAAAGTTATATGGCTTAATTTGATCACATTTAAATTTAGGTTGCAGCATCACGTTGTTCATATTTATTTTTCCTGATTTTTCTTGGTAAGTGGCGTATTGGAATAGCAGCATTTATGAACTGTAAAATTACAATTTTATTGGTAATGAATGGTGGCTATTTTATTTTTGGTCAAATATTTGAATGGTAGTCAAAAAGTATACATGGGACACTGCCAATAAAAAGTAAAAATTATTTAATAAGGGCATATTTGCCCCACGGACAAATAGAGGGGTTGACTTGACTTGACTTCTATTTCATATTTGTCCGATGGACATCCATAACTCCATCCAACTCTTACCAACTCCATCCGTGAACCCCACATTTTTATTTAAATATTAAAATATTAAAAAACTACTCAATATTTATTTTTTTATTTAAATAAAAATTTCAACAATTCACTTTTCATCACATCAAACCTAACTTTATTATTAAAAAACTATTAAATATTCATTTTTATATTTAAATAAAAACTTCAATCATTCTCTTTCTATCGCATCAAATATAATTTTATCTTTTCTTTTCTTCCTCCCAAACATAAACTTATTTCACTTATCTTCTCTTCCCAACCCAACCCATACTCTCACAATCAAACATGCCCTAAGATTATTGTTTGGTAGTTTCATTTTTGTAAGGCTTACCAAATAAAGATATTCGCTCGGAGAGGCGGAGATGGATTCTCTACCCGAAATTTGCAGAAATCGACTTCACCGTTACAGAATTATTCTTCATTTATTTTCAATTTAATGAATTGCTTTTTGATAGATATTGTCAAATAGTCATCTTTTAATTCTACTTAACTTTTAATGATAAATAATTATTAATTTTAACTCCATATTGATTTTTATATACAAATACTTCTCTATGTATATATATATTAAAAAATATATATATAAATGAGTCGAGGAATAAGAAAACGAAGATAGAAATACGTATGTATCCCCATCATCATTTAGTTCGAGGGAAACTGGGTCTCTGCAGCCGCGAAACCACAGAGAAAATGTTAGAAAACCTTTGACTGGGTTTTTGTTTGTCAAATTTAAGGAGGATTTAAATTGAGATTTACTTATAACTACTCTTAAAAAATCTACTTCAAACGAGTTTTTGTAACTATTCATTTCTAACTACTCAAAATACTCATTTTTAACCACTAAAAAAAATTCTTCATTTTATATTTTTACATACAAACAAGCTATTGTCACTAACCGGTCTACAAAAAGAAAAAAATAAAAATTACGTCCGAATGATGATTTTGCTTCAATTTCTCCATAACAATTTACATTTATACGAATTTTTACAAAAGTCTCAAATTCCAATTATTCTGTTATGAAAACCGCGGCAATCACCAATCAAAAACAGAGATGTAAAACAAAAATAAGTGCGATAATAAACAAAAGAGAAGAGAATGATAAACGGATATACGTGGTTCACTAACGTTGTGTTAGCTAATCCACGGGCGGAGAGGGAGAACAATTTATTAAGAGGAGCGACGGATTACAGATTACACAGAACGAACATCAATCTTAAACGACTGAGTTTAATTCAAACTTATATATGTACCCTCATTAAACCCTAATCATAGTGCGTAAACTAAATTAGAAAATGTGCGCGAAAAACAGATGTGGATACAGATATGTAATGCAAAAATGCGTTCGCGTATAAGAATGCATTCACGCTGCAGAATGAAGAAATGCTAAATGCAGGCATAATACAACATCTTCAAATTAACTCCCCATCCAAGAGAGAAGAGAGAATGTCTAATTTAATATATCGAGATTCAATGTGAATAGAAAAAGGTACAAGCCATGAACAATACATAGCTAAGTCAGAGACCTTTTATACCAAAAAGGAAAAACAATAAATAAAAAGATAAACCAGTAATTTAAGAGTACAACCACGTTCTTTTGTTCTATTTTTTTTTTCTTTTTTTAATTTACCACTATTTCAATCTGTATATATATATTTTTTCATTTAGATATTTATACGAGAAATTGTACTGATAGTTCAATTTTACAAAATAATTATAGATCTAGATAAATTTAAAAATATTTAATATCTATAATCAAATATACAATATAAATAATATTCATTATATTGTATTATGTATTAATTATTCAGTATAAAAAGTATTACTTATTACCTGTATATTTGACTATGATTGCTAAATTTTTTCAAATTTGCCTAATGTAGTAAATATTTTATCAATTTGGTATATTCCTGCAAAAATCATCGAACTATTTATATTTTATCTATATTCTTACAAACCAAACAAAAAATTGAAAATTAAAAAAAGAAAAAGAAATATGTATATATATATATATAGCCTTCAAAAGTTTATTTTAATTTTTAGAATTTAGTTAGGATTATTCAAACACTTTATTAAGCAAAGATGATATTCTTTGTAGCAAATTTTAGTAAAAATAGGCTGAAATTAGACTAAAAGGAAAAGGAAAAACAAGCTGAAATTCTAAAAATCAAAATAAAGTAGCCTACTATCTGATATAAGGCAAAATATCCCACACTATTTTATATCTCGTTTGTGAGCACGATGAGCTTGGTAACAAAAAATTGAAATCGTAATGAAGACAATGATTTAATGAGAATATCGGATAGCTGATTTTCGAATACAACAAATTTGACTGTAAGATTCTTCCTCAAATTTCTCTCCTAAACAAAATGTTGGTCTGTTTCTGTGTATTTTCGTTAATGACTAATTGTTCTTCATTTAGCATTTTTTATAAAAAAAAATTAAAGAAAAATTGCAAACATATCATTATAATAGAATACTATGAAATTAAAAATATTTATTTTCACATTTCAAAAACAAAAAAACAAAATATTTAGTTTCGTTCATATATTGCATATTATTTGTTAAGATGTTTTAAATCATTCAAAAGAATGAGAAAAAAATATACATTGTATTAAATATATATATATATATACACATTTTTATTGTTTACTTTTTGGGTCAACTGTCCCTCCTAATATTTTAATTTATTGAATAAATGAAAAGCAATTATTTGGAGTGTAAAAATCAATTTTTATGATTAAAAATAGTTTTTAAATTAAAAGTGTAAAAATCAGTTTAAACATTAAATTGATTTTTGATTAAAGATATGTTTTGAAGTTTCTCAAAAAGAAAAAAAAAAAGATTTCCAAGTGATTTTTATATACGACGAAACGGATTTTAACAATTTTCAATCACTCACAAACATCCATTTCAAAGAGAAAGATCATTATTTTATACAAATTATTGATGCCAAAAATGGATCAGCAGATTAATGATAGATTTATATTGTCAAAATCCAATACTATACCATCATAAATAAATGAAAGTCAAATATCGACTTTTAAAATTGATTCGAAATCGTGATGTTGGACTGAATTACTATCAGCTATCAACCTCTGAAAAGTTATTTATCTCTCAACTTAATTATAATAGGTGTGAAAGGTTTCTTCATCAATGTAGTCTTGCATTTGGAGTTGCTTCAATAATATTAAAACGAAGGACATACTCTTTAAGACATGGTTTCAACGTAGGTCTGTTATGGGTTGGTCATAGGTCGGGTCAGCCATTGGAAGCACCCTAAGGTCCCTTGTTTCGAATCAATATTCATCTAATGATTCTCTTATTAATGAACAAAAAATTTGCGTAGCTAATTAAGTTAAAGAAAAGGTCTCGAAGTATATATAACAAGGTGAATAACAACGTCTCAATTCATTATTAGATAGCATGTGGACAATCATCTTAAAATTAATTAATATTGAGATAGATATTTACACTACTTGATATTTATATGAAAGTACTTTTAGGTGATGATTAAAAATAAAATTTTGAAAACTTATGTATAAAATAGACTGTCATATCAATATAAGGATATGTGAATATTCGTTGTCCCTAACAAATTTATTAGTCATGAATCTGTTGACAGTTCTTTAGTTTGGTGACCAAACCTTTCACGCCATCTTGATTAGAGAAGTACATTTTTCTTGTGGGGTTGGAACCCAAAAGGGATCTGTCTCGAAAAATTAAAATTTGTAAAAGAAAAAAAAAATTAAAACGTTGAAAAATTCTCTTCGGTTAATTCTTCGCAGGGAATCCCACTCTTATTCCCGCAAAAGGAAAAAAAAGAATAAATTTTACGAAAACGAGAAATGATTTTGATGGACGGGATGAAGACGAGAAAACCATTATTTGAACCGGCCCCCTTGTGAACATCTCTAATCTTGTCCTTCTACTTTTTTATTTTTTAAGATACAATTTTATCACTTTTGTGCCTAATTCACATCTTTAACAAATCTTTGTTAAAAAAAAATAATCTATGAAATATATATTTGAATTTTATATTTTACGAATTCTTAAATTTCAATTTTAATATCAAATTATAACTCTAAAGTTAAAAGAAATAACTTTGTAAATTTGAAAGTCTAGGATCAAACTTGACACAAAGTTTAATGTTCTCTATCAACTTAACTTCTAATTTAACCAAAATTACACAAATTTATTGATAATGTGTTTGTTTGTTTGTTAATTTTCTTTTTAACATTCAAAATTGAAGACTCGATGATTTTGTAGTTACTAATATTTGTTTGCTAGTTAATAATTTATTCACTCAATTACTTAGATAATTAATAACCATAATTTTTTGGAAAATTGTACTGAATAGTCCAATTTTATAAAATAATTACATATTTAAGCAAATTTGAAAATATTTAGTATCCATAGTCAAATATGCAATATAAATAATACTCATCATACCATATTATGTATTAGTTATTCAGTATAAAAAGTATTATTTTATATCGTATATTTGACTATAGTTATTAATTTTTTTTCAAATTTGCCTAGTTAGTATTGTAAATATTTTATCAATTTTGTTCGTTCATGCAAAAACCCCTAAATTTTTTATACTTGAGTTATATCTATCTAGTTACATTTGTCAATAGTTAATATTCTATGATTGAATTCATCTATATATTTTCGATACGTTTGCTAAATATGATAGTTAAGTTTGTGAAATGAAAAAAAATTGAAACATCAACGTACAAGAAGTTAGTTTCACAATTCTAATTGAGAACGACGTATATCCGATGAAAATAGTATTTAAAAAATTAGTGTAATGATTACAATTAATGAAAAGTCTTAAAGTCTAAAGTGTGTAGCAACTTGAAAATAAATATGGAAGCATACATTTGAAATTTAATAATATCACTTGCAACACATTACTAAATCAACAACAAAAGATCAAACTTAATATTTTCAAATTTATTAATATCACATGGACTATCAAACACCTCTTTCACCTTTCCTAGGTCACATTGGAACTTTATGTGAAGATGTATCTCTGTAAAAAAACTAACCCTATCTTTACCTTTTATATATATGGCATCACACAAATTATTATTATTTTTTTTAATATTTTAATTTATGAAAAAATTTACGTGGCATCTATTATCTAATGGTATCATGTATGTAAGATGTATGGTTCTCTTACACATTCATGTGTAGGAAATTAGTTTTACTCTCTTACTATAGCAAAATTTCACTAGTTAAAATTCTATGGTTCAATATAAATGATACAAATTTTTTATTTTATTTTATTTATTTATTATTTTTTTTAGAGAATTTGTACTATATATCAACTTTAGGACCCTATTAGAAATATAACGCATTTTTATTAAAAATTTGTTTATACCAATTTCTCGTTAAAGTTGGTATAAATTCTGAGTGATTGAACCCAATCATTCATATTTGATTATATTCAATCAGTTTGTTAAGTGATTGAGCTACATCACCTTTATTCGATTGAATCAATCAATTAATAGTGATTAAACTCAATCACTCTTTTCAAATGGCCCATTTTCCGTTTTTTGTATATATGGAATTATTTTCAGTTTTGTGATGTAATTTTTTAGCCTATTTTTATTATATATGAAAAATTCCCTTTTTCTTATATTCATGAGTATTCCGGCTTGTTTAGGCATATATTGAGTATTTTCACGAGACAACTCGTCTAATCTTATAACATTTGATTGAGAAGAAAATCCTATATAAATAAAAAATTCATAAGGGGAGGAACATAGAATAAATTTTCATGCCAAATAGATAGCATATAGTCTATGTGAGATACATTGAAATATTGGAATAGACAAATATTGTTAAATCCAAATTTGAAATTGAAAGTCAGTGGCGCGGTTGGTTATCTTATTTGGTGTTTAATCCATTTCAACTCTACGGTCATGAGTTTGAATCTGAAAATTAGTAATTTGAGAGCAGTTGTTATGTTGGCGTTATAAATTTCAAAGACATGAACAGATACATATCTGAAATGAGTTAAGTTTTGAATTAGAGAGCTTCAAACTTTGCCATGATTAAATTTCAAAGGCAACGTCACTCAACCATAGCTAGGGCATCCTATTATCTGAAAGCTGAACTTAACATGGGTAGATAAATTGGTGAGCTGGTACTGAGTCAACATCAGCCAGGTTCCGCCGACCAGCCGGTCGATTTGGCTTGATGAATAAACACATCCAAATGTGGTGTTAATAGGTTTTGAATGCTACACTAATATTTCATAAATAATACAAATCATATATTGGAAATTTCGGTGGAAATGCATGAACACGAACATGCACTTTGCAATTATGAGATTATATGCTTTTACAACCCTACAAATTATTCATTTCTTTGTCCTAATCCAACAACCCCACTAGATTTCTGTTATCATTGACGAGTTTCTTTCTTTATATTATAAGGTACTATTTTTTCTTCTTCCTCCTTTTGGAATCTTTCAAAGATTCAAACTATAATCTCTTAGTTATTAAATATATTATTAAATTATTATGATATTATTTAGTTAAGAATGAAAAACCTGTAATCATGTAGTAGAAATAGATTAACACAAAATTAGATAACTAATCATGGTACTAACTCATTCGATTTCTTTTAGCTCAATTAAGAGAGACTCGATTCATAACTTTTTTTTTATCATATAAATATATTGATATCACCCCGTCCTAAGTGCTCGTGTTGGCAAATGAAAATCACTTCCTAGTATACCTTATACCAACCAATGTTCTTTTTAAATAAATTTTATTATAACGTCAATTAATTAGAACCGAGAACAACTTTTAAGATACTAATAAACTTCCCAATATTATATCTAAAAACAATTACGTATATATACTTGAAAAGTTTTTTTCCGAAAAAGATACTTAGATTACGGTATGCCAAGAACATATACGTGAAAGAGTTAATAGTAGTGTTGATTTGATTGTAATTGAATTTAACTTCATAATCATAAATGGGATACTTATTAGTAATATATAAAGCATTAATAAACAAATTCATAACTCAATTACTAAAATTAGTATTAGTAATATCAAATATATACAAGAAGAAGAAACAATTTGTTCCTAATAATAAATGAAGTTTAAAACAATTCATATTTTTTTATTTTTTTTTTGTACATATCGGACGAAGGAGACACATTACAATTCTTAGATCGAACTGGTTTACAACCAAATAAAATCATTGCACATCCTTTCATATTTTTAAATTTTAATAAAGAAGAAAAATGCCATCCGTTACAAACTTACCGAAAATCATATCTTCCTAGGATTTTGATCTTAGAAATACCTCCTAATTCTAGATTTGAAATTTTGAATCTCTAAGATAAGTTCAAGTCTTTTTTTCTGTTTTTTTCAACAATTATAAGTAGATATCTATTCATATTACCCTTCTTAACTCTATGATGTTTGAATTTAGAAAAAAGAAGTATATATATATATATATATAGGTAGAGAGGTGGTTGTCTTGGTTTTAATAGGGAGAGTAATATGGGGTGGGCAGGCCACGTGGGATTGTTGTTTATATATTGATGTGAAATTAAGAGAAGATGATATGTAGGACTATGGCTCAATGGGTTCAAATTATTTTGTTGTTATAAGTGCATGGAAAAGAAAGCTTATCAACCATGGTATTTATGAATGACAAGTACATATTGGTCCAATTCTATGTTCCTTTTTTGTCCATATTTCCTATCTTTATCCCTCCCATTTAATTCGGTTGTTTACACATCTGCATTTGTCGATCTCCCCTAGTTCATTTCTCTTTCCTTTTGATCTTTTATGTCTTGTTCTCGATCATATTATCATTTATGCTTGAATACTCTAGAGTATGTACTTGTACCCGATATAAAATCAAACGGTAAAGTATACGATTTCGATTTTCTGATCATGAAAAATACACTAATTTATTAAAGCATATGTAGGAACTTTGTAAGTTTATGTGTTCATGGATGTAATTTGGTTATAAAATTGTGACAATAAATGAGTTTTATGAAACAAGATTATGTTATTGCTTATTATGTTTTGACTGCAAGTCTAAGATTTATAAAGGTTGATAAAATTAACATTTGAAAGGGAGAAGAAAAAAAATCATTTCTTTTTATGATAACGTCTAAGTCTGGGATTTGGGTCCAGATTTGAAAATTGAATTCGACTCACATCTTGTGATTTTATTATTTTCTTAGTACAAGTTGAAGGAATGAGAACAACAAACCCTTCAAAGAGGGTACATCTGCTTTCAATTGAGAGCCAAATATGGATTCTAGTTATCTAACCCGTGACTATAATAATGAACTGAATTTCCACCAAATAATGAAATCACCAAGTCATCAACTCTTTCGAAGATACTATATTAAAATTAAGATAATAAGTCAAAATGAAGAGAAAAAACGAACCAACTAAGTCTTATATACCTTTTGTTGAAATATGAAATTCAAATTCTTTTAAATTCTTCCTTCAATAATGAACCCAACCATAGATTTAAATAGAGTATCTAATTATAAAAGAAAAATATAATATCTAATCTTAATCGTAAGGGCTAAAAGCAATATCTTACTATAAAAAAACTAAAATTAGACTTCATTTTTAATATTAGATGGAATTCATAAGTTTTTTTTCTTCCTAAACACATATTTTATGTCAGCTTTAGAAATAGAACTTTAAAGGGTCCTAGACACATTCTTTGTATGTTCTAGTTTAAGATAAAGTTTGGTGAATATGGTAACCGATACAAATTATTGTCTCCACTGTTCAACGGATTGATGGATTCGAACAGTGAAAAACTGTTTGAATGGCATTCACTTTCCTTAGATTGCATTCGAAATAGGTAATAGAAATTTGACCACCAAAAAACAAAATTGACCACCACATGACCAAGAAGATATAGCTAACATATATAAGTATCTCCAAAACCTCAATTTCTTACATTCTGTTATTACAAAAACAATCAAATAATGTAAGAATCACAGAAAATAACACATTTTTTGTTGTTGACTAACACAATACAAATAAGGAAGAAAATGTTTTAGTGAACAATATCAAATTCATACTATCAAAAAAGCTAAAGAGATAAGAAGTTAACAAGATCTTTGTTTATGTCGTACCTTAGGGATCTACGTAGTGGTTAAGCGTTTGGATTTTAAAGGAGTGCATTTTTTTGAGGTCCTAGGTACGAGGCACCGTGGAAATTAATATTTCTCTTAGTTTTGTTTCCTGGCCTACGATCAGAAATGTTCATTTTCTCGGTGGGGCCGAGAATTCCCGTTTAGGCGGGGAACCAGGCCGGGGACAAAAAAAATCCCCATTGGCTAAACGGGGCCGAGGCCGGGGAATGTATTCCCCATCCCCGATCTCCGCCCCGTTTACAATTATTTTTTATTTTCTTTTCAAAAAAATATATTTTCCTCTCATTTTTCTTCTTTGATTTTTAGATAAAATATATTTATTAGTTAAATGTTTTATTCAAATGAATATCTTTATTTATAATTAAGAAAGTTATAAAATTTTCTCAAATACACAGATTTAAATGGATACACAAATTCTTTAAAGTTAAAAAAAAAAATTCAAATACACATTAAAATAAACGGTAGCTACGTTTAAAAAAAAAAAAAATAAATAAACCGTAACTATTTATTTTAATTCTTTTCTCTATTAAAACAAAACTTTAAAATTAAGAATGAAGTTTTCAATAAATAATTTTTTAAAAAAAGTAAAAAAAAAAATTGAACTGGAAATTTTTCCCGCGAAAATCTCCATTAAGAAAAACGTAGATTTTCGCGGGGACGAAGATTGATTTTTCGGTGGCGGGAACGGGGACGGAGAAGTCATTCCCCACCCCGCCCCGTAGACATCTCTACTTACGATATATCTCACTGCCACAATTTAGAAATATGGAAGTGGTGTCCCGAGTTTAAAGAAGCAAAGCTCCCAAATACCCAGGTCATAAAAAAGTAAATAAATAATCAAAAAAAGATAAGAGATCTCTGTTTAAGTCATTTGGAGAGGTGGATAACTAATTCAAAATTAATTGTTATGAAATGGAAAATCATCAATCGAATCGAAAACGCAAACAGATAATACGAAAAACGTAAAAGAGTAGAGAAGAACAGAAATCACACAAGGATTAACGTGGTTCACTAACGTTGTGTTAGTTAGTCCACGGGCGAGGAGGGAGAACAACTTTATTTAGAGAGGATCGTCGTAATACAAATTACACAGAATGAACATCAACTAAACGGCTAGGGTTTAATTCGAGCTTATATATGCAACCTCATTAAATCCTAATTACAGATGCGTAAACTTAATTAGGAAACGCGCGCGGAAAAAGATGCTGATGCGGATGCGGTCAGGCAAAACAGAAACGCACACGCGCATAGGAATGCGTTCACGCGACATAATGGGGAAATGCTAAATGTGTTTTTCGCAACGGGAGCATTGCCCCTGCAACCCTACTCGTTGTCCAGTCAGCGAGACATCCTATAACTGAATTTAGTAACCAAATGAGTCAGTGGTACAGTGATTATATTGTTTGGTTGTAAACCAATTTCATCAATGTCACAAGTTCGATCTCGAAAATTTGTATTTGTCGCATTCTCTCGATATGTACTAAAACAATAACTGAGTTTAGTTAACAATATAAGCTGTACATTTAAAGAAAGGATAGAAGCAACAACAAACAGTAAGTGTTATTGAAGTAGGCCCAAATTACGCGTCTTGTAATATTAGCTGTTGTATGTATCCAAACCTGAGGGCTGCAATGGTCATTTCCCTTTTCAATTCCTCATTAATCTCACTGGCCCATTTAATTACTTCCCTTTTCATATCTATAAAACCCTCTTTTTTGTTCTTTGCCATATCACATTCAAACTTTTCTCTTTATTTTGCTACTGGATTCTCAGCCATGGCTTTGACAAGTTTCAATGCCGTTGGCTTTGTTTGTGTGTGTCTTGTTGCATTCGGCATTGCTGTTTCGGGACGGCTGTCGACTTTTCTCGAGGACTTTAGGGTTACATGGGCGGATAACCATGTCAGACAGCTCGATGGCGGGAGAGGAATTCAACTTGTTCTCGACCCAAGCTCTGGTAAGAAAAGTTCGAAATTTTTTTTTGATACAATAATATTGGGGGAGGAGATTCGAACCCGTAACCACATTATTACTAAGTCGTACAAAATGCAAGTAAATCAACTATGCTACTTTTGACGTATTAAAATTAGTTAACAAAAAGTGATATGCTATAAAATTATTGTTAGTAATGTCATTCACACACGTCATGGTTTGGAAGGGTTACATATCTAAATACATGAATTAAAAAAATAAATTATAATTTGACCTTCCTTTAATGCTTCGTAAATAGATGTCAAGTTATTTAAGTGACTTAGTTGAGAATCAATAAATTTGAGAATTAAAAAACAAAATAAATATAATGACTAAATTTAGAAACATACTAGAATATTTGTCTCAGAGAAAATTTTACATGAATGTTTATATGAATTTTTAGGATGTGGATTTGCTTCAAAACGCCAATACTTGTTTGGAAAAGTGAGCATGAAGATCAAACTCGTCCCCGGTGACTCTGCTGGAACAGTCACTGCCTTTTACGTAAGTTACTATTAAACATACAAAAATAAAAAGTTAAATTGTAATTTAACATAATCTCAAATTAAATTTAATGTCCATAATATTATTTAACTGCAGATGAACTCCGACACAGACACAATACGTGATGAATTAGACTTTGAGTTCTTGGGAAATAGGAGTGGACAACCATACACAGTTCAAACAAACATCTACGCTCATGGAAAGGGCGACCGAGAAAACCGAGTCAACCTCTGGTTCGACCCGGCTGCCGATTTCCATACGTATTCAATTATGTGGTCTCATTCGTTGATTATGTAAGTTATAATAAGTTAATATCACATTCAAATTTACATCCTACCATATGTTTGATGAAATGAGTTATTCGATATCACGAGTTTCATCTCAAAATCAACTAATTTGATTTATACGTAGCTTCGCTGTGGATGAAATCCCGATAAGGGTATATAAGAACAACGAAGCCAAAGGGATTCCATATCCAAAGTCGCAACCAATGGGAGTGTATTCGACGTTATGGGAAGCCGATGACTGGGCGACAAGAGGGGGTTTGGAGAAGATTGATTGGAAGAAAGCCCCATTCTATGCTTATTACAAGGACTTTGACATTGAGGGCTGCCCTGTCCCTGGCCCTGCATACTGCCCTTCAAACCCTAATAATTGGTGGGAAGGCCCAGCCTATAAGACACTCAGCCCTACGCAAGCTAAGAATTATCAATGGGTCCGAGCCAACCATATGATCTATGACTATTGCACCGACAAATCTCGTTACCCGCAAACCCCCGCGGAGTGTACTGCGGACAATCTCTAAACCAGGGTGGAATCGAGATCAAGAATATATATATAT
>JBBMEF010000004.1:3958058-3970330 GCA_037832685.1 Sicyos baderoa
TCTACACCACTCTTCTCAAGCCAAACAACCCAAAGAAGAATCACAAAAAAGCTCTCAAATCTCTTTTTTTCTTCTCTATAAAAAACCCACACAGTAAAACCAAGTTCCTGTCTTTTTCAATTTCCTTTTTTTGTTTTTTTCGTCACTTGCACACACAAAACACAACAGTTATTTTTTTTAAATTAAAAAAAAATACAACTACCCATTGTGGGTGAAGGGCACACATGAGATAAGTATAAAAAAAAAACTGTTTTTGGCTCCATAACTCAACAACTACTTGAGTTAACTTGCACTTACCTTTACTAATATTTGAAAAAACACGACATTATAATATTTAGGTTTTAAAATACCTACAATCACTCATATTTATATGAGTAATACTTAAGTAGTCACATGACATACTGTCTCACCCTACAATATTTGGATGCTAAGGAAAGTTGTAGGGAATTAATTCCTAGATAGGGGGGTCATATGGATTAAACTCATCACCTTATGCACCTCAAAGCTTTCTTTGACCATTTGAGCCACTCCATGGTAGTTAAAGATAGATAATTTATATTAAAGATGTGGTCTAAAATGGTGGTAAGTATTTCCAATATACTTATCCACCCTTACTTAATAATTGCTCTATTTATATATTTGGCATAAATTATAAAGAGGAGAATTTAGGTGTGCCCCGGGTAACACTCTCACCTATCAATCATTTATAGCTACACATCTTTGTTTATGTTTTAATTTTTATTTTATAATAAATATAAAGTAAGAAAAGATAGATGAGATGTGTGGTATTAAAGATGACACATGAATGATATCATCCAAATTCTTCTCAATTATAAATGGAGTTGAAAATGAGTAATAATCAGGTTAGTTTAAAAAGGAAAAAAGAAAACTTGAAAGCGGAATGACAGTAATACCCTTTCCATTAGGCTACACTTTCGTCTGTTTCCATTCGGTCAGCAAAGCCCCTCTCTGGCTTCATAGTTCGACTTGGAAGAGCTCGCCCATCGGATCCGGTCATGGCGGAAGATCTAGTGCTCGACACAGCGATCAGAGACTGGGTGCTGATTCCGCTCTCGGTGGTCATGGTTCTCATCGGCGTTCTCCGCTACTTCGTCTCCAAGCTTATGCGCTCGTCTCCAGTCCCCGACGCCAAAGTCGTACGAGAAGGGTAAATTCAGATTCATGATCTTCAGAATTCGTACTCGATTCATGTTTCTGCTTCGTAACGCATCTTTTAATCATGTGTGTTATTAGGCAAATCCTACTTAGGGCTCGGAGTTTACGTTCTGCTGCTAATTTCATCCCCCACAAGTCGTTTCGTTCACGCAGAGGTTATTACGGCAACGAGGTGCTGCTTTCCCTCTCTTTCCAATTTAGATGAATTATTTTTGATATGTCATATGTGTGCTACTTCAAGGAGTGTTTAAGGCAAGGACTAGGAGAATGAAAATGATTATGGGAAGGATTAGAATTAGGAGGAGAAAACCATCATGGAATGGCTTAATTGGTCAATGAGATGAGTTCAATCCATGGTGGCCACCTACCTAGGAATTAATTTCCTATGGGTTTCATTGGCATCCAAATGTTGTAGGGTCAGGCGGTATGTCCCGTGACATTAGTCGAGGTGCGTGAAAGCTGGCCCCGACAATTACGGATATAAAAAAAAGAACATTAGGAGGAGAATATAGGAGAGAATGGTTATTATGATGATAAAATAGTGAGTACGAGGGGAATAGAAACTGGTCATGGGAGAAGAATAAAAAGTTTTTATGGAGGAGAATAAGAAGTGGTTATGTATAAATGAGATGATGGGGAGAATGATTCCTGGTGACCAAAATGTGGATAAAATATCATTTTGCCCATAACTATTTTCCTCCTTCCTTCATACACCCCCTAATGGAATGTCCATAAGATTCATCTGCTGTTACTTGTATGATTTGTTGCTTCCTTGATTTTGGTACCATGCGGATGCCTTATATTGTTTGACCAATTTTTGGGGATTTATGCCTGAGAGTGGTTGTAGTAAATTATTTATCTTGTAGAATGGTTTCAATGTAACTATGATGTTCAAAGTAGTAAAGGAGGATATTCTACATATGCAATTGGCAGGAGAATGGACTGCTCTATGTTCCCAAAGGCCAGGCCCAAAATGCACAAGCACAGATGTTTTCAGATCCAAATATGGCAATGGATATGATGAAGAAGAATCTCTCTATGATTATACCTCAGGTGACTATAGTTGTATTGCTTAGTGCTTGTTTGATCACTATTTTTTGGTTGCTTCATATGGTGTTCAATATTTTCATTTTTATTTATCCTCTTCTTCTTTGCTAGACTCTTACATTTGCTTGGGTCAACTTTTTCTTCTCCGGATTTGTAGCAGGTGTGTTCTTCATACTAATAATACTTCTGATTCTCTGAATGCGTGAGGGTAACTTTTTTGGTTGAGTGAATGTTCAAGATACCTAGATATATAAATTCTATACTGTTTAGGTGTTATATGGCATGTACCTACACCAATTATGATTTTGAATAAATGGAAACTTTGTAACCAACTAACCATCATGAGTTTGACTATTTGTCAAGAAGGACTTGAGGAACTAAAAGATTATAAGTTCAATTCATGATAAACACATAGTTAGGAATTAATTTCCCATGGGGTTCCTTAACAATCAAATGTAGTAGAGTCAGACGGTTGCTTCGTGAGTATAGTCAAGGGTCATGCAAGTTGGCACGAACGAACACTCATGGACATAAGAAGAAAAAAAACAACAACTGGGGACTAAGTAGTTTGTACCATTTTCTATGCCTTTCGTTGAATGTCTTTATTGTTTTCTGCCATTTTTCTCTCCTGTTATGTTAACCCGGTTGGTTATAACTAGTAGAAAAAGTTAATTTTAGATTTATTAACTTGCACATTAAAAGCTAAATTTTCTACCTGGGCAATTATCATATTTTTTCAGCCTCCATTTGTTGACATTTAACATTCTCCTCTCCTTATCATAGCAAAAATACCCTTTCCTCTGACTCAGAGGTTCCGGTCAATGTTACAGAATGGGATTGATTTGAGTACTGTGGATGTCAGCTATGTCAGTAGCCGTTCATGGTATTTTCCCCAAGATCATTATTTAAATTTTTCTGGTGCATGTGTTATGCCTGTAAGAATCTAGTTGGATGATAATCACTGACAGTTCTACCTGACTTATGTCAGGTACTTTCTAAATTTGTTTGGTTTAAGAGGTTTATTCAGTCTCATTCTGGGAGAAGAAAATGGTAGGTGTTTCTGTATAAAAATTGCATCTGTTTTATAATTATTTGTCGATATGGTTATCCCCCCCAAGAGGGGTAGCAGTTTTGATAGTTCCAGCGTTTATCTTGTGACTAATCAGAGAACAATTCTTGCTGCAGCAATGGACGACACACAGAGAATGATGCAAATGTCTGGTTTTGGCATGGACCCATCAAAGGTAAACATTTACTGACGGTATTTCAAACTTGTTTCTTAATTGGCAGGCTGCATATGTGGATGTTGAAGGTTTATATTCATTATTTTTATCTTTCTCCCTTTCTCTCTCTTTAAATTTACTTGTGCAAAAAAAAGAGTGTACCTGTGCATACATTCATGTACCCTATCTCGCATCAGTAGAATGCAGATCAATCTTCATTTCTCAACAAATGTTTCATGATCTCTTATTATTGGATTTGACACATCATTTTTTGTTTAAAACTTTCTGAAAATAACATGGCTGGCTATATTACAATTTGGCTATATTAGTTATGCAGCCTGTAGAATAGGGTACCTTTTAATTCTTACTAAGGTTTTACAATACTTTCATACATAGTTTTCACCCATCAATGAAATTGTTTCTTTTTCAAAAACAAAAAATGTTATGTACTCAATACTCTATAGGATGCATACCTCTGAAACGTCAGGATGAAATCTTAAATTCCTCCCGACAAGAATCTCTTACTTGACAAGAGCCGGTTCTATTAGCAATTAAATACATCTCTTATTGCGCTCCCTGTTCACTGTGGTGCTGTTTTGTAGTGTGGCAATCAGCTATCTGCATCTATATGATGTTCAATCAGTTATTTTCTGGTTTGATGTGGGTTTAATTTTTTAGGCACAGTATGTTCGGAAGAGGCCTGGTTTTCTGTAAGTTGAAAGTTAGAAAGCTTTCATGGGCCAATAACTAGTCTGCGCCTGGGTATACTAGAACATACGACCACCAATTGTATTCTGTCAATTGTTTCCTTGTTTGATGTGGATTTAATCTTTTAGGCAAAATAGTTTGCTCTGGCGAACCCTGATTTTCTTAACTTCATCAGCGACATGGCCAATGTTATGTTACATTGGATCCCTTGTTTGTGATTGACCCTACTTCTTTTGATTATAGGCTAGACAAGCTTTTAGTTATTCTGAATTTTCTATTGCTCATTGACCTGGAATTGTTATCGAGGAAAAGCATCTGACTTGTAATGTATCTTGACAAAATGCCTATTTCTTGATTGGTGTGATGATTGATTTGCGAACTTTTTGTTGATGGGGGGGTTTTCAAAATGCATATTGGAGATCCTGTTATTTCTCCTATTTTATATTTAAGGCTCATATTTCGCCATGTTACCTGTTGCCATTATGAGCTAGTTTCTCACTCTCAAACCACTAAACCCTCCATCCTTGCCTCCTTATCCTTGGTGTAAGCGTAGTTCCAGCTGAAACCTCGTTATAGTTAATGTCACAGCCACTTCTCTGCTAATTCAACCGATATGATTGTATCATTGGGATGTGCGACTTCTCAACAATGTCCTAATTTTTTTTTAACTTGAATCAGTTCACTTTAGACATTCTCAAAAAAAAAAAAAAAATCACTTTAGACGTGGCTTTCGGGAAACATTTTATTCCTTAAAATTTTGACCTCTTTGATTCCTTTTGCCAACTTCTTTATTGGGCTAATCATTTGCACGGTAACCCGCTAGTGGTCATTTAGACTGTTTTTCGAAGTAAACCTAGACCAACCCAAATCGATGTATATTGTATTCCATCTATCTTTAACAAATATATTTGCTAATATTATTGTTTTGTTAAGAAATAAAGTTGATACCACATTTATGAACACTTGAGAATTGATCATCATTCAAAATCTCTGCTGCTGATCTAATTGGTATTTCATTTTTCTTGCCAGGGTTTGAGTGCCGAGAAAGACAATTTGGACATAGTGCAGCATGAATGGGTTTTACCCAAGTTTGAGCATCGTGCTGAAGCTGTGTTGAGAAAGTTCATCAGCTGATCGACTTCTGGCTCACAGGTCCTCTTTCTTCGAGTTCTCTTCTAATATACTTCTTCATTCTCTAGTATGTTTTCTATGGTTATTACGGCTTAGGTACATTTTTTGGGGTTATTGTGAAACATAGAAATCTCTTTTTATCGACCATGGATATTGCAACACTAAATTATTTTTAGTCGATTATGGGATCTTTCCTAGTCATGTACATTCAATTCTTATAAGAGGATACCATTAACAATGGAATGCAATCATGATGTGAAAAATTTCTTGGAGGGCATACAGGTCTCTTTCTCTCTCGCACAACAATGTTTTAGTGTCCCCTAAGATCACCTGCTTCCAATTTCTTTTCCTTTTCTTCTCAAAAGTCACTAAAGGCAACATGATTGATTGATCCCAAAATTCGATATTTTAAAAGGAATCGGTTCTTAAACATTCTGGGTACAAGTCTAGTGGTTGGTTATGCGACTCTGGGAGAATAAAAAGTTATGGATTCAATCCATAGCGACTACCTATCTAGACATTTATTTTCTATGAATTTCTTTGACATTTAAATATTGTAGGACCTCTCAAGAGGTAAGCCGTCCTTTGTAAAAAAAAAGAAAGTCGATTCTTATTGTAATTCCACTTGAACATTTGTCAATCCAACTTGGACAAGGCATCATGAAAGCAACTTACATCCTGCTTGTGTTTTGATTACATTGTTCCAATCTGTGAATGTGGATATATTATAGTTTTGCGTAGGTACTTGATGTTGCCATCATGATTCATAATGCAGTACTTATTATTGTTCTTTAATTTGCATTTGTCCGTTATACCAAACATATTTGGAACCCAATGTGTAACATATCCATTTCATGTCACAATGCATTATGCTATCATTTTTTCTTTGATTTATATTGAATGAGATTCTAGAACTATGTTATATATATATATATACACACCAAGCTTTCTTTGATAAAAGAATGAAAGGGCAACAATACAAGGGCGTAAAAATAATAACCTGATCAAAGATTATAGTTTTAATACTTTGTTGTATCATTGGCATGGTTTTTTGTAATTTTCATTGGTTTTTAACTTTTTGTAACTCTTCATTTGATCGATGTTTCCTATAAAAAAAAAAATAACAACCTAATCAAATAATGAGACATACAAGAATGTTGGCCACTTATCTAGACATTTATATTTTATTAGAGAGTCAAACAGTACGTTTCATGATAATAATTGAGTTTGAACTCTGGAATAGTCGGTATTGTAATCCCTCTCCCCAATTTGTATTCAAAAAAAAATCTTTTACTTTTATCACTAAAAAAAACTTTTTTTAATTAAACGTACTCGAAATAAACCACTCCCCATGTGCCAAAGTCAAACCAAATGCTCGAAGAAGGGTTGATAACATCATCCAATCTAAGATAGTAACCTTGCCACTGGAATTTTGTACCTTCAGTAAAAAATAAATCAACCTTTTCTTTCTTTGTTAAATAATTTGAATTGAGCCCCTATTTGTTTTTTTTTTTTGTTTTTTTTGATATTTGTGACTGTCTGGGCCAGCTTTCGCGCATCTCGACTAATGTCACGGGGCATACGGTCTGACCCTACAACATTTGGATGCCAAGAAAATTCATAAGGATTAATTTGAAATTAATTTCTAGGTAGGTAAGGATTAATTTGAAATTAATTCCTAGGTAGGTGGCCATCATGGAGTGAATTAAGCCCCTATTTGTGAAAAAAGAGGTTTGATTGAGTTGTTTGCGGAGCCTTGTCAAGAACAAGATGAGACTTCAAACACAGAAACTTGTTGATGCATTATTGAAGTCCTTCAATAATTTGATGATTCAATTAATAGTGGATCAATCAATAGGTTTGCAAATTATTTCAATAATTCAAGGATAGAATATTCCAACCAGTTAGTAATAGCAATTCAGCTAAAAACTTGTAAATTTACTTCTATTTGCAAAAAATGATCTTTAAATAAAGAATAGTTGCAAGTATTATTTTGACTATTAATAGCCAACAAGAGCGGTTGCTCAGCAGCATCAGTATATATCTAATGATCAAAAGATTTTTGGTACGTGTCTCCCACTTTTAATAATTGTAATTTAAAAAAAAAGGTTAACATGTATATCTATTTGAAAAACTTCGGGTTCTAAATAGTAAAAATAGAGAGTATTTTCTTGTCAAATTTAAAATATGTCATCATCCTTAAAAAAATAAAAAAATAATAAAAAATCTAACATTATTAATCACTTTCACATATTTAATCAATGACTATTTCTTTAAACTTGAAAGAATCATAAAAATACGAAAATATAAAATAAAATAAATATAAATTCTGAGTACCCTAAAATATGATGTCTGGCACCGAATCACATTTCCTATAAATCTACAATGAATGGATGGCCTGGGCCCATATTTCCTATTAAAGAAGTACTGTGACGTGGCACTTCGTAATTGGTTTAAGGACGGTTGATTCTGGTGTGGGGTCCATTTTGTGGGCCCCAATTCACCGTCCTACTTTTCATCTAGTTTTATGTGTGTGTGCGTTTGGATCTCTCGAAAGTGAGCCCCACCATGAATATTCTTCTAATTTTTCAACCTGATTTTTAGAGCAGGATTGAAGCTGCTTTTTTTTTTTTTTTAGGTCACAACAATTAAGAGTTTTTTTTTGGTAATTAAATTTACATATATTAATGGTACAATAGTTTTATTGTTTAATTGTAAACTAATTCAAAACTAATATTACAAGTTCGATCTCGAGAATTAAAATTGATCTCCGTTCCCGTGATATATACTAAAAAATAATAATAAATAACAAAGATTGTAAAAATGTGTTAGAATTAATCATATACGACTCGTAGAACTTAACTTTTCTTAATAATTATCTAACCTACACAATTTAACCTACGAAGCACTAACTAAGAGTTAAGTGTATAAATAAACTTCTACTAATAAGACTAATATTAATATTGTTTGACTTTTTATTTTTTATTTCCTAGGTTGTTAATATAGTTTTCCAATTTATAACAATGTATTTTAAATTTTTATACAACTCCACTACTAAATTATAATGATTGAATATGCAAGATAGATAATATACAGGTTCAAATGTATTTACGAGATATAAATTGGATTTTTTTATAGAGAAAAAAAAAAAACAACTTGCGAACTCAACCCAACTTAACTCAAAAATTTAGGATTGAATTGAGTTAGGTTGCTCTAATGCATAGAGTTGGACGGGTTGGAGGATTTACCAACTCGCAAATTTGGATTGGTTTTAAAAAGTCTCCTAACCCAACTCAATCCGAATCATGTACACCCCTACATGATAGAATTCACATATTCAATAAAAAAATTATAAGATTTGTTTTATTTTTGTTTCTAAAGTATCAAAAGTTAAATTTTAATTATATATTTTCACCTCTGTTCTATTTTATTCGCGAAGTTTCGAATAAGTTTAAATTTTTTTCTTTATTATTATTATTTATTATTATTTCTATTTATTTATTATCTTTTTTATCTTTTTTATTTTTAAAAATGTTGTTTAGTTTGTAGTATTGAAACTTCCGAATAGAATCTAATAAAATATTTTAGATAATATTAATTGATGATTAATGAATTTTATTTTTATTTTGTTTTAATTCAAAATTTTTAATTATTTATTTATTCGTTGTAATTAATATTTCAATAGTTATTGTTATTATTAATTTATATTCTAATTATTCTAATTAATATTAATGTTATTGTAGTTAGTATTAATTAAATGATTGTATATTTAAAAAAAGAAATAATAATAATATCAATTACATATTGATATTTTCACTAATTTAAAAAGATTTTTTTTTATTATAATTTAAATAAATATAATAATGATAAAAGATTTGTTAAGAAAAATCTTAAATCATTATTCGTTTGAATGTTATTCATGGTTTTAAATTTAATGGTCGCTTGTTTTATATTAACTTTTTTTTATTAATAAACAAGTAAATGAAGTCACTTTCGATTCTCTTATTAGATTTCAAATTTAACCCCTAATTAAATATCGTGTATAATCTAAATATTTTATAGAAACTAAAAAGTTGTGAACAATAAATTGTCTATGACATATTGCTCAATTATCCGTGGATGAAAAAAATCGTATAAATGATAAATCAAAATATATAAATAAATAAATAATTTTGTAATATAGGATAAAATTATAAATCTAAAATAATTATTTTTATATAAACAAATACAAAGAAAAAATGTTTGTTCTATGTTTTTTTCAAGAATTTCTTATTGATTTCATTAAAAATAATAATACTTCAAAATTGAAACACTCGTATGATATCAATATTAATAATATTATTAATATCTAAATAATTTTATTAAATGAATAAATAAAATATGTGAAGAAGGAAGGATAGAACGAAAAATAAAATAAATATAAGTGTGAAGCCACAAATTTACAAAACCATAAAAAGATAGGGTTTGGAATCCAATTATAAACGCTCGTATAAAACAAGAAACTAAACATGAATTTGAAATTAGGATTCCAAACCCACATTTTCCATCCCATAAACGAATGATGGCCTCAATGTGATTGCGGGTATCAAAGTTTAGTAACTTATTTCGATGGGACATTTATTTGAAAAACAACTTTTCAAAATGGTGGAGACATTGGCAAATGGTAGAAATAGAAAATTGGAACCAACACAAGTTCAAATCAACAAAAAGGAATGGGTTCAAGAACACCAACAATACACGTGTCACTGAGTTTGATTTTATAAATTGTGAGTTAAATAATTAATCAAATCTTTAGGGATATTTGTTTGTCAAATTTAGGTAGGATTTAAAAGAAATATTTACTAATTATTTCTAAAAAAAAATTACATTCGAGTCAGTTTTTTTTATATAATTATTCAAAATAACTCTTTATTTTTAAAGATTCATTTATAATTACTCAAAATAACTTATCATTTTTAACTCTTAATTTCTAACAATTTATTTTTAATTTTTTAAAATAATTCATTTTTAACCACTCATTTTTATTAATTACTCAAAATAATTATTAATTTTAAATTCACATTCAAACAAGTTATCATTTCTAACGTCTCTATATAAAAACTATATTCTAACAATTTTTTTTTTTTTTTTAATTACAATTCTTTAGAATTCAAGGACCCAACAATACAATTTATAGAACAAATCATATTCTAGTAAGATCGTTTTTTTTTAATTACCATTCTTAATTTCTAACTATTCAAATTAACTCCTAAAGTCTCATCCAAACAATTACTTAATGTTTATTATTAATTTTAGACAATCAAATCATAGCCGAATAATATGGTGCAAAATTGAGTAATTAAGTTGCTACATAGAATATGTTAAAAAAAAAAAAACAACAACCATTAATCTTCTCCAAGATGAATTGATTTTATAATTTAAATGAAATAAATTTAGAATATTTCTTTATTCGAGTAATAATATATTTGAAGAATGTATAAGATAGATACTTGTGTTTTATTTTTTGGGAGTTTGAAAATAAAAGCGGTACATATGAAAATGATATGTTTTTTGCATTTTGTTGGCTATATTAATTTTCAACCTATTTCTATCTCATTATTTACTTAAATCACACTAGGGTCATAATAAACACATGATTAGCTAATTTATATTTACTTATTTTGTCGACCTAGACTATTTTCAAAATCCTATAACTATAATTTTTTTTTAAATGATAAACCAAAATTTAACATCATATAAATTATAAAATTTTATTTTATTTTCTCAAATAAAATTTGTGATCTAAAAAGCAAAAGATTCAAAGGTTCACCCCCTCGCCTAATGAGTTTAATTAATATTAAATTCATAATGGGATCATGGCCAGGGATTAAAGCGATACGGAGGTCTGACGTGGCACAGTAGAAGGGCGGCAGAGTGGGTCCCATATCACGAGCATCCGATCTGGCAGACAGCTACATGTGGGCCCTCCTATTTCTCTCTCTCTCTTTTTTTTATTATTATTTTTTAAATTAACGCTCATAATTCTCATTCAATAAGATGGAAAAAGGGTCAGCTTTCCACTCTACCCGAAATCTCGCCTAACATGAAAAAGAAAAAGGAAAAATAAAATATTGGCAGCCACGTCAGCAGTCCTATCTGCGGGACCCACAAAGTGGTGTCCAATTGGGTGGCTACGATGATTGCCAACACAAGTGGGCCCCGCCTTTTTTCGAGCTGGATGGCTCTCTCCTTTTCGTGGCATTCGTGTTTGCAAAATTAGAACAAATGTGGAGAAGGTAATTAATTAAGAGCTGCTTAGTCATTATTAAAACAAATTTGTGTTAACCTTTTTTTTATTTGAAAAAATATATATTCGAGTTAAATGATCACTTTAACATATTAAATTAGTAAAGTCGAGCATGTCAAGAGATAAGTGTTTCATATTATTTTAAAAATGTAGTATATTGATTTTGATTTCCAAACATTAATACTATAATTTATAAAAGAAAAATGGTGTGCCTTTATATATCATAAGACCCGAGTTAATCAATGATTTTAATGAAGTGTCATAAAATACGATGTTTTCATTTAAGATATTTTAATTATATTTTCTTCATAAATTTAAATTGAGATAAGTATCATCTATTATATATATATTTTTCTTGTAGTGTAGATATAAAACAATTAGAAAACAAGGGATCATAAATCTTAAAAACATGTATAGAGATTCTCATTCTATCAGCAATGAACCAAAGGCAAAATTTGAAAGAGTCATTTTCAAATGAGTTTTATTTATTTATTTTGGAATTTGATACATGAAAAAGGTGGAAGTAATAGTAGTAAAATAGGGAAGGAAAAAAAAAAGAGAAAACCCCCAAAAGAGTGTGGTGTGGGGGATGCATGCCAAAAGAGAATTGTCAATCATGCAAGCCCATGTTATCATGCTCAAAACACACACAAACCAACTCAAAAGAAAAAATCATGATACTGACTTGAGATTTTTTATTC
>JBBMEF010000004.1:3970430-3981590 GCA_037832685.1 Sicyos baderoa
TATATATATATATATAAATTTGTTAGCCCTTTCACTTTCCTTGTTTGGGTATCTTTCAGTGCATTGGTTTAAGTGAAAGTCTAAAGAAACTAAATTAGAATCTCCATTGTCACTTGTTAGTAAACTATTCTTCCACACCTAGCCCCACACATATCCCCTCATGCACCCCTTTTACTTTTCACCACTCTCTCATCTTCTTTCTTTTTTTTCAATGTTTAGGACATAATTAGATTCATAATTTATTGTTATAAGTTTAAACTATGTTCTTTACCTAGAAGTTTGAGTTTAATTTATAATGGTCAGCTATCTAAAAATTATTTTCCTACAAATTTCTTTGACATCTAAATGTTGTAGGGTCAAGTAGTATGACCCTGACAATAGTCAAGATGCGTGTAAACTGAAACAGAGAGTCACGAATATTAATAAATAATAATAATTAAAAAAAAGAAACTACTATGTTTTTGTTGATGTTTAGTTTTTTTTTTTTTTTTTTGTTTCTGGTAAGAACTATAAAGGACCATATAATATATGGTAAAGTTATTGGGAAGAGATAGAAAGAAAATATATAGTAGAAGATAAAATGGGAGGCATTGAATGAGAGAGGGGACAGGGATGATGAGTGGATATTTCACGCGAAACCCCCCATGCACTATACACCATGATTGATATTGAAATATTAATGTTGATAGGTTTCCTTTGCGAAAGTCTAAAATATTGTGTATTCTCAAACACACACCAATTCTGAACTTGTGGGGCTTCCTTATCCTATGCTTATTTTAATTATGTAACACTTGTATAAAATTAAAATATGAACGCTAAGCCCCCGTTTGATAACCATTTGATTTCTTGTTTTTGGTTTTTCAAATTTAAGCTTGTTTTTTTTTAAATTTCCTACAATTTGTTTCATCCTTTCTACCATATATACATCTTTCCTTAAGAAAGTAGGGGAAGACCAACCAACTTTTAAAAACAAAAAAAAGTAGTTTTCCAAAGTTTGTTTTTGTTTTTAAAAATTAGTTAGTATTCTCCTACTTTCTTAAAGAAAAATTGATAAATAGTAGAAAGGATGGAGCACATTGTAAGAAATTTGAGAAAGAATAGGCTTAAATTTGAAAAACCAAAAACAAGAAATCAAATGGTTATCAAAAGGATCTAAATAATTTGGCTTGTTTATCTCCAACTAAACACAAATAAACTCCATTCTTGAAATAGTTAGTATAAAATATCAATTGTATACTCATTTTCGCTATGTGTCTACTCGATAATTGTGGTTTGTGTGAGGATGTGTTTCAAGCTTAATCATGAGGTGGGCCATGTGTTGAATTTTTTAAAACAAACACAAACGATTAAATAAAACACTAAGGTCCCGTTTGATAATTATTTGGTTTCTTGTTTTTTGTTTTTTAAATTTTAGCTTATTCTCTCTCAAATTTTCTATAATGTGCTCCATCCTTCCTACCATTTATCCATCTTTCTTTAAGAAAGTAGGAGAATATTAACCAAATTTTTAAAAACAAAAACAAACTTTGGGAAGCTACTTTTTTTTGTTTTTAAAAGTTGGTTGATCTTCCTCTACTTTCTTAAGAAAAGATGTATACATGATAGAAATGATGAAACAAATTGTAGGAAATTTGAGAGAAAATAGCCTTAAATTTGAAAAACCATAAACAAGAAACCAAATAATTATCAAACGGAGCCTAAAATATTTAGAAAGGTTAAGTCAAGAAAATACTATCAAATGGGTCAGTGGCGTAATGATTTCATTATTCAGTTGTAAACGAGTTCAGTACCAACATCACGGGTTCAATCTTTACCAGCAGTATTTATAATCTCCCTTCATCAACTTGTACTAAAAAAATATTCAAAAAAACAATATACAAAATATTTGCCTTATAATATATTTATTTATATGTTAAATTTAACTATACGTGTAAGCATGCATGAGCCAACGTTTAAAATATCTTTAAAAAAACAAAATTGTGAAACTTAGATTCCAAAGTAAGAGAAAGGTCTGGTCAAGGAGACATGGCACAAATGTGGTTAAAGGGACCAAATAAGCTTTTTGATTAAATTTGTGGCTGGGCTTTTCTTTTCTATTGTCTATTTAAATTTATATGTTCATGTGCTGTGTGCTTTTTTTTCTTTGATGTGTTTAATAATATTTTTAAGAGGTTAAGTCTACCATGATGACCTAATAATTCCCTTTCGAAATTGGTGGCGATGACGAGGATATATAGTTTTAACTACTTTTTACCTATGAATTTATTTATTTTTTATCTACTTTTTTTTTAAATAAAATAGAATAAATAAATAGAAGTCCAAAATTAAATCTAAATCAAGTTTAAAAGGCACATTTTCATCGATGGCCTCAAATTGAACCAAATGCGTTTCAATTTATAATTTAATATTATTTGTTATTTTTGTTTATCGGTGAGTCTTCCTTCTTAATATATTTCATTTTGTTAGCCTTTAGTTTAATTGAGTTAAAAATGAAAGTTTACTCAATAATAGTTTTCATCCCATCCCAATTTAAAGATTCTACTAAAAAAACATAATACGTTTAGATTTTTCTTTTTCTTTTTCAAGATCAACTAGTCATTTTTCGAATTTGACTATACAAAATTAGTTTCTTTTTTCTTTCTTTCTTTTTTTTTTTCTTTTTTTTTTTTTTTTTTTTTTAATTTTCGGTGCTCTCTTCTAGCCCCTCAATTTATTAGATTGTAATGGGTTGGAAAATTGGGCCTTGTCAAATAAAGAAAGAAAACCAATCATGGATCACTTTCATTTCCAACCTATGGATAGGCAGGAGCTGGATGAGGATCATGATGGGTGAGCCCAAATCTACTTGAAGGCCCTCCTAATTCCAGTTGACCTTTTGTAATATGAGAAATGGCAGACAATTTCTACCTTTCCTATATTTATTATTATTATTTTATTTTATTTTTCACTTTAAATCAATGTCTAGTTTCAATTTGGAGGTTACATTTTAATAATATTCACTTTTAATGCTTAAAATAACAAAATCATGAGTTCATATAAAAGTATCATTGACTAAAATGATAATTTAAATAATTTAATTTTCATAATATTGATAAAGTGATTATCTAAGTTTTAATGTAAAATTAATTAATTTTTAAAAGAAATAAGTAGAAAAGTAAATTAAAAAATTATAATTAAATGGATTAAAATAAAAAAAACCAAGTTAGACTTATATCGATTGCCTTTGAAGGGGTCGAAGTTTTATGGAAACCTAAAGCCTAAAAAATTTCAAGCTCCTGCCTTCTTGATAGAGGTGAAAGGAAAAATTGAAAACCGAGAGAACCGAACCGAACCGAACCAAATCGATTCAATGGATCGGTTCGGTTTTTAATAAGTGTATAGGATATGTTGGTTTTAAAATGTGAAAACCCGATTTTTATTGATTCGGTTCGGTTTGATATAGAAAAACCAATAAAAAAGCTAAATCGAATCATCATTAAAAATCAGAAATAAAAATCCTAACTTATTTTATCGATTCTATTTGTTCGCCCCTTCTGCCTCCATTTTAAAGTGATTCCCAATTGGTAGCCTCACCTCCAACTCTCCAATTTATATGGTTGAAACTTGGATATGAAAGTTGAAAAAAGATAATGAAAGAAAAAACAGAGAAAGGAAGAATTAGTAAGAAAGTGGAAAAAAAAAAAAAAAAAAAAAGGAAAAAAAGAATCTCTGGTTTCTTTGATAATTTCATGATATCTTCCTCCTAGTCTCTATTTCTTTTTCTCTCTATTATGCAATTATCAAAGAATAAGGGTGGAGAAAAAGACAGAATTGAATTTGGTTGTCTCCCTCTTCTTTTTCTTATATTTTCAAAAAACATTAAATGTTACTCACCAAATTTCAATTCTTTTTTTTTTAAATGGTTGGCAAAAGTTAGATGCATACTAGCCAAATGTCATTATTGGCATTAATTTAGGGGTTGTCAAACATAAAAGAAATGTTATATGCATGCTAGTTAAATTGCCACTTTTAGTGGTTGTCAAACATTAAAGAAATGCTATATGCATGCTAGTTAAATTGTTAGGTGGCAATGTATTTATTCTAATTGATTATATATTATGTCCATTATCATTTTACGATTTTAGCTATTAAAATTGTGTATAATTCATTTTATATTCAACTTTTTTTTTTGTAGATATCATTTGAGTTATTTTTTTTTTCTTTTTATCTTGATTTTTTCTAAATATTATTTGAGTTAATATTAATTTAAATTTATGATTAATTTTTATTTAATTTATATAATTATAATTAAGTTTAATTTCAAATAAATTAATATATTCACTAAAGTTATGCTTTCGATTTTTTAGACATTGAATCGGTCTATTAAAAATCGAACCAATTAAAAATCGATCCAATGGTTCTATGTTATATTGGACATTGGATTGGATCGATTTTTGAAAAAACGTGGATATCGATTCGGTTGTCGGATTGGTACAAAACCGACAAAAACCGAACCGAAAACACACCTACTTCCCGATATTCTCAAATGAAGGTGAATTACATGGACATCAAATAAGCTAATTGGGCTTCACCTATTTTAACTTGACCAAAATTTCAAATAATATTACATTACGTGGAATGTCTTATTTCTAACTTAAACGATTAGATTTGGTAAAAATATATTGTAAATATATTTAAAATGATGAAAATTTAAATATCTAAATAATATTATAAATATCTTTGCATTTTTTTAATATATTTTATCGATGACATGTTTGTAATTTACCGTGTGACTTGAGGGTAAATCATCTAAAAATGATTTTCCGCCACAATTTAAGGTAGTATGATTATTTTCTTTTAAGAAAATAAAATAATAATTATAATAAAACTCCACTTTTTGTGCCTCACGCTTAAGTTCCAAATAGGTTTTATAGCTTGTTGAGAATATGTATGAAAGATGATTCACTAACATATGAATGAATAAGGAAATTCTATATTTTGTATTTTTTTTTAGAAGATATTTTGTGTATTTACACATTTAATACCATAAAAATTTATTTTATAAATAAATTAATTAAGAAATAAAAGGAAATTATTTCTAGTATATAAGTTTGGAATCTAGCTTTGATTTGGTCCATATATTTTAAAATTAAACATTTTTATCCATAATATTTAAAATATATTCACTTTTAATTTATTTTTACACTTGTTTTCTTTTAAAAATTAAAATAACTTAAAATTAAAAATATACACTTTCATCAATATTTTGAAATTTAAAATTAATTTAATCCTGTTTTGTTTTATTTATTTGATAAAAGTAAATTTTGTGAAAAAATCAGAAACTAAAAGAACAGAAAAACAGCACGTATCTCATTGCCGTAATTCAATAGGGCCGAAAACTGACAGTCCCTGCTTCTTTATACCCTTCCTGATTTATCGTCAGCCAATTAAGATATTGTTAAGATTGGTTAGATTTATGATTTAACTATTATTTGATATTATCTCAGATTTATGTGATATTTGTTAATTATGTACGATCTGGCCGGAGATCTCAAGTTTGATATTTATGCACAGGCCGGAGATCAGCTTTCAATTATTTCAATTATTTTGATTGTTTTAGGCATCGTTGCCATTAGAATCAGGCTTTGAGATTGGTCAGTAATAACAACTTCAAGAAGTGAATATGGCGGTGACGGTTGAAGAAGAACATGTTGCAAGGCTTAAGGTTTGTCATCCAAATCTTTGTAATTTAAAGGGAAAATTGTTAATCTCTGATGCATATATTTTGATTTATTTTAAAGGGTAAATATGCTGCAATGGCTGTTTGCTGGCTTCTTGGAAACGGATGTCTCTTCTCTTGGAATAGCATGCTCACGATTGAAGATTACTATAGCTATTTGTTCCCGGTAACTTTCTCCTTCTTTTGAATAGTTTTTTAGCTTTTTAGTGGTTATTCCTGAATTGTTTTCCTTTTTCAAATGCTCTACAGAATTACCACCCTTCCAGGATTCTTACTCTTGTGTATCAACCATTTGCGCTCGGAACGATTTCGATACTCGCATATTGGGAAGCGAAGATCAACACCCGAAAACGAAATCTATTTGGATATGTGTTGTTCTTCGTTTGCTCACTTTTCATTTTAATTGTAAACACGAATTCCTTCTTTCTTTTTATGTTATTATGTTATTTTGGTTTAACTTATGAGATTTTTATGATTTTTCAATTTTTGTTGTAGTTGGATTTAGCAACATCTGGGAAAGGAGGGTTAGGCCCCTTCATAGGAGTCTGTGTTATTAGCGGTGCTTTTGGAATTGCAGATGCTCATGTTCAAGGGGGAATGGTTGGAGACCTTTCCTATATGCAACCTGAACTTATGCAGGTATTTATGGTCACATTCGATGCCTGCATTCACTTGTCTTCTCAGCAGTTTTGTTTTACATCGTTTCCAATTTGTAATTTTTTTTCTTCTCTTTGGTGCTTTTTGATCTTGTTTTCCTCAGTCTTTCCTGGCTGGCACGGCTGCCTCGGGCGCTCTTACCTCGGCTTTGAGACTAATTACTAAAGGAGCATTTGATAATTCCAAGGGCGGCCTTCGCAAAGGAGCTCGTAAGTTATCTTGTTTCAGTTTTTGGGTTGTCCTAAAGAAAATTGGTGTTTACTTGTGTTGATGCCGAAATTAGGTCTTCAAGATCAACGTTGAATTTTTATTGAATTGGTGTATACTTGGTTTCTTTTGAGCAGTGATAGCCTTAATGAACATCTGATTCCTCCTTGAAGATTGACTATTTTCCTGTTTCTCTGCAGTTTTGTTCTTTGCAATCTCAGCATTTTTCGAGCTTCTCTGTGTTGTTCTGTACGCGTTCACATTTCCAAAACTTCCAATTGTGAAGCATTTTAGGGCCAAGGCAGCTTCTGAGGGATCAAAAACAGTTTCAGCCGACCTTATCGCTGCTGGGATCCATGGGGTAACAGATGAGGTATATGACATCTCTACACATCAAGTATATTCTTCATATCAAACTTGTTCGACTTTCGAGTAACGCATCAGAATTTCGTGTTGTAGGCCATGGAAAAATCAGCTGAAGTGGAGCGACTGAGCAATAAACAATTATTGTTACAGAACATAGACTATGCAGTTGACATTTTTCTATTATATGCCCTCACATTATCCATCTTTCCTGGATTCTTATCTGAGGATACTGGATCACACAGTTTAGGAACATGGTATGTGTCCTATTCATTCACATAAGTAGCTACATGTTTATACGTATCGATTGGATTCGTAATTCATATTATGAACTCAACATCTCTCTTATTATTTTTAGGTATGCACTCGTGTTGATTGCAACATACAATGTTTGTGATTTTGTTGGGAGATATATTCCACTAATCAAATGTATAAAGTTGGAGTCACGGAAATGGCTTACCGTCTCGATTCTTTCTCGTGTTTTACTCGTACCCGCATTCTACTTCACGGCTAAGTATGGCAATCAAGGTTGGATGATACTGCTCACTTCATTCTTGGGATTGACTAATGGTTACCTCACAGTTTGTGTGCTCACTTCTGCACCAAAAGGCTACAAGGTAAGATTGGTAGAAATAGAAATTGAAATGGTGCAAGATGTGCAATTACATTTGAAATTAATTAAGGATGGTGTTTGTTTTGTTGTGTAGGGACCAGAGCAGAATGCATTAGGGAATTTGCTGGTTCTATTTTTACTTGGTGGAATATTTGCAGGAGTCACCCTGGATTGGTTGTGGCTTATAGGCAAGGGATGGTAAATTAGTACAGTTTTGAAACTGGTTTTTTTTAATTGTCTCATTTTAATACTTGGGTTCAAGCTACTTTCTTAGAAAACACTTATTTTCAATCTTTTTTCTTTCCTTTTTTTTTTTCCATTTCAGTACAGTTTTGTGTTTTACGTGGATTTTACACAATTTTATATGAAATTAAGGAAAAGATAAATTTGATTGTAGTTTATTTTATGCAAATATATTTGTTCTCGTTATTATATTGTCATATGTAAATGTTATAAACCAAAATTATGGGCTTTTTATCGCACTATATGAAACAGAAAAAAGAATTGCACGCATGTGTACATTTACAAAATTCAGCAAAAGTAATAAGAAATTCATTTTATCAAAAAAATTACATAAATATTTTCTGTCATTAAATCAAATATTTATTGAAATAAAAATTACCAAATTTCCAACTAAAAACAATATCTGCTCGAGGGTGTTCTAAATCAAAATTTATTTTTAATCTATTTGCATCCACCGTTATTGATATTATATAAAGTGGTTTATAACTAAACAATAAAACACTGACCCACGTTTTATATGAGAGTATTATTAATAGAATAGTATAAGAAAGTATTGTTAATACCATGACTATTTATTAATTTTTTAAAAAGTGACTTTATAATTATTTTTTATATTTAATTAATATGGCAAGTTTTCCCAACATTTTATGTCTAATCATTAATACAATACAATGTTAATATTTGTTCGAAGGTTTTATTATTAATAAAAAGTTCTCAGAGTGAGCATTGCTTCGTCGACTAATATGGCAAGTGTCACAAGCTTTTCTTATCCAATGTTAATTATGAGCATCTTCGCCGTCGGACATGGAATGTCTCCACATTTGAATGTTACTCTAATAATTGCATTTTATGATAACAAAATTTCACGTCTATGATTTTTCTATCTCAAATTCAAGGGCTTCAATTTCATTTTCTTCAACAAGTACACGACCATGTATATGTTCAGTCAGACACGGAAATAAATGAAATAGAGAAAAATATTAGGGATATAATGGTACTTAAATATTAATTAATTATAAATAGATGACGATTATATAGTTTTAACTACTTTTTACGATTTATATTTTTTATCTACTTTTTTCTATTTATATTTTTTATCTACTTTTTTTTAAATAAAATGAAATATAATAAATAAATAAATAGAAGTCCAAATTCAAATATAAATCGAAGTTTTAACTAAAAAAAATCTAAATCGAAGTTTAAAAGGCACACATTTTTATCGAGTTCATCAAATTGAACCAAATGCGTTACAATTTATAATTCAAGTTATTTTTGTTTATGGGTTTGTCTTCCTTCCTAATATGTTTCATTTTGTTAGCCTTTAGTTTAATTGAGTTAAAAATGAAAAATTTAATCAATAATAGTTTTCATTCCATCCCAATTTAAATATTCTACTAAAAAAACGCAATACACATTTAGATTTTTTTTTCCTTTTTTTTTTTTTTTTTTTTTAATCTTTTTCGAGATCAACTATATTTGTCATTTTTCAAATTTGACTATTCAAAGTTAGTTTTTCTTTGTTTTTTTTTTTTTTAAGATTATAAGGGAAAGAATTTGAACCCAATAATTAGACATATATTAATTTCTGTAAGCAATTACTCAGGTGGCTTTTGTCCTCCCTTCTAACTCCTCAATTTATTAAATTGCAATGGGTTGGGAAATTGGCCTTGCCAAATGAAGAAAGAAAACGATCACCGTCATTTCCAACCTATGCATAGGCACGCGCTGGATGAGGATCATGATATGGGTGAGCCCAAATTAGAACTACTTGAACGCCCTCCTAATTCTAGTTCACCTTTTAATAATATTCTCTTCTTCTTTATTTTTGGAAAAATGTTGAAATATTTACTACTACAACCAAATTAGAAAAAAGGAATTTCATTAACAATATTATTAATTAACTTAATTGTCCATTTACTATAATATCCTCAAGTTTTTTATTTTAGAATTTCGAATTACTAACAAGAAAAAAATTTCAACTTTTATACCCACCCTAAAATTGTGCCACAATTATTACTATATTTATGGCAAAATAAAAACCACTTTCGTTTCTCTCCACATTTCCAACGCTTTTTCATTGTCTTTTCCATTTCTATGCAAAAAAAAAAAAAAAAAAAAAAAGTTTCTCGACAAAGATGACAATTAGAATTGGAAAAAACAAATGGAGAGAAATACACACAAAAGCATACATACGATATTAGTATAATTTTTTGTCATTTTATTTTTTTCTCGCAAATGTTATTATTAATTAGTAAATCTATAACGTCAAAAAAATTTTTAGTAAATCTATTAGTTTTAGGGTTTACTAATTTGTTTTTCATATAAAAGACAATAAGCTTTTCTAGTGCTTCAGGTTGGGAAGACGAACAAGTAGCGGACGTTTGGGAGTCAAGTTGCTATACAATCTAGAAACACGGTAGGGAAAATAGGGCGAAAGGGTTTGTATTGTCTAGAAATAACTGCAGGAGTGGTGGCTGAGGCAAATACCGAACGATCAATGGTAACACCTTGTACAATCATAGTACCTATCAAATATGATTTGAATGGATAAAAATATGAGGCACGAGTGTACGAGTAGGAATACACTATATTAATATTAATTTAATAATCATTTTAGTCAATATTATTTTATAAAGTAAAGATGGTGTTCAATTTTAAAACGTTTGTCTATTAAAAATAAAAAAAAAATTGTGTCACCTAATATGCCCCCATACATAAAATTTAGAACTTTCCTACCTATTTATGTTTTTTTTTTTTTGTGGAAGAGCCAATTGAAAAAGCGGCAAACAGTAATTGGCAGGTAGACTTATACAATCTTTCCTCTTCAATTCTCATCAAAATAAGTTTTTTCCTTCGGTCAAAATCCTCTTCCAAATGAGTTATTATTGTTTCTCCACACACAAAAAAACAAAAAATTCATTCAATGCACAAATTTTGATTATTAATCACTCAAAATAGCTCTACATTCTATTCACTCATATGAATCCTCATCAAAACCGGCATTTTGTGTAATTTTTCATTATTTTGTTAATATATATATATATATATATAATTGTGTCACGAGTTATATATATAAATTTCTTTTTTTTTAAATTAATTATCCGTGTATATTGAAAAGCATTATTATCTGTGTAACTCGATATCTCTCTTGCTACTTTCAAGTATGCACTTGTATTGATTGCAGCCTACAATGTTTGCGACCCTATTGGGAGATACAATTTTCATGTAATGGCCTTGAGTCACCAATCATGGGACATCTCAATGAGCTATTCTCCCTGTTGTATCATGGGAAAGATGAAGCTTTTTTGTGGTAAAGTTGATGACATTTGCCGTATTATTGCAGCTTTCAGTTGATATG
>JBBMEF010000004.1:3998868-4013285 GCA_037832685.1 Sicyos baderoa
AATTCTAACCCTAATGATTAAATAAGGTAACAAATCAAATATAATAAAATCCTAATAAATGATAATAATAATCCATGAGCCGGATCGTATCACATGTCTAGAAGTATATGTATCTGACATGGGTACTTTGTAAGAAACAAAGTGTCCATGCTTCTTAGTGACATCGTTCATCGTATAGTACACATAATTTCGTGTAGAGCATGTCTTTGTTTATCCTTCTAACTTGAATCGTTATTTTTCAGTTCCCATGGAAAGATGTAACCATTTTGCGAGTTCAGTGGCATGCTATATGCCTTGGTTTGTTTGCATCAATAATAGCTCCTTTCGGCGGCTTCTTTGCCAGTGGCTTTAAGAGAGCTTTTAAAATCAAGGTTTCTAATTTTTCTTAGGTCAAACCTATTGATTTTGTAAATTCAATGCATCTGACACAGTTGTACTCCTTTGAAGGATTTTGGCCAGAGCATTCCTGGGCATGGTGGAATCACAGATAGGATGGATTGCCAGGTATACAGAATTATATTGGATGGTATAGAATATTTATCCCTAACATGACAAACAAACCTTAAATTTGAGTTTTTCTTAATTTAAATATACTTGTGAACTTGGGTGAGATGGTTGGTTGGGCCCATCATACATACCAAGTCATAATTGTATCTAAATTAAGAGGGGGAAAACTCGAATTATACTAATTATTTTTTTTCATGAGAAGAAAAAAGAATTACAATTGTAAAACCCTCCTAGAGCTATACATGCTCTTTGGTCAGTAGTATCCTCCTGAAAAAGGACACTTGTACCATCGCTCCCTTTGTGAAATGAGTGGAGAGACAGAAAGGTGAAAGAGGACTATCTAACAGCGGAGCTAAGAAGCATGGACACTTCAAAATTGGAAAGAAAAGAATCTGTCCAACACTTCTCGGACACATATCCAACACACCATTTTAAGTGTCTTTGAGTCCAAATGTTAAAAGCTCAATTGATGTTATAATTGACTAAATAATAAAAAGGAAAAGGCAAAAGAAACAAAAAAGATAGCCTCAACCTCCTGGCTATCCCCAACCAACACTCATTGTAATTAACTTGACATTATATGTTTTTTTAGTAAAGTACATTTAGTATTTTATGCTAAGTTTACTTATTTACTAAAAAAACCAACGTCTCAATGTAACCGTATCCTAGGTTTTAGAAATTGGTGTATCGTCGTGTTGTTCCCATGTCCATTCTACGGAGCTACATAGGGTACTACTAGCTTCAAACTTCCCTTTCCCTAAGAAAATCAGGACATAATCTAAAAGAAAGAATCAGGAGGTTGCTTTCTGCATTATAGGCTTTTGCCCCTTCTCACCCTTCGAGTTCTCGATCGTTGCTCAATCTCTTTTCCGCTGTTTTTCGCCTTCTCTTGGTCACCACTCAGACCGTCTATTTGTCTTTCCCCATAATTTTGTAGCTGGTTCTTAGTGAGAACTGATAGCTTGATGGTTCTTTAGTGCAAACAAACCTTAATGAACTAACCAAGCTCAACTTCCATGCTTTGGTTCAATTCAGGCAGGCATTAAACCGACCTATAGTGAATTAAATTTGACCTATGTTCCTTGCAGTTAAAATATTTGGTGTTTTTGTAATGCAGATGGTGATGGCTGTGTTTTCATACATTTATCATCAATCATTTGTCGTGTCGCAGAGCATCACCGTTGAATCAATTATCGACCAGGTTAGATAAATGCCTCGTAACTCATTCATTTGCCCTTAATTTCTTATTAGAACAAGAATATATTATATATGTTAGCTGATTTCTGGTGGTATTGATTGATTTTACTTTAGATACTAATGAACCTTACGTTTGAGGAGCAACAACTTCTTTTCACTAAAATTGGGCAAATGCTGCAACACACAGGATGATGATTCCACAATAGTATAAAGAATATCTGTCCTCCTTTTTGTACATATAAGGTGATCATCTAGGATTAAAGATTTAATACTGACCTGTACATGGATATATCATATTGTGTTGTAATTTTCTTTCTTTCACCTTTCATAATTCAAGTCCCCTGGAATTTAATTAGATGTTTTTTTTCTTCTCCATTTGCAATTTGTATAGCTTATGTGTATCTCTTGATTTGTACCTGAACTCTTTCATAGTGTTTTACAATTGCTTTCTGATTTGTTAGAGCATGATGTTAATACCACTATTGAAAAGTTCACTTGATGAATATGAAACTTCGTGTTCAATAATTTCAATTTTTTTACTTGATTTGTTTCATTGTTTTGGTATATAGTTAGACGTTATCGAGGCGGTCTCCAAGATATGCTCCATGTCCGAAACTCACGAGTAAGTAAAACTCACGAGTTTCTTGGAGACTGGTGAAACTCCATCTGAATCGATGAGGTTATGGAAACTGTGCATTCATTAATAACATCTATATTGAAGATGCAGATTAAATTTCTATGGCCATCTGAATTTTCTTAGTCGAGCTATCTCATATGTTATGAAGTTCCAACTTCCTAGCACTTTTTAAGTTGAGATGCTCCCTTTATTTTGCAGCATGTGTTCATTTCTTCACATGGATGTGATAACCTGTATGTAACAATTGCAAGCCAAATTGATGAGAGAAACTATACAATGGTGGGAAATGAGAAGAGCAGAGGAGAAAAAAAAGTGTCATATATTTACTGAAATCAAATAAAGCTAAGACCTCAACTTGTTATAATCGTACACAATTCCTTCCGCATTCGTTACAGCTTCTAACATCGATATCGGATTTCCATTTTCTGTGAACAAATCAAAGTAGCTCGAATAAGCAAACTCCGAGAGTAGTAGAGAACCATTTACTTCCAGAATTAACAGAGATGTGGGATGTCAAGTAACTCAGTTCCAACAAGAGAATCGAATTTGTAAGGACATAACTGCAGCTGTTTCTAACATGGAGAAGAACAGACCCAGGCAATCCACACCCTCTTAAGGTTAGCCCTTCCTCTTGCCCCGACCTCTCATATGAACAGCTTTCGAACCAGCTTCGCCATCATCGTCGAGAGCATTCAAGTTAAGACTTAAATCCAAAGTACTTTCATTCAGATCTTGGCGCACGGCATGATCGTTGTACTCCTGAGAATACAGAAATCAAAAGGCCAGCCAAATTTTTTATAATTAAGCTCACTCAAAAAGTTTCGAATATGAGACTCCAAATGAGCATATCTTGGAAATCTCGAGCCTCTACTAACAAAAACGCCCCTTGGGGACTGCAGGTTACAATTTAATGCAATACGCTGATAAATAATTGAAATGTCTATAGCTCATCGCCTCATCCATTTATATTGCAGTGGGAAAGAAATTCTTAAGACAACATAAATACCTGACTATCCTCCATTGGAACATCATTGATGTCTGGTTTCTCGTCTTGAAGCTCGCCTTTAGTACTCGCCACTGCACTTTCTGGTTCAACATCATTTGACTTGTTAGCTTCATCTTCAACTTCAACTCCATTTTCTGCAGCTGCGTTTTTCTGTTCCTCTAACACAGCAACCTGCACATGAAGCAGACAAATAAATGCACTTCCCAACCCCAAACATTTCACTCACTAGTTTAAAAGATGATCATGAATTGAGTTCATAACTTTTAAGTACTATAATTTTTACAAGACTCTTATTTGATCACTAAGTCAACTCAGGATGGTCACCCTAACTATATTATATTTATGACTTGCTACCGTAGTCGGTTTTTAGCTCAAAAGTCAAAACACCACGACCTGACTTTAACCATCTTGCAAAGACTCGTCATCCAAAGTCCAAACCAAAGAGACCAAAATGTCTACCAGACTACCACTAGTCTGAAGAACGAAGTGATTCAAACCTTTGGCAACACATTTACTCAAGATACAATAATTTAGGTCAGCAAGGCACTTTCCAAAGGAAGAGATTTCATGGAGATAGAAATGCAAGTTAAAATGGGCTATCGAGAGGCCAACGAAAATAGTGGCTTTTGCCATAGGATGTCCATTAGAGGGAGAAGGAACACTATTGTTAAAATTCTATCCTGAAAAGGAGCCAGATGAATTCATGAACACTAAGGGCCGTCTGGTAACAAATATGAGAAACAGAAACAAGAAACAGGAAACGAGAACGTTACCAAACGGACCTTTAGAGTCTTGGCAACAAGACACCTTTTAACATTCAGAATTGGGACCTCATACGTGAGTATCCATAGAACTGGAAGCCCCCTTTAGGAATGAGAAGATATTATTATGATCAAGAGCTTTGGCACCAACAAATCACCTTAGCACAACACAACCAGGCTCCCACTTGACTAGTTGAGATCCTCTTCCCTCTCCCCCTTAATGACCACTAAGACTTCGAGAAAACTAAAGACACAATCCTAATCAAGGAGATCATTTTTATAATTTGACAATATGTGGGGTGAGAGATTCAAACTTCAAGGCTTTTGGTCAAGGTTATGATATCTCAACCAATTGAGAGAAACCAGATTATCTAAACAATTAGAGTATGTTGGAACAGTCTCACATAAATTAGAAATAAGAAAAACTCCTACCCAAATAAGTACAAGGTTCCATCTATATTAGACCTTCTACGTGAAAGTGATGATATCCTATGCTTTAGAGAGATACGGAGAGGCTTGTCATCCCAAAACATGTTTTTCTTTTATATCCGTGATTTTGTATCACTTTACACGCACTTCAATTATTGTTACCGTATATATCTCCTAACTCTACACTATTTTGATGTTAAAGAAATTCTTAGAGACTATTAAAAGGGTGCCACAATAAGCAATAGGATCAAGCCCTCAACAGGAGACCTAAATACTAAATGGCAGCATATGCAACTTGGTATTTGAAAATTCGAACAAAACGGTTCAATTGGTAAAAGAGGGTATAAGGTGATGAGTTCAATCACGTAGTATGTCACGAGATAAAAGTTGAGATGTGCGAAAACTGGCTCCGACAGACACGGATATTAAAAAAAAAAAATTGAAAATTCGACACGCGTCCACATTCAAATCCACACATTTGGCAACCAAAACGCATTAGAAACTTCAAATCCCACAAACCCAGATAATCCAACAAACAGAATTGAAAAAAAAAAAAAAAAAAGGCGGGTACCGGAATGTATTTAAATTTCCGGCGAGGAAGCTCCTCAGTCAGCGGCGGGGGGTGCTCTTTTCCGGCGATCTTGTCATTGTTGAGACTCTGAGTCGTAGGCGTCCACTTGAAAAGCAAAAGATGACGCGAACCGTTACTGGCGGCGGAGAGGCGGTGAGAGTGGGAATGGTTGTTGGACGCGGCGGTTGACGGCGGAGCGTGGACCCATTTCTTCTTCCACTTCCTCACCGGCCCAGTGAACACCGTGGCCGGACCGTACCGGGTTGAGGACCGCCCGAGTCGCCCACCAACACCCTCCATCAATCACTACTCTTTCGGTCGGGCTCCGATCCGTTTTGGGCGGAAATTAAATTACTTTTCGGCTTTTATGTATTAAAAAAAACTATATTTTTTAAATCTCTAGCCTTTTGCCTTTTTACCTAACATTTTCAATCATGTAACATGTTCTATAGTTTTTAGACAACAAAATTGATGATTACATAACTAAATATGAATTAAAAAAATGATTAGACTAATTTTAAATATTAGAGTAATAATGACTTTTAGGTAAGGTTTGTTGATTTCCTCTTCCAAGATATGTACTAAAAAAATTATAATAGAGTGATAATTGATAATTTTAGTCTTAATATGAATTTTATTTTTAAATAAAATGTTAAAACAAAATTACACTCAAAAGTTACATGAAAAAAAAAAAATTAAGTACAATTGAAATATTAAGGATATAAGTTTTTTCTTTTTGGCATAAATGCCTTACAAAATATTTTATTTAAAAAAAAAATAAAAATACAAACACAAAAACATCCATTTTTTATAATTTGTGTTTTCATCTTTTGTACTATGAGATGAGTCTACAGAGTTGCAATAACTCATATGTATGATTGACCTAAAAGTGATTAAATATTTTTCCTCAAATATTATTGTTGTACTAAAAAAATTGTGAACATAAAAATAGATTCCCTCGGATGGTGTTTGGGCAAAGAGTTCAAATAAAAAAGATAGAAAGAGATAATTCTCTCCATAATCTTATTTTCTCATAATAACTTTTTTTCTTTCTCCCTATAATTATTTTTCACTCACATTATATTTTATTATTTTATTATTTTTGATAATTATTCTTTTTCAAACACAAATAATGATTCTAATCATGTGCATTCTCCTCCAAAATTATTCTTTTTCCTCAATCGGTATTTGTGCACCAAATGGGTCCATGTAATAATTCATTGTTTGGTTGTAAATTAGTTCAACACCGTCGTTATAAGTTGAATTGAGATATGTCTCTCTTCTCATATGTATTAAAAAAAAGGGAAATGATAGAAAATATCTATATTTAAAAAAAAAAAAAAGAAACATTTTCGTTAATATGGGCCCAAAAAACAAAAATGGGCCCATTATCCAACATAGATTTCGGCCCATTTGGCCGCAGCCGTATATCCCGCTACTGTGAATTTTATTGTCTTCTCTCTCTTCTCCTCCACTGCCGATGCCGTCGCCGGTTTCCGGCCGCCACCACTGCCACCGTATTTTCTTCTCTACTTGTCTCCATTTCCTTCTCTTGCAACCTCACGCGATCACGCCAGTCTTCTGCCGCAGTCTCTTCATCTAAATCAATCTCGCCGTCGAGGATTCATCTCAATTCCAATCTCTCCCTCTCTCGAAGCAGCTCGAATCCCCTAACCTCTTCAATTTCGATCTTTATTAGCCTACACAGACACTCCTACGAAAAAACAAGCACACAAATCTTGGCGGAATCTGGAACACACAGGGGAGGGTGTTTGAAGAAATGCGTGTATGAAAAGAGATCACCAAGAACAAGGTTAGTTTCTTTCTCTTTTAAGTTTGATGCCTATTTGTTTTTAACATGGATCTGCAGTGTCATGTGTTTTGCCCTAATTTATGTATTTGACGATGCCTTGCTTGTTAATCCAGATTCAGATTAATAATTGAAATTCTAGTTCTAACACTCTCGTAATAATTGTTGAATGTTACTGGTTTGGAGTGTGCTTTTCTTTGATTTCAGTTCCATTGATGAAGGATGTTTTGTATTTTAAATAATTCAGTTCATGGGTGCTTTGTTAATCTTAATCGTTGTTCATTTCACTTTTTTTTGTTTTCTTGTTTTAAATTTGGTTGATGAATGAAAAGGTTCTCTATGCGCATATTTGAGAATTTCTTAGAAGATGCTCGCAAGCATATAGTGTTATGTCGTGAAGGGGGATCGAATTGAGAGTGATAAAACTTTTATTTGTGATTGCAATCTCTAGTGAGGGACACTTCTCTTTGCATTTTATAGGGTTTTTTTTTCCTTCAAATTGTTACATGGATTAGCTTGTGACTTGTGGCTTGTGCCCATTGTCTTTTTTTGAATAAGAAACAATTTCATTGATGCATGAAATTACAATATAGATATATATTACTAGAGATCAAATAAGCGATCTCCGGTAATTTAGTAGAGTTTCATAGCTATAGGAATAAAATAAAGGATTGAGTTTACACCAAGATATAACATGATATATCTTGATATATGAAATTGTTTCTTCATCCAAAAAAAAAAAGATATAACATGATAAGTAATGGTGTAAAAAAACAGTGGTAAGATGATAAGTAAGGCTTGTGCCCATTGTCTCCTTGCTGATAGAATATCTGCATCTGCATCAATGAAATGGCCTATAAAGGTAGACCCTTTTGGCTTTACACCCACCCATCAGGTACCCTTTTAGATTTGATTTTCTACAATGTTGTGTTTGAAACTGTTTTTAGTTAGAAACATATCCATTGATCATATGAAATATACGAGGCATCCATCATGGAGTGGGTCAATTGGTAAAAGAAAATCTTGGGGTGCATAAGGTGATGAGTTCAATTCATGGTGGTCACCAACCTAGGAATTAATTTTCTACGGGTTTCCTTGACATCCAAATGTTGTTGGGTCAGACGGTATGTCCTTTGACATTAGTCGAGATGCACGAAAACTGGCTCGGACAGTCACGGATATAAAAAAAAAAAAATTAGGCAAGGAGCCAACAGAAACCAAAAGGGTTAAGAAGAAAACTTGATCTGGATATGAATTTTAATTATTATATATGGAGTGGGCTTTTACTTGCTTGTAGATTTGTTTGGTCTTCTGATAAACACAATCGAATATCTTATGGCTACCGACGTCTTAGTAGTATATGGAACTTGACTTTCATTTGTGTTTGGAAACTTCAACTCAACACTTTTAATGTCAGCAGGTCATTTGGTCTCTAATGGATTCTAGCACCAAAGAAGGCAATTATCTCACTCAACCCAAGTGGAGAAAAGTGGCATATGGAGGGATGCAACCTGGGTTTGATGACAACTACACCGGCGAGTGTTTTCTTGAAGATATTGTCATGAATGCCAACGTCGTCAAAAGAGATATCCTAAAGGTGATGTTGGACTCCGTTTCCATCTCCGAATATCTATGCATCGTTACCCTTGTTGGCCTGGTTTGGACGTACACACTTAGGTCGACTCTCGATGAGAATTCCCTCTTATTTATTGACGTTGGTCTTCTTGGCTCAGGATTTCTAGTTCTTCTTTTCACAGAAGACACACTTTCATTGAGCCTTCTCTTGCACTATTTTCTCAATGTATCCTTTTTCGCAACCGGGTTGTATGCCTTGGCACCCATCTACCAAACTCTCACTAGATCCATTAGCTCCGATTCCATTTGGGTATTGACTGTTTCACTTATTATCCTCCATCTCTTCCTACATGACTACTCGGGTTCCACTGTTAGGGCTCCTGGGGATCTTAAGAATCCAAGCTTAACCAGTTGCATTTCCTTAAATGCTTCTATTGTGGCCTCTGTTCTTATTGCTTCACGTCTTCCATCTTGGTTGCATGTGTTTGCTATAATGTTGTTCTCCTTGCAAATTTTCCTTTTTGCTCCACTGGTTATTTACTCCATTAAGAAGTATTCCCTTCATCTGCACCTCTTATTTTCGTTCGGTTTAATGACGGTTACCTTAGTGTGTGTTTATTTCTTACACCGGTTGCTTTTCGTATTGTTGGCGAGTCTATTGATTTTTGTTACTATAGTCTGTCCTTTCTGGCTCATACGAATTCAAGAGTTTAAGTTTGAGATCAATGGTCCCTGGGATGAGGCCAAGCTTTGTTTTGATATTAGAGATTGAGACTGTATAAAAAGGGTAAGAATGAAAAGAGTAGGCACTTGAGGAAGACTACTTCCATGGTATTTTGGATAGTTATAGTTAGAAATTCATGAGTTTCCAATTCAATCCATCCTTCTATATTCAGAATGTTGTGAACATAATATAATAACTTGGGTCATTGTAAATTTTAGAAGAAATTTAAAAAATCCTATTCTAAATGATTATTTCAATGTTTTTTTTAGTTAAATGATTATTTCAATGTTACACCTTTCTTTAGTACAATATTACACATGTTTTGGTATTATATGGATTTTCTCATTCGAAAATTGAATCGGTAACCATTTAAATATTAGGTTATATCTCTTGTTGCCCCTCTTTTTTTTAGTTTAGACCCTTTTTAATAAAAAACTATATTCTTGTTGGCTCTTCCTTATATTGTTGACTTTATCATTAAATAATATATCTAAATAAATAAATAAAAGACTTTGTCATTAGTAGGATTTATTTAATATTATATGTTGGGAGGTCTGAGAAATTTTGGTTATGCCTTTTATTTTGTGCTAGATAATAACCATTGATGTCAACAATCTTCCTTTTTTTTTTTTTTTGAAATCAAATGATACAATCTACCTTCTTGATTTAAAAAAAAACAATCTACCTTCTTTATTCTCATTTTTTATTTCCCTTTCTCCATTACTTGTAAAATCTTCTAACAATGAGATAAATACTTTAAAGAGGAAAATGAAGGTATTTTGAAAAAATAAGTATAAATTTTAAAAATAAAATACTCATAGTTATGAAATTAGTTTATATATATATATAATATTTATAATTTTAAAGTACATTACTTAAATTATTATGTGGTCAAATTGATTATATTTAGTACAAATTGGGTTAGGAAAATTATAAACCTCGCAGAAAAGATACAACTGCTCACATATAAATGCGAGTCATATAAATGCTAAAATGTGGTTCATTTTTTTTTTTTAGTACAAATTGGGGCGCTGATATTGAACTGGTTTACAACGCCATTGACCCTTTCGATAGATGTGGTTAATACTAAACTACCTATGTTACCTAAATGTTTCCCTAAAAAATAACTTTTCTACATACAAATTCCTCTACCCTGACTGGCAGGCCGGAAAGGTAAAAATACGTCAAAGTTCATCTACACATAAAATCCGGCTCGGATCAAGTCCGAACCAGAGCTCGAAAAACCGTAAACAATTCAACTTTTATTATTTTGAACCCATCTGTGGGGGCCCCACGACTCTTCAAATCAAGAATCTCTACCGTACGATCGTTCATCAATCATGGCTGTACTGGGTGTACGCAAATTCCCGCGTCCCACCGAAATATTTCCCAACGCCATGCATTGCCATTTGCAGTGCTGAAGCAGTGTCGTTCCGAAGCCCCACTCGCACCTTCTCTCCCACGCGCCGTCACGCGCCAACGCTTCAATAAAATCTCTGCAACTTTTGCTAATCCAATCCTTTCAGAATCTTTCTTTTTTTTTTTTTTTTTTCTCTCCGATGAAGAAGCTCTACCGGAAAAGAGGAACGGTCCACCCATCGCCGCCGGTCATCTCCGACCATCTCTCGTTTCTCCCCGCCGCCATCCTCACCCTCGCGGCGGCGCTCTCCCCGGAGGACCGAGAGGTTTTGGCTTACCTCATCTCCTCCGCCGTCGACAACGGCTCCGACCACCGCGGTTCCGATCACCCGCCGGTGTCCTCCTGCGGCTGTTTCCGGTGCTACACGAGCTACTGGGTCCGATGGGACTCGTCTCCGAATCGGCAGCTTATTCACGGAATCATCGACGCTTATGAAGAGAAATTGGCTCAGACCAAAGCCGGCAAGAACAATAAGAAAGAAAGGAAAAAGAGGGGTTCCGGGTCAGGCGAGGGGAAAGGGTCGGGTCCGAGCTCGAATGAAGCAGAACCGACGCTGACGGAGATGGAGGCGACGGGAAACGGCGGCGAGAAAGAGGCGGAGAAAGGGCCGGTGAGGTGGATAGTGAGTTTCATAGGGGAAAGAATTTGGGGAGGTTGGGATTATTGAGGATGAATTTGGAAGTTTTCTGTTAATTAATTAATTAATTATGGAGGAATTTGGAATTGAAGAAGAAAGAAAAAGGTGATCCCATGAACTAATCAAGCTACCTTATTCTTCTTGATCTTCATCTTTTGATTCTGGTTGTTAGTTGTAAATAGTTTTTATGCTTTGCATGTACAAAATAGTCTATATACATAGACAAGTTTCTGATTGAATTTGGGATGTTATGTAGATTAAGAATCTTAATGTGTTTTTATTTTTTTGATTCAAGAAAAGGTGGGGAATTTTAAATTAGTAGCTTAGGTCCCGTTTAATAAGGCCCCGTTTGATAACCATTTGGTTTCTTGTTTTTTGTTTTTCAAATTTAAGTCTATTCCCTCTCAAATTACTTACAATATGCTCCATCATTCCTACCATTTATCCATCCTACTTTAAGAAAGTAGGAGAATACTAACCAACTTTTAAAAACAAAAACAAAATTTGGGAAGCTACTTTTTTTTGTTTTTAAAAGTTGGTTGATCTTCCCCTACTTTCTTAATTAAGGAAAGATGTATACATGGTAGAAATGATGAAACAAATTGTAGGAAAATTGAGAGAATATAGGCTTAAATTTGAAAAACAAAAAACAAGAAACCAAATGGTTATCAAACGGGGCCTAATTATTTTGTTTTTGGTTTTTGGTTTTTTAAATTTAAGTCTATTCTCTTTCAAATTTCCCAAATTTCTTACAAGTTGCTACATCCTTCCTACCATTTATCCATTAAGGGAGTAGGGGAAGACCAACTTTTAAAAACAAAAAAAAAAATTGTTTCCCAAAATTTGTTTTTGTTTTTAAAAGTTAGTTAGTATTCTCCTACTTTCTTAAAGAAATATGGATAAATGATAGAAATGATGGAGCACATAGAAAATTTGAGAGAAAATAGGTTTAAATTTGAAAAATAAAAAACAAAAAACTAAATGATTATCGGGGAGTGATTAGTGATTAATTGTTTCATTGTGCAATTAAATTCTAATAAAGCTTTATTAGTCAAAAAAAATTCTAATATATTAACTAAAAAGTTAATAGGTAATTAGTATGTCGGGTGTGACAAGAAAAATAGTTAAAAAAAAAAAGGTTCTAATTCAATAACTAAGGAGTAGATATTAATGGCTACCAAGTTGTGTTTTTTTTATAATTTATTTGTAAAGGACCAACATTCCATTAAAATTAAGTATGGTAGTGTTGGAGTTGGAACTATGCCTCCATTAGAAGCAAGATCAAACTGAGGGAACAAACCCCTCGTTTGGCCCGATTCTACACCCCACAATTCAATCCTCCAAAATATATATACATATTCAAGAAGTATCATTTATAGTGCCACAAACAATAAATGGGAGAACGAAAATGAGATGATCGTCGTGTATGTTTGAATCACCGAAAATTATCTTCTCATTATAGTATTTTCTAAAAGTCATCTTTTTTATTGTGCTATTGCTGACTTTTCTTTCTTCTCCCAACAACTTTTTATACATTAAGTTTATTCTTCAATAAATATAGGGAGTGTTTGGGATTTGGTATTGAAGAAAAGTTTGAAGGATTATAAACCTTTTAACCATACGATTTATTGGATCAAGTTTTATCATTTCTCTTGCATTTTCATTTTGAAGTGTGTGGTATGGTAAAGCACTTTGAGGTATTACAACTCTCAGATAAAGGATCAAATCTGTTAAATTGAATTATCACCAAATAATAAAATAATCCAACTATCATCTTTAATTAAATATTGTTAATAATAACTTTGCATTGAAATGAAGGGTAACAACATTCTAATCTTTTGTGTTAAATTTGAAGTGTAAATGTTTTACTAACAACTTTCACTAATGACTGAATGGGTCAGCGACGCAATGATTTCATTATTTAGTTGTAAATCAATTTAACACGAGTGTCACCAGTTTAATCCATTTGTCTTTTTTATATTGACATTTATTTGAAACAATTTTGAAGCGAGGGAGTATTTGGGATTTGGTATTAAAGAGAGGTAGAGGAAGGAGTTGGAAAATCTCAATTTCAAGTTTATTTTTTATACGGTTGGTTTTTAATATATTGACCTCTTCTCAACTTCTCTCTCACTCCTTCTCCAACAGCACATCAGATCTTTTATCTAATATCTAGATCTCAAATGTCACACATTGAGAGTTTTATAAGCATTTATAAAAAATATGAATTAGTTCCCTCATTGCCAATTAATTTTAATATGAAACCTCATAATCTCCAATAAATATTATTAAATGTCACATCAAATTTTTTATAATTTTAAACTATATAATATACCATAAAATATATTTTGTCAAATGTCTAATCACACTTTGTTTTTAAAATTTTCAACCATATAATATTAAAAGAAAATTATCAATCAATCTAAACTATACAATTAGATTATAATAAAATAATATAAAATAAATATCTTTGCAACATCTTTTTTTCAAGAGAATAAAACTCTTCTACACATGAATGTTTAATTTTTCAAAATAAATAAATAAATATCAATTTCCAAACAAATTTCTCAAAAAAAAAAAAAAATCCAAACAAATATTATCCTTCCATCTCCGGAAAAATGGCATGCAAGGGTCCGGACCCCAAACCTATTGCCATTTGGGGTTCGGACCCAAACTATTTGCATTTTGTGGTCGTCTGTATTTCTGAAAGACGCGACGACCCTTTTTTTTGTCGCGTCTTTTTGAAAGACGCAACGCCACGTGGCCGTCAAATATGTTACGAAAAGTTGGGTTGCGTCGAAAGACGCGACCAAAAAAAAAATCTTAACAACTTTATCTTTCTTCATTTAATACTAACCGTATCTCTAGATTTCAACATTTACATATTCCTATTTTATTATATTTATTATAATTTGTTTTTTTTTTGTTTTTTTTTTGATTTTTTTTTATATTTATTAACTCTTCCGTTCATTTTGCACCCATTTCGCATATAATCAGGTAAAATATCCATGTTGGATTTCATTTATATATTTAATTGTTTTCTTTTCTTTTATTTTCTTTTTTTTTATAAAAGGTGTTTGTTTGTTGAATTTATGAAAAATTTAAAATGAATATTTTAATTTAGAAATTCTATCAAATGAGTT
>JBBMEF010000004.1:4022647-4041052 GCA_037832685.1 Sicyos baderoa
AAAAATAGGGTTTATGTTATTATCTATTATATTTTATAAATAAATAAATATAATAATAATATTTTGTATTTAATTTCGGGACGGAGACGGGGACTATATTCCCCATCCCCGTCCCCGTTTTGTCAATGGGGAAAAATGATCCCCACTCACTCCCCCATTCACCATCAAATTGGGGACGAGTCCCCACGGGGCTCCGGCCCCACGGTTTAAATGGACATCTCTATTGCTAGGGGTGTTCAACCAACCCGAAACCCAAATAACCCAAACCAACTCAACCCAATTTGCCAGGTTGGGTTGGGTTAAATACATTTTTGGGTTGAATTGGGTTGGGTACAAGATCATGAAATATTCATGGGTTGGAATTGTAACGGCCCAGATTTTTAGAAAGCCGCTTCGGGCTGTTTCGGCCGTTATTCCTGTTGTTTGTTCTTTGGTTTGTATTCGGCTTATTCCTGGATTTAATTATTTGTAAAAGATTTAGTTTGTGAGTTTGGGTGGTTTTGGAGTCTTGTAAATAATTGGAGAAATTAGAAGTTAAAGTTTTCCTTGGTTGGAACTCGATCCATGGCTTGGATGTTGGAGAGTTAAGTGGAAATAAAAGAAACCTAAAATTTCCCTCCGTGGCGTTTGAAGTTGTGATTTTTGGAATTAAATGACTTAATTAAAAGAAAATGCTTTTAGGTTAGGGGTTTGGTGTTCTCCCTCACTCCAACGCATTCTTCAAGTGACTGTCACGAGTATTCTCTCAATTTTAATCTCCAACGCACGTTTGGTTCACGAGGTAATTTGTTTTGATGTTCTTCTTCATCATTATCTTAGTTTTCGAGATTGGTCGTTGCTAATCGTAGAACCGTTGTTGTTGTTGTTGTTGTGGCTGTTTGCTGCCCCTTGTCCGAGACGCATGCCAAACTACCCTTACTGCCTTTGTGGATCGTGATTTGTATTCACCGAGCCACACGTTCCATTCGCACCATCGTGTCTCCGTCGATCGCCCGTGCGCGCCAAGGCTAGCAGTATCGCACCGTCCAGCTGCATCTGCCGCCCAACGCCAGCGTCAACACAGCCGCCGTGCTCGCCCGAACAGCCACAACCACAACCACGTGAGTCTACAACAGCCTTGTACGCCAGCCCTTCGCCGCTCTGTTCGCCCCAGCATGCACCTCGGTCCGCCTCTGCCGCACGTCTCAGCCGAGTCCCTTCGCCACAGCCCATCGTCCGCGTGTCCCTGCTCAGTGCCAGCAGCTTGGCCGCAAAACTTCTTCGCTCGGTCAGCCTCGTTCGTTCCTCCTTGATGTTTCATAGTTGGTTATTCGAGTAGGGGCTGTTCTAAATTAGTTTAGTATGTATTTATTATTTATTTGTTTGATCTTGCTAGGTGATTTTTATCCTAGTGATCTGGAGCTCTAGGAGCACTTCGTTTTATCTATTGTTTATTTGTCTTCCAATCCAGGTAAGGATTTCTTACCGGGGTTGTGTGGACCCTACATTGATTCTTTGATTGCTAAATGTTTGTATGTAATGACTGTATGCATGATTAATGGATAGGGAGTTGTTTTTGATTATTTTGCCTAACATGATTTATAGCCTTGTTCCATGTTAATGCAATGCTAGGTTGATTATGTACTAGCATGTTTGATTCAGTTTCATGATCTTAAATTCGTAGTACCTTGCTAGGTTCGTTCTATTTGCTGAGCATGTATAAGATTGTATGTTGTGGTAGTTGAATATCTTAGATAGAGCCTATTAGGTGTCATCATCCGGGCGAGGGTGCGACATTAGTCCACTTGTGGCAGGGACTCGCGAGGCAGTACTCCGAGACTTGTCCGCGCTCTTGGGTGAGGAGAGAAAAAGGTGCCCCGATGGTCGGGAGGATGATGAGACTTGTCCCGTCACCAATCGTCGACACGATCTCAGCGTGTCGATAGTAGCTTAAGTTCGCCCCCTTTGAGCAAGACCGATCCTTTGGTGAGAGCCTACCTTGGACGGATCCTAGCTGCATACTTGCGGTGGTTAAGGCTGACTTAGTTGGTTGTCGAGGTCTCGCACCACTGATATTCAGCGACACCGATCCGTGTCTTTAGGGCATGCGTACCTGGACCAGGGCAGTTAGCCCTAGACCAAGCTTCTACCTGGTTTCAGTAGCATGGGGTGTATGCACACGCTCAGTACAACATCGAGTGGAGAGCTCCCTCGGGATCTTGAGTTTAGTGCACCCGCAGTTTTCCAGCTAAGCAGACAAGCAATGTAAGACTGAGAAGCTCGAGTAGTTGTAATGTTTATCTCTAGGGAGTAAGTCCGTAAATGGCAGCCACTATATGAAAGCAAATGATTGAATAGTTAAGAAAAGTAAGAAAGGTAAGGAAAGTAAGAAAGCTAATGAATGTTGGTGAAAGGGTAAGCTTTGAGTTTATAAGCAAGCGAAGGAAGAGAAGGTGTAAATAGAGTATTTTTTGTTGTTGCATGTATGCTTTTAGCTAGATGATTAGTTTTAACGTATTTTACCCCGGTTATGGATTTTTACTGAGTAATTCGTTTCTCACCCTTATTTTCTGTGATTTTTCCACCAGGTAGCTTGAGACTGCGACAGGATGGCTGAGGAGGAGGCTTGCTGATCATGGGATATGTTTACTCTGAGTCCGAATTTATGTTTATGGACCTTTTTGCATGTAGACAAGGCACGGAGCCCTTAGGCTATTTGAACGTTATTTCTAGTGTTTGTACATTCCGATTTATGTTATTTTTGAAATAAAGAATACTCTGGTCAGGGTTGTAATTGAAATGAATTTGACAGGTGCTTGGAAACATGGACAAGTCTTAAATGTCTGATGATGAATTGAATGTTTTACTGTTTTCAGAAGTATATGATTTGTATTCCGCATTTAAGTATGGTTTAAAGCATGCATGAGTGGTTAGAGACCTAGGTTTAGGACCCATTCGGGTCGGGTCTTTACAGTTAGACTGGGTCAAAGGTTGACCTAAAATTAACCCACCTAACCCGACCAACCTGAATTCATTATTTAGTTTAATATATATATATATATATATATATATATATTTATTTATTTTATTTTATTATTATTATTAGACTTTTATTTTCCCATATTCTTCATTCTTCAATATTTTTTCAAAGTCTTTATATTCTCTATATATAAATCTATAACCAAATTATGTAAACTATCTTCTTTAGTTTATAAAAAATTATATAATCTGTCTTTGTTGGTTTGAATTATATATTTGTTTTATGAAAGTTGAATCATGTCATCTATTTTTGTTGTTTTAGTTATCTATTTTTTTTATGTTTTATAGTTGGAAACTTCTATATGAATCGTGATTATATAATTAATAGTAGGTGATCTTTTTATTGTATATTTTACATATAGTTACATTCATTTTATTATCTTGATTGGAGATTATATTTTGTTTATGTATAATGTAGGATAGATTTAATAAAAAATATTTATATTTATAGCATATTATTGGATTCGATAACTCAACTCAACCTAACCCGAAAATATAAGGGATGGGTTGGGAAAATGACCAACCCGAAAATTTAAGTTGGGTTGAAAACCTCTCTCAACCCAACCCAACTCAACTCATATACACCTCTGCCCCTTGCCTCAAACACCCTCTAAAAATATAAATTTATTTTGTGTTCTAGAATGGTAGAATTTAGCTTAACATTTTAATTATTAAATTTTACATCAAATTACTAAAATTATAGGTTGAAATCGAATAAAGTTTTATTTTTGAAAACCATCCATGAACATTTGAAAATGCAGATAAAAATCTGACACAGCCACAAAAATATAATACCATGGACACATGAATAAATACAATAAAAGACTCACTCCGATGCCCGTAACCTATTTTTTTACTGGGCTAAATTATAGAAAATAGTTCCCCATGCCCGCCATGTTCGCCCGCTGGGCCAGAGTGTTCGCCCACTTCAGAGTCTTAGCCTTTAGATAACAAAAAAAGTGTCCGCCCCTTCCCCTAACGGTCAAGCAGCTTTGCCCCTTAGGTTGCCAAACTACGACGAGAGTTTCGACTTTCGGCTGCGCCAGTCGCATAGGGCGACCGGACCAGGCCGAGTTAGAAAGGCTTTGATGACTTAAGGTGAATATTAGGGAAAGGAGAGTGAGGGGAAGAGGGGGCTGCCCTCGGCCCGATCATCCTATTCGCTCCAACATGCATGGTTCTGTAGTCAGAAATATTCTCAAACTTTAAAAAGTTTTAAAATTATCTTTGAACTTTAACAAAAGTTTCAAAAATATCCTTATCATTAAAGTTGGACGGAACCATCTAAATTTGATTTAAAAAATATTCTTAAATTTTCAAAATGTTTCAAAAGTACCTCCGCCTTCAAAATGCATTGAAACATTTTGAAACAAAACTTAGATGGTTTCAAAACATCTATAGTATTATTGAAACAAAACTTTAACATTTTCCTCATATTTTTCAATGTATTTTGAGGACAAGAGTATTCTTGAAACATTTTGAAAATTTATAGGTATTTTTAAACTAAATTTGGATGGTTTCCGTCCAATTTTAATGTTAAAGACATTTTTGAAACTATTGTAAAAGTTCAAGTGTAATTTTGAAAATTTTCAAAGTTTGAAAGTATTTTTTACATAACCTACATAGTATAGGGACATTTTCTATAATTTAATCTTTTTTACTTTTCACTTCTATTTTCTTTTTGGAATATAACTTATTTGCTTACATTTTTAAATCCCAACCTAATTGGTGCTTAAAAATTGTTTCTTTGAATCTTCAAATAACGGTACATTTTATCCAAATGAATTTGAGAGCACTTAAAAGATAGATTTATGCGACCCAACCAAACCAATTGTTTAAGAGTATTTTGGTATAACTAGTGATCAGAAAGTTATAAGTTCGAATCCAACCCCCTTCAAATGTTGTAACTCAAAAAAAAAAAAAATCATGATATCTTAGGCCCCGTTTGATAACTATTTGGTTTCTTGATTTTTGTTTTTCAAATTTAAGTCTATTCTCTCTCAAATTTCCTATAATATGCTCTATCCTTCCTATCATTTATTCATCTTTCTTTAAGAAAGTAAGAGAATACTAACCAACTTTTAAAAAAAAAAACAAACTTTGGGAAGCTATTTTTTTTGTTTTTAAAAGTTGGTTAGTCTTTCTCTACTTTCTTAAGGAAAGAGTATATATGATAGAAATGATGAAGGTAGAAAATTTGAGAGAAAATAGGCTTAAATTTGAAAAACAAAAAACAAGAAACCAAATGGTTATCAAACGGGATCTTAATTATAGATATATATGGATTTGCATTGTACATTGTTTTTTTTTCCAGTGAATTTCTTTATTTTAATTATGAATTAAATTAAATAAATATTTTATTTTACTGATGATTGATTCTAAACCTATCTGAGTCATTAGTTGTGGTTGTAGAATATAATTTACTAACTACGTTTTACATTTAAAAGCCGTGGAGGATTGTCGATAAATTATTGTACATTATCAAAACAACATAGTAGATGTTTTTTATATACGTACACTACGAGCAATACTTCAACGACATCTTAGTATACTTGTAACTACGATACCTAGTTTGAATTACTCAATCTTCTATTGTACCGAAAAAAAAGTATATACTTCATTTATTGAATTTATTCTATACTATTTTACTTTATAAGTATGCATTGAATTAAAATTTTATAAATATGACTGATAGGTTGAAGATCTAATTTCGACACATCTTTTCAACAATGCGACATACCTTTGACTCTTGAATTTGATTGTTCAACGGCGACAACAACAACATGGCAATCTAGCAACCACAACAATTGCTAGGGCTCGTTTGATAATCATTTGATTTTTTGTTTTTTATTTTTTAAATTTAAGCTTATAACAATTATCTTACCATATGTTTTTTCTTATCTGAATATCTACCTCTCATCTATATTTGTAGAAATGAAGCCAAAATATGAAAACAAAAAAAAGTAGCTTTCAAAAGTTAGTTTTTGTTTTTAAAAATTGGTTAGTATTCACCTATTTTCTTAAGGAACGATGGATATATTGTAGGAAGGGTGTAACATTGTAGAAAATTTGAGTGAAAATATGATTAAATTTAAAAAATCAAAAATCAAAAACAAAATGTTATCAAACGGGCCTAAGTTTATAATATTAATTGTATTTTAAAATAACTTATAGAATATATATTTTTAAATTTAGTTTGGATTTGCCTTCATGCGTTGAGTCTATATATGTATATATATATAGTATTAGAATTTTTCCTTATGGAGGAAGGCAATTGGAAATATCTCCTCTTCCTCTCCTCGTTGTCCCGACCTTAGATTTCAATTCTCATTTTTCAATTTTTGATATCAATGTCGGTTAGGGATTCCTTACAATATTGTTTTTATATATTATATTAATGAGAAGATACAAGGTAGAAAGAAGTAATTAATCATTTCTTTGTCATTTATTTCATAACAATATTTGTTAGTTTTATTTCTATGTGAACATACTTTAAAATAAATAATTTTTTTGAAAAAGGGATGGAGTTTAGAGAAATAGAAGGTCATTTTTCTTTGTACAAAAATAAAGATAAAGGAGAAAAGTTTTTAGTTCATGCCAAGATATTGAGCACTTACCAAAATTTTCAACTTTGTTGTCCAAAATACCTACTTCGAATAAAGTTCAATCGTGTCAAGATATTAACTAGTTTTTCTCGTTCACTTAGATTACATTTCATTGTTTCTCAAAAAAAAAAAACATTTTATTGTTTTTTAAATAAAAAAATAGAAGAATAAAATAAAAATGTGATCCAATTGTTAGTTTCACATTCTTAATTGTTCTTTGTTAAGGAATAAATACTTATGTCTAATTGAATTACAAATTTTGAGAAAATTCCGGGATAAAAAACACTAAAATAAGAGTCGGAAGTAAAATAGTTAAAATGAAATTGGTTAATTTGGTTCATTAATATTTCCTATATTTTATTTAATTTATTCGTATTATTTAATCATTATTTAAGATAATTCAATTGCGAGAAGAACGATAGCATTTTTCAAAAGAAGTTTTTCCTTTTTTTTAGTATAATAAATGAGATCTTATAATCAAGAAGTCACATATTTGAAAGTACCAATAATATTGACCAATAGTCTCATCAAGAGTGTGTTTGGGAGAAGGAATGATAAAAATTATGAAGAGAATAAAAATTAGAGGGAGAATATGAAAAAGAATGATTATTTGTATTTGAGATAAAATGTGATTATGAAAAAAAATAAAATAATGAGTATGATAAGAATGAAAAATAGTAATGCAATACTTAAAAAATTGTTGGTTGAGAATGGAAAGTACGTAGTAGGATTGCAGGAAAATGAAAAATTTGATTTTTAAAAAACATAGTTATAGAGAATGATTCCCGGTATCCCAAACATAGGAGAACCATCCCCATCCCCATCCTTCCCCTTATTCTCGGTGGCACAAACTCATCCAAGGGAAGATTCCTTGGTAAGAAAATTACAAAAATATAACATTTAGCATTGGAGCCACCATACCCGCGAAGAATCCTATGCATTTCGTCTAATTCTAAACTATATTTTTTTTTTGTTCCTGAGTTAAAAAATAAGCTCTAAATTATTAATTCTAGTCTTATTCAAAATAAGATATACTTTTTATCCCTTGTGTCTATTTAGTCACTACAATTTGAGAAATAAGTCCAAGTAAAAAAGTAATAAACAAAAGAGAAGTAGTTTTAAATAGTCTCTCAGCTCATTTGACCATTAGTTATTGAGATACCACCCAAGCCTTCCAAGCTCTCAAGCCTTGCCACATACCAACACCCCCACCCATTGATAAAGAAAACTCAAAAGCTTATCACCAAAAAACATTTCAGAGAAAGGATGTATAATACAATATTTATGCAAGCAGATGCATAAAAAACACTTCACTTTGTAAAAGAATCACACCAAAAACCTGCACTATCTTCTTTCTGGGTGACAAATAATGGCTCATGAATGTTTGGTTTGTCGGTTTGGAATCCCAATACCAAATCGACATTTGGTTCGCTCGAATGGGAAAGACCCACCAATTTAGATATTAGGATTCTATTCCGGAATAGGATCCCAACAAACCAAACACACATTTCTAATTCTAGAATAGGATTCGAGCAAACTAAATACCTTAAGCATGAATTCTGGGAAATCTGTATCGTATTCAAACCAAACACCTCCAACAGTTTCCATATGTGCACACTAAGAAAAATATAACTAGAAAACTTAATGACATAAATAGGATTTTTTTTACTGTTGCAAAAGCCAACCCATTAGTAAAAAGGGAAAAGAGCTTATTGATATTTATTTATGAATTCCTAACTGAGAAGGAAAACCAACCAACTCCCTTCAATACTAGTTTAGTACCTTGAGGCTAAAGTTTAAGGAGCTAGAGCCTAGAAGGCATTCCCCCAGCTACCACCAAAGTTTCGCCTGTAATATACGAAGCATCGTCCGATGCCAGGAATGCAGTGGCAGCAGCCATGTCATCAGTCGTACCGAGCCGGTTGAGTAAAGTCTTTGATTCAACTTCCTTCTTCTGAATTTGGTTAAAATTCCAATTGTAGTAAGTAGCAAATTTTTAGCTACAGATATCTTTAGAACTGTAAAATCAATCTATTTACCAGTGCAATAACCAAGCTAATCAATTGAGACGTTTACTTACAATGGCTTCATTAGTCACAAGGAAATCGGCAAAGTGTGTAGGCACGAAACCGGGTGCAACACAGTTCACACGAGTGACAGGGGCCATCTCTGCAGCAAGAGCCTGAAGGAAATCAATCAAGAGAAGTAAGCAGATTTTATTATTCGCCAAAGCAGCTTAGCCCAGCGTTAATTGGCATGTATACTCAACCGAGAGGTAGTGGTTGGAATCCCCCAACTCCTTAATATTGTTGTTGTACTAAAAAAATAAAGTTTTTATTATTCGAAAATAATAAGAGTAAAGCAACAAGCATGCAAAGCCATTGTTTTAACCTTTGTCAGTCCAAGAAGAGCTGTTTTTGTCACCCCATACATGGCCAATAAGGCAGAAGGCTGGAATCCTTCAATGGAAGAAATTAGAACAACTGAAGAGCCTTTCTGCAAGTGAGGAGCTACATCCTGTAGCAGAAATGAATGAAAATATAGAATTATGCACAAGTAGAGTTCATATTAAAGGGAGAAGTTAAGAAAGAAGTAGTTCGAAAGAAAATCAAAATCTCAAACTAAATAGAACACCATCTCAAATTGAAATATTTTTGTGTTCATGACAACATTTTGAAAAACTGTGCCTTGGTATAATACCTGCAAGAGGAGGACTGAAGCTTTAACATTTATGTCCCACAGCTTGTCAAGGACAGATTCTTGAGTTCGCAAAATGGAATCGACTGATGGATTAACAGCTGCATTTGATACAACTACATCTATTTTTCCATATTTCTGTAAGAAAACCAATTAACTTTAATCAACCCCAAACTAATAACTGAAGTGCACAACGGAAAAGAGAAAACAGAAAGAAAATGAATGTCTGCAAGTTGGTAATTGTCGAAAATGCAATCATCTTGTGACCACATACTGTTTCACATCAGCACATTAGATGAAATCAGAACTTTAGAGAAACTGTAGCAGAAGTATATCATTCAATAAAAAAATCTGGCTACGTTTTTTCAGTTAATGAAATGTAGAATTTGTTCGTCTTCAGAAACAATAACATATGAAATGTGGAATTTGAACCTTCCAATAACATAATATCAAAGGATCATCTACTTCACCAGGTTCAGGAGAACATAGAAAGCAAGCTTTAAATTAGTCTCACCTGGATAGTCTTTTCCACCAGATTCTTCCTTTGCTCTGCATTTGATACGTGGCAAACAATCCCCAACACTTCAAGTCCTTGAGCTTTGAGTTTTTCAACTGCTCCATCGACGTTTTTCTAGAAGAATGTTTGATTTAAGAAGTGTTCATGAAAAAATTATAAATAAACACGAAAAGTAAATTCACTCTAATTAGTAGAGGTAACAGAGTCACATGATTAGTCACAGGTAATAAATCTCATTTAGGCTCATCTACACATTGTTTATTGTTTGAATCTCAACATTGAGACAACGCCAAATTCGACCTTTTTTTTAGTTGTTTAGTAAAGGAGGAAATCTAAGAGGAAAAAAAAATCAAGGGCATGTTTGGAACTTGCTTAATTTTACCCCTTTCTTTTTAGAAAACAGACTACATTTAAGAACTGAAATCAATTGGTTTATTAATGTCGAAATTTTTGTGCATTTAAAATTGTGATCCATTCATAAGCCAAAAATAAATAATTCAAAAAGACTTCAAAAAGAAACTACTTAGAAAAACAAAGTATAAGGAAGCCAAAAAGAATTAAGCAAACTTGCTACTATTGAATATTTGTTCTTAAAGGCAGAAATTATTGTTGAAAACATCAAAACAACCCAAATTATAGCAATTTCTAGTGCGGTTCTTTTTATTTCAGTTTTATTATTGTAACTAGTTACTTTTGATTAGTTGATTTTTGTTAGTCTGTATTAAGATTCTCATTTCTTTTCAATGTTACCAGACTTTAGAAGGTCGACTTCTAAGTGTGGTTATTAGAAGAAATATACAGCAGTATTGAATCTTCTCAAATTTGGTAGCAAAAAATATCTAAATTATTCTTTGGTTATTCAAATTTCTGCTTTATTCTATTTTCATATGCATAATCCAAGAGATGCTCTGTCTCAACTTTTGAAATTTTATGATTTCTTTAATGACTGAGGAATCAGAAATTTGCTCCACTACGCATCCGAGTACCACGCCCATCCCAAGACTAAGATCTAAGATACCAAGTAAAACTCAAGTCTATTTTTCTGACTTTGTTGGTAACTTTTTTGTATTACACCAACCAGACATCCCAGATGAATCTATTTCCAAACTCCGTATGGGTAATTCAAAGAACAAATTCGTGTTGTGCATTCGTTATAGAAATCAAACAGGAAGATTCTACAGTGGCAGCTCTAGGAGAAGTTCTTTTTTCTTCTAGGCATTTAATTTTTTTTTTTTTTAGTACAAATTGGGGAAGGGGATTACAAATACCGATTCTAGGGATCGAACGCATGGAGGAGTGGAAATGGATTAACACCAAACCAAATAACCAATCACGTCACCGACCCATTCGGTAGGCATTTAAATTCTTAAAACACATTACATGAATAGCTAGAGCATAGATGTAATTTAATTTTAAAACGAGACCTTTTACAACGATGAGGATATTTAATTAAGAATATAATTGCAGTCTAATTTGAAAATGAAATCTTCTACAATCATGAGGCCTTACCTAAAGGTGGCTTAAGAATCTAAATGAAATTTTACACAAAATTCAAAAGGAAGAAAAAAAAAGAAAGATCAGAGGCAACGATTAAGATTACAATCAAAAGTCATCCTGCAAAAAGAAAATGAATGAGTTCGAGAATCGATCTTGATCCGACTTGATCAACGTAAAACGACGATTACGAACTAAGATTTTGTCAAATAACATGAGGATCGAATCACAAATGAGTTAAAATCTGAGCTTAGAAATAAAAAGATTAGGGGAATATGAATATGAACCTGTCGGCGGGAAGAAATGACGACGGAGGCACCTTCGAAGGCGAGACGTTGTGCAATTCGGTAGCCGATACCTTGAGTTGAAGCAGTGACAATGGCGACCTTTCCCTGAAACCTTCTCGCCATCTTCGTAATTATCACTTTCTCCCTGTTCAACAAAATTGGGAGCGAGTTTTTCGGATTTCTATATATATTTTATCTTTTTTCTACGCAGTGAGTTAGGGATATTTTTAGTACAAGTTTCGAGATCACAAACTCTACTTTCTTACCGTGTGATTATAGTACTAAACAATGAAACTATTCGACAGATTTGTTTAGTTTGATATATTATTAGATGTATAAAGTGATGGATTCAAATTCCATGGTAACTATTTATCTAAAAATTAATTTTAAATTAATACCTACGAATTTTCTTAGCATGCAGTATGTCTCATGACAATAATCGAAGTGTCGAAAGCTGGTCCGGACAATCACGTATATCAAAAAAATATATATACTATTTGATTTCTTTTTTTAACTTTTCAATAAATCATTTATTGTTTTTTTAATGTGTAGATTATAAATATAGTCAATATTTTAGGTGAGTGTGACTCTTTAATTGAGAACCTTTACTAGTTAATCTCACTTTCACACAATTATAATACTTATATCTAGAAGAAAGTTTAGGTGTCATTACGTATGTGGATAATAAAAAGTTACATATTTAATTTACATGCGATTAAAATGACATGAATTGTTTTTTAAAATTTTATTCAGCTATTATTAAAACTTAATATAATAATAAGACTAAATTTAACTTATAAAATATTAAATTTATCTACGACCAATCTTTTTTCAGACTTTTTTTTCTCAAAGTATATATCATTTTTGACACAACTTTGTCAATTATATCAATTTTAAACATAAACTTTTAAATTGATTAATTTAAATCTCAAATGACATTTTATAACAATTTTGGCCTTAAATTTTCAATTTCATCCATTTAACTTTTAAATATTTCAATTTACATTCTTAATTAAGTTTTTGCTTTTAATTCCCGTTCGAATTGTTTTCAACATATATCAAATATCAAAAGTCTTGTTTTGCTTAACTCAATTTGTTTTTGAATTCTTTAAGAAAATGTGAACATATCCAATCCAAAGGTTAAAATGGAAGTTTTCTAAATTGTGAGAAAAATTGAAATTAACGCCGTAGTGGGAAAGCATTTTATAGTTTAAACATTTTGAGATTTTTCAGGTATAAAAAAAATTGGCTAAAATATTACATTTATAGCACAAAATTGAAATTAATTGCAGATATACCAAAAAGTTGAAATTGTAAGTGAATGAGTTCAATCAGAGTTCAATCACTAGTTATTGATTATACTCAATCAGTTGAGCTCAATCATTTAACAAACTGAAAAAATTCAATCGCTAGTTATTGATTGAGTTCAATCACTTAAAATTTTGGTATATACGATTTTTTGATTAAAATGTGCTATAATTTTATTAGGTGACTCTAAAGTTGGTATGCATAACAAATTTCTGAACTTTATTGCTGGTATTGGAGTCTTCTTTAGATGAAACAAAACATCAAGCCACGAATTAACGAAGAACTCTCAATGGAATAACTACTAGGACTACAACAAAATAAGCATTAATTAAAAGAAAGAATTTATAAGAGTTCCCAAAATTTAGAATTCTAACAATAAATTGAAACATTCATTGCAAGTTGCAATGAATAGTAAATGATGTTATTATTATATTTATCGCTCATAAGGATTCTTGAAGTTCTTGAGAAGTTCTGGGATGTCATAGCCAAGCATGTCATCAACAGCTTGAATCATTTTGGGCTTCAATTTCTCGAACTTATCAATACTGTATCCGTTTAGAACCTCTCTAAATTGCTCCACATTTGGGAAATCACCTGCCGGTAGGTGATACTCTCTTTGCACCTGTCATCCATTCCAGAGTTATCACTTACATAAATCAATACTTGAAACCCCATCATTTTGGACTTTGAGAAAAGAAAGAAAAACAAAACAAGGGGGTATACAAAAACATAAAGAATAAAAGTTATTTTGAGTAGTTAAAAATCAAGAGTTTAACAAAAAGTTCATTTGGATGTGGCTTCTTTGTAGAGTTGGAGATAATTAGCTTGTTTGGATGTAATTTGAAAATGAGTAGTTATTTTGAGTAGTTAAAAAGAAAAGAAATTAGAAATAAATGGTAAAAAAATGAGTTATTTGGAGGAGTTATGAAAAGTTATTTTGAGTAGTTATAAATGAATGATAGAAAATGAGTGATTAGAAATGAAGAGGGTTATTTTTAGTAGTTACAAGAACTCATTTGGATGTAGTACTTTTAGGATTAATTAGTAAATACTCATTTTAAATCCTCCATAAATTTGACAAACAAACACCCTCTTTGTGAGTTCTACTCTTTACAAAAAAATAAACAAAATCTTCATCATCATGAAAGGGTGAAAAAATAAGATACTTCCTAATCATACGTCAAATATGCTTTGTTATAGTCCTCGATACATTCAGTCTTTGTACTTACAACATTTAAAAAAAAAATCAACATATCCTTACACTAGTCCATGATATTATTGTATTTTATTATTATTATTATTATTTCACCATATGATACAAATCACAACTCAGAAAAGAAAAAATAAAAATAAATAAATAAATAATAAATAGCAGAGATGGAGAGAAGAGTGAGAGAGCTACCTTTCCAAATTCATCTTCAAGATTATCAATAAGCCGTTGTTGAGTTTTAGCTTTGCCCATCATGGCAGGCATCTCCTTTTTAAGGTGGCTGATAATGTAGGCATGAATCTTAGCCGCTCTGGCGCGTTTTACAAATTCATTAATCTGGAATGTGAAAAAGGACATGGTGATGGTTGTTGATGGTAAATGGGACAATACACATATGCAATCATCGAAACATGTAATTTAAATTACCCGACGGTCGCACGCTTTCTTTGGAATATCCATCAAGTCTGATAAGAGGTTATCTTGTTCCTTCATAAAAAGATCGTGACCGAGTGGGCCGCCTGAGGCTTCATCAACAGGCTTGTCATTAAATGACCTGATCAAATCAGATAATAAAATTACAAAGTGAAAATGCAAGACAATGATGTTTTCAGTGAAGGTCCGAGATGAGAAAAGACGGGTAGAGCAATCATTATGAGTTAGCCTAGTGGTCAAAAAGGCCTTTCATGATCAAAGAACCTACCCAATATAAACACGAGCAACCTCTGGAGTATTCAACACTTTTCCGAGAGACCACATCAATGCTCCATATACTCTCATTAACTAGAACGAAAGAAAGTCAAGGAGGTATACATTATAATACTCCAAATTAGAAGAAAATAATTGCCTAGGTCTAAATCTTACTTGTTGAGTATCAACTTGATCTGCTTTATTGAGAACAACTCGAATCTTATCATCATGACCACGAAGAGATCCTATGACGCGCTTGAACTCGTCGCTGATATCCAGTTTATGGGGATCAAACAAAAGAAGAATGAGATCACATTTTGATGCAAACCATGATATAACCCCCGTGAAATCATAGCTTCTTTGTGTGCGTTGTTTTTCCCCAGATAGAACACCAGGAGTATCCACAAATGTAATTTGATCAAGGAGCTGAAGGTATAGGTGAAAAAAGTATTAGCTTCATCATGGCAATTTGAAATTTTGATTTAAGAGCTATAAAATGAACTAGCAAGTATTGAATGTTTTTAACTAAGCGATTAAACACTTCAACGTACATGATGTGGCATTTGCGAACATTCGAACTTCGACAAAAATGCTCCACCATAAGATGTCAAACCAGAGAATGGCATGTCTGCTTGAACAGCAATGGTGTTTCCTGGAACACTTCTCTCATCTGGTCCAGACTGAGTAAAAATCCACAATAAGCAATGGAACCGTGAACATGTTAACATCTGCCCCTTAACAAGTATATAATATCAACCAATTTGATTACATAGGTCAAATTTCTCATTTGATGGCTTGAAAGTTCTTTATTGTTTTAGCCTATCCACCAAAGTATCTAAAGTGAAAAAAACACATTTCACGCTAACAGTTGAAAATAAAAGAAAACTGAAAGTGCTTGAGCCGAACTTTACTTCGTTTGAGTAATTATAGGAAACACATTCAGCAAGTGGAAAATATATAATAAAATTGTACAATATGTAATTAAACATACTGAATCCATATCTTTTCTTAGACAAAATACAAAGAGCAAAAAGATCATCTGCGGTGACTAGCAAAAATTATAACATCGATAGGATCATCAAAATACAAGTACAAAAATTATTAGTTGAGTTTAAAATTATTATTAACAACAAAATTAAAGGTTTCCCTTACCATAACTACTACAACATCGATAGGATCATCAAAATACATGTACAAAAATTATTAGTTGAGTTTAAAATTATTATTTAACAACAAAATTAAAGGTTTCCCTTACCATAACTACTACAAATCTATCAGTTGTGGGCTCGGGTCCTATGTGAGCTCCTGCAGGAAAAATTAATATTTTAAAAAAAAAAATGTAAAAATTTGAAGTTTAAATATTCAGTCATTCACTTGTCTCAAAAAAAAAAATATATTCAGTCATTCAGATTATAAAAGGTGATAAAGTACAAAATTCAACTCACCTGGATAATTACATTTTAACATATGTTTGATAAAAGTTGTCTTTCCAGTTGAATATTGGCCCAACAACATTACCATTGGCTTAGCATCAAAGTCACTGCTTGTCTGCAAGAAAGTAGTAAAAGAAACTTTGAAACACATTGAAGAAACATTTTACACAATGTCAGTAGCCACGCAACAACTCTTATTCCATCTCTACAAGACTACAAATAAATTTAAGTAGACAAGAAGAAATTTCCCAATCCACTCACCAGCGCTGGGGACACAAAATCATTAAACCGATAAGTAGCTTCCAGGGGCTTTAGCTTTTCATTATATAGTTTCTTCAAACCATCAACTATTGATGTAACTGATGTATGTGATATCTGAACAAGAAATAATGCAGAAGAAGACAATACCAGAGAAGAATAGATCAACATTTGCGTTTCATTACTAACCAATAAAAAAATAGATCTGAATCTAACAAAAATAAGAAAAAATAGCAAAATAGAAAAAGAATAAGTTTAACAGAAAAGACCACATAATACCTTTCTCCCAGATTTTGAAGCAAACCATGAAGTTGATGGCGTTAGAATAGGTTGAGTTCCTATAGCAAAGTATCAATTTAAATCACAGACCAAGTTGGCAGTTTTGTAATTGTTAGAGAAATTCAAAGATCAGAAATAGTCTAACCATTTGTTTCATGTTGTCTAGATACTGCTAATCTCTTGGTCTTCTGAAAAGAGGATCCGAAAAATGATATCTTCCATTAGTGTCTAATTATTTCAAGCAAAGTTCGCATTGCCAAACGAGTGACATTACTTACCGAAGATAAAGAATCCAAGCCTTCTAGAACTGGAAGTTCAATTTTCTCCATGTCAGCTGTATGCACATAAAAGAAAGGTGTTAATTAATATGTAAGCACGTGAAAAAAAAAAGATAAAATAAAAAAAAGAGCACTTTTTGGTTATAATATAACCTTTCTACTATTAATAAAACTTTCGGTAATAGTTTACGAATAATATAATTCAATAATATGCAATAAAGTTAATCAAGAAACCAAGCATTTGAGGGTGAATTAACTGGTCCAAAATAAACACTAGCTTCAAATTATTTAGTGAGAGCTTAGTAGCATTTCAAGGATCAGAGAAGAACCACTAGCTTCAAATTATCATTTTACAAATAATATGGACTTGTAACCAAGAAAAATCATCAAAACACTTCAAGAATAGCGAGAAGAACTACAAATTGTTAAAAGCAAAAGGCATAACTATCGAACACATCATTCAACTTGCCTGTTTGTTTCAGGATATCTGAGTTCAAGGTATTCCCTGCTTGGGCTAAGGAAATAAGCTGGTGGTTATCAAAAACAAAAATCAGAATTAGAAGGAGCTCAGTGAAGTGGTAGAGTAATAAATAATAAATTCATAACAAAAACGCAAAATAGAACCTTCATGGCACTAACGAACTCATTGAACCCCAAATATCCTTGTCGTTTGGAGTCTGCAATAGCCCAAACCTTTAAACAGGAAATGAAAGTATCACATTAGTTACACTTGCGGCATAGTATATGTCATGAAATCAGAACAACAATCAAGGAAAACAGTCAAAAACTTGAGACAAAACACGATAATTTACTTTTCTTGGCAGAATGATTTTATTAAGTTGGAGATACAAATTACAAATGTTGATCAAACCGGATATCATAGATCTCCGCTCGCTGACCGGTTAGTGAGACCCCTTCTAAATAATCGTAGGATATCATAATTCAATACATATCTCAATGGTAGAAAAGGGGAAAAGAAATTAAAAAATGCCAAAAAAAATCTCATCGCGAATAAAATGAGAAACACAACTGAAAATCTGTGACCAAAAAACATAAGAAGTTTTTTTTCATTAGAATACTGATTATTCCGTCTATGCACACATCAAATCCGTACATACTACCAAGATAAGTAAAGTCAAACTTAACATCAATGAACATAAAGGTTCCTAAGGCCCCATTTGATAACCATTTGGTTTTTTGTTTTTGAAATTTTAGCCTATTCTCACTCAAATTTTCTACAATGTGTTTCACCCTTCCTACCATATATCCATATTTCCTTAAGAAAGTAGGAGAACACTAACCAACTTTTAAAAACAAAAACAAACTTTTGAAAG
>JBBMEF010000004.1:4051310-4070107 GCA_037832685.1 Sicyos baderoa
CTATATTTGCAATATTTTTAAAAAGTTGCTATAATTCTAATGTAGAGTAGGAAAATTGCTATACAGCGCAAATTCCCAATATTTTACTCTTTTTTTATTATACATCCAAAATCCCCATTTTTGTTAATTTTTATGACTATTTTTTTACTATAAATAATATTATTTTCTAAAATTTGGCGTTCACGAGATATATATATATATATCAAATTATCAATCATCCTATTTGCTAGTATTTTTTTATATAAATGATCATATTTATATTTGTTGTTTAGACGACAACAACAAGAAAAAAACCCTTTTTTGTGGATGAAAAATTAAAGTTGAAATCATTTATGAACTCTGTGGATTGTTTGAGAGATCTGCAGCCAGACAAATTAAAATAAGAGAGTGGGGTCCTCTGGAAGTATTGTCCAAAGTGAAAATGCCACGTATTGTTTTTATTAATATATGATTTTGATTCTTGCAATTTTAATTTGTTTCATTTTAATTCTCCAAATGTCCAATTTTATTAATATACTTTAAAATAAATAAAAAAAAAACGAAAATTGTTTCTCATTTTTTATTTTAAATACAAGTCGATTCTCATTACTTGATATTTTTTTTTTTCTTTCTCGTTTATGGAAGGGTCATTGAACTAATATTTGTATGTTCGGCCACGAGATTAGTGTATATGTTGGCTAAATTATTTTTTTTGTAAGTCCAATATAGTTAGTGTATATATATAATATTGGTAGGAGTTTTTCATGTCTTTATTTTATCCTTCACTTGTAATTGAATATAGAACTGTAATGGTTGAAATCCCATAGTGGTCACCTATCTAGGAACTTTGGCTTACTTTTTGCTATGGGTCCACACCCACTTCAGAATTTAAAGCATTTTGGGTTGGATCGGAATTAGAGAATATGAAGTTCCACCTCAAAACTAATTAGCAATGAGGGGAGTATTACATATATCTTATAAATGAGTTGTAGAATCCTCACATTTTCAATGTGGGACAATTGCCACAAGGTGAGTATCTCCAACAGTTTCCTTAGCACAAATGTTGTAGGATCAGGCGGTATGCCGCGTGACATTAGTCGATGTGCACTTGTGCACCCAAGCTGACCTGGACAGTTATTGACATCAATTTTTTTTTTTTTTTTTTTTTTATTATTATTCTTTTATATCCGATTCTTTGCTTGAAGGTCAATGATAATATACATACGGTGGCTATGCTAATTTATTTTGTTTATAATACTAATTATTATAATTGATTTATTTCTTTTAAATATATACATTCACTTCTTAGTGGTCAACTATTTAACTTTGATAATTTAAATTGAATAAAACATGTATTCCATTGGTTTTTATGAGACCCTATTAGTATAGTGTAATTTAATGGTAAGTAGTACAACTAACAACATTTGACTTACATGTTTGATATCCTAGAGGGTATACATTTATAGTTTAGGAATGGATTTCATTTAATTCAATAATTAAGTCCCCGTTTGATAACTATTTGGTTTTTTGTTTTTGGTTTTTCAAATTTAAGCCTATTTTCTCTCAAATTTCTTGCAATTTGTTTCATGTTTTCTATCATGTATACATCTTTCCTTAAGAAGGTAGGGGAAGACCAACCAACTTTTAAAAACAAAAAAAGTAGCTTCCCAAAGTTTGTTTTTGTTTTTAAAAATTAGTTAATATTCTCCTACTTTCTTAAAAAAAATATAGATAAATGGTAGGAATGATGGAGCACATGTTAGGAAAATTGAGAGAGAATAGACTTAAATTTGAAAAACCAAAAACAATAAACCAAATGGTTATCAAACTAGTCCTAAAATATTCATTTTTTAACTTAAAGACTAAATTGGAAATTTCCTCCAAACTTATAGATCAAACAAAATATTTTTTCAACAACGGAATCAGTGAACCAATTTAACACCAACCTCATGAATTTGATCCCGAAAATAGATATTTGATTGATATTTTAGGCGAAAAAGTAATTGAAAATGAAAAGATATTTTATTTGTTGGAAGATGGGCTGGGAACAAAGTGGCAAGTGCTGATTGACATTTCTTCTGCGGTTCATCCTCCTCGTTCATGATTCCACAGATTCCATCCCACCATTCCAAGCTCTGATTTCCCAATTTTTCCATCTCTCACTCGCTCCGAAACCATGTCGACGGCCTGGTCTTCCTCCTCGTCGGCAGTTTTCGCGATCGCCTCCGTCGATTTGAAGCCAAACAACACCAAGAACATATCCCCCTTCAGAATTCGCCCTTCCTTCTCCGCACGCCCGTTAATTTTAAGGTTAGGGTTCCTGTAATTGGTTCTTAAGTTGCTAGAGATTCGGATCTTAATCTGCTTCGTTGATTGTCCTATATTGTGTTTGTATAAATGTCTCTAAGTGAGCTAAGAATGATTTCTGGACTGGTTTCTTATTACGATTTCGGTAATTTGTAGCAATATATGTCTTGAACTAAGATACCCCACTATTACTTAGTCGGAGTCTGGGGGGCTCGGGGGCAACCTCATCTATATGTAATTGGGTTTATATTTTCGTATTTGGGCTTTTATGTATTTAGGTCTAATCTTGTAATAGGCATCACCCTAATAGAACTGCTCTTGTCCGTGAACGTAACTAACACATCGTTATTGTTGTTCCGTTTTCACAACAACAATTTCATTTTTCTTTCTTTGATAAGTTGCTGAGTGACTGTTTGATTAAGTTGTTTTTTTTATCAATTTTTTGTTTATCTTCAATTTTGATTGGTGATGTAGAAAATCGAGTCGGGTTAGGGCAACAGTTCTGAAGGAAGATGAGGAGAAAGTGATTGTGGAGGAATCATTTCCTCCCAAGGCTTCTCCTGTTGAAGAGCGGGAAGGGGGAAGTAAGGAAGAATCAGGAAGTTCATCCTCCAATGGCTTGGATAAATGGTTCATTAAGCTTGAACAATCTGTTAATGTTTTTCTCACGGTAAACTTGGTGTTCTGATAACCTGTTCGTAATCTTAATCTTCGTGTTCTGTTATGCTGAATCATGACTCCACTTTACTAATCTTTCCAGGATTCAGTAATAAGAATTCTTGATGCTTTTTACCACGACAGAGACTATGCTAGGTTCTTTGTCTTGGAAACTATTGCAAGGGTTCCCTACTTTGGTGAGTTTTTAAGATAACTTGAGCTTTATTTTACTTCGCGTCTTACTCATTGTTAGGACGTTATTTATTGATTCTTAGAAACAGAGCAAATCTGTAACAGTCTTAACATGGGTGGGGCTTCTGTTCTCATTGCTGGTGAATTCTGTAAACTAAGTGCAGTTTGGATGGGTATAGAATCAGTTCCCTAACAATCATGCAGATAAGTGTTTACACTGTTTAGTTTAAAGAATTGGTTTAGAAACAGTCATCATGGGTTGACATTATGGTCAAATAAAAATCTTGTAAATCATAAAGTGCTTAGATGTTACCGGTTCAATCCGTTACCTAGAAATTACCTTTACCACCAGATATTACAGGGTTTGACATTTGTCTCATAAAAATAGTTGAGGTGCGTGTAAAATTGCATGTATATTCACAGAGTCACATATATATAAGAAATTGGTTTTGAAACTAATTCGATTTTGAAGTCAGATTGTAAAGCTCCTGTGGACGTTATTTAGGATGAGGATGAGGATAGTAGTATAGTTTGTAATTGTTCCTAATTTCTCCATTTTAAATTGTAGCGTTTCTGTCTGTTCTGCACATGTATGAAAGTTTTGGGTGGTGGAGAAGAGCTGATTATCTGAAAGTTCATTTTGCTGAGAGCTGGAATGAGATGCATCACTTGTTGATCATGGAGGTACTTTTTATATCGAGTTTCGGTTAAATAGCATAGTAGCCTTTTCTTTATGTTGCCCCTAGGAATTCCATGATTTTCATTCTGGTTATAGCCGGAAGCCCTTTTTCATTTGTTCTAGTATGTTGTAGGACTGTATTGCTAACAATGACGGCTGCATAAAAATTGACTATTTCCTACAATCATCTCTGTGAACTGTTTAAGTATGTACACCCATCTAGGCATTGGACTACTGAAAAAATTAACTCCTTTTCTGACTTGAGTGCAGGAATTGGGGGGTAACGATTGGTGGTTCGATCGCTTTCTTGCTCAACATATCGCCGTTGCTTATTATTTTATGACAGTAGCTATGTACATGATTAGTCCAAGAATGGCATGTAAGTATTGTTGGAACTGATAAATCTACACCTGCCTATACTCTTCTTCCTTGCATCATTTAAGGTCCTGTTCAGAACACTTGTAAATGTATTAAGTTACCTAGAAAATAGAAAATTGGCTTGGCTTTCTTTAATAAAACTTACAAAGAAATTAAAACATAAATTGCAGTTTGGCATCAATTTTGGTGTAAAACAAGAAGTGGCCAGTTACTTACTTTAGGATACTTAACTACTTTGCCGGACCGGTTTAACATCTTCAAGTTTGTTGCATTCAACTTTTAATGACAATTTTCTCTATTGATATTTGATTGTGCAGATCACTTCTCTGAATGTGTTGAAAGCCATGCATTTTCAACTTATGATAAATTTATAAAGGCCCAGGGAGGTATGTTGCTTGCACTAGATGCTAGCGATCTCGACTTTCTTTCTAAAATGTGAATATCGTGAATATCGTTCTGACGTGTTTATCTACAGAGGAGTTGAAAAAATTGCCTGCTCCCGAGGTTGCTGTGAAATATTATACTGAAGGAGATTTATACTTATTTGGTAAGTTTCTAGCTTTCTTACCAAGTTACCACTTGTACAATTCTTTTTGTTCATCACTTCAAACTGACACCAACAAACTGATCTCATTCAGATGAATTTCAAACTTCCAGAGCTCCCAAATCACGAAGACCAGAAATAGGTAAATTTTGAAATCTGAAATAGTTATTGGTCTGTAGTTCATAGTCCCGTATATCATAATAATACAACCATGATGGCATGTCTGAAACAATCATCACTGTAGTGGTCAAGAGGGTCTTGAAAAATTAAGAGGTTATAAATTCAATTAATGATGAAATTAATTTCTTTCAAGATCATGGGTTAGCTAGTAGTCAAAGTTAGTTTTAGGGATCTAAGAAATTGTGAGTTCAATTAATGGTGGCCATATACGTAGGAAAAATTTCCTTCTTAACAACGAAATGTTGTAGGATCAGATTGTTTGTCCCTTAAGAATAGTCGAGGTACGCATGATTATATAAAAAAACTGTTGTAGAGTCAATAGAATAGTGGAGATGCATATAAGTTAGTCCGGATACTCAAAAGGCATGTCTAAAACAAGAAAATGTTCTTTTTACCACATGTTTAACCCACATCTCGGCTTGCCTTTGGGGTTTAGCTTTTCAAGTTAACCACTCTAAACAAAATGAGTTCGACAGAAATGCTATTTATAAAATAACCTTTTTTTACCCTTGGTTATCTAGAGAACTTGTACGATGTGTTTGTGAACATCCGAGAGGACGAAGCCGAGCATTGCAAGACCATGAGAGCCTGTCAATCGCATGGAAATCTCCGGTCCCCACACTCTTGTTCGGAGAACTGTCCTGAAGATGACGAGCCACTCTGCAACCTTCCTGAAGCAGCGAACTGTGAAGGTATTGTAGACTGTTTAAAGAAAGCAGTTACTACATCCCCTCCAGTAAAGCAAAAACTATAATATGTAAGTATATAGAAAGAAACCGTAACTTCACACATTTATACAAGAGAAAGAATCCGAGGTTCATAATCCATATAATATATATAGATTATTTGGTAGTCTTGTAAAAGGTGACATTGCGCCTATCTTTGTAACACAATGGTTATACCAATTATATAGAGTTTGAAATTTATTTTAGTTCTTTGTTGTGTTCTGGATGAACTTTTCTTTCGAAGTAATTACAAATATAGTTAAATCTTAAAATACTTTATACCATTAATACATTTTAATACAATATTACTCATTAATATCGTTTTATTAACTTTTATGAAAGCGACAATATTTATAATTGTTCTTTTAGATTAGTTTTTAAGTTTTCCTATTTAGATTATTTTTTATTATTATTATTATTTTTTTTTTTTCATCTTCTTAGTTCTTAGATTGGTTTGGTGTTAATTCATTTTCACTCCATTGTGGTGTGATAGGTTATTTCGTTTGATGTTAATCAATTTTCACTCCATGGTCACGAGTTTGATCTCTAAAATCGGTATTTGTAATCCCCCTTCCCCCAGTTTATACTAAAAAAAAAACTTAAATCTTTAGGGTTTTTTTTTTTTTTGTTCTTTATGGGTTGCTTCTTTGTGCTCCTTGGAGTTGGCTTTACTCTTCATGGATTTTGAATCCCTAAATTTGAGTCCCTTTTCATTTAATTTGTTTATCGTAAAAATCAATATATCCTACTTTGAAGAAAAAAAACAACAACTAATAGTTAGATAGTTTTAAGACTAAATTGTAGACACTCAATTGATTGACTATTCGGAGATATATTTATAACAAGAGTCTAGTTTTCATGGTTTAAAAAACTAGAGTTTTATCAATATGATTTGAAAAACATATAAAATTTAATCCATATAATTTAAAAAATTAGAATTTAATCCTTATGGTTTGATGAAATCTAAAAATGAAACTATAGAGATTAAATTATAATTTTTATAATTATAATTCTATCTTCTTTCACTAATTTTTGAAACAATCAATACTAAACTTGAACTTTATTTAAAAATGAAATAAAAGTTAAAAGACAAAATCAAACCAGCTCAAAAGTAGAGGAACAAATATGTACTTTAACGAATATGTTAATCAACCTCGATATTTTAATCAACGTAAAATAAAAGAAGATGAAAACGCGAGCATGCATGCATCTTCAAGGATTTTGTAATTCAGAAACATTTGAATTAAAAAAAGATATTAAATTTGAAAAAACAATAAAATAATACGAAATAGAAATAAATAAATGGCGCGCCTAACGTGGGGAGTTCTCGCCCTCACAAAAACCACACCTCCTTCAGCGCCACCAAACCTTTCTTCTTCCCTTTCCTTCTCCAACTCTAAACCTCTCCCGATCCATCAATGGCAGCCACATAAATTTCCCAGGTTCTCCATTGCCGCCCCCCAAAATATCTCCTATTTCTCCCAGTCATGGGCGGGGGTTCGATCGGAGCGTTGGTTCCCACTGCCAACCCCGAGCCCTCCGCCCTCGACTCCGCCGCTCCCCCGCCGGACGTCATGTCTAATGATTTCGAACCCGGCCGCTCCAATGCGAGTGGCTCCGATGTCAATGCCGAGGGTTTGGATAAGGACATGCTTTGCCCTATTTGTATGCAGATCATTAAGGACGCGTTTCTCACCACCTGTGGACATAGCTTCTGCTATATGTGTATTGCTACTCACCTGAGGAATAAGAGCGATTGTCCTTGTTGCAGTCATTTTCTTAAGAACAGCAGCATTTTCCCTAATATTTTGCTTGATAAGGTTTGTTTTCCTTGTTGCAGTCAGTCCCTGCTTGATTATACTGATATCAGTTGTTTTTATATATTTTTTATAGTATAGGGGATTTTGCATGTATAACAAAAAAGTGTAAAATATTTTCACAAAATCAAAAAATCAAAACTAATTCATTCCTAACAGGAAATCTAAATTGAGTTCTATAACTAGTTGAGTTCTATAACTAGTTAGTGATATAATTAAACCAATGTTAGACTCGTTCTATCACCTTGAATTTTCTATTAGTAATAGAACTTCAGATCGAGTGATAGAATTAATGTTCTTAAATGAATTATTTTAGAAATTGTGCTGCAAATATACTGCAGGAAGTAGAATGCAGGAAGTAGAATGTGCTGATGGTAAATTCTCTATAGTATGTTGTGGTGAAGAAATTATGTTTATGTAATGAAATTCTATACATTCTCAACGAACTGTCTGCTACAAGGAGTAGAGATTTCAAAATCTGTTATATAGAAGGGAAGTTTCCTAATGATTTGACTAGTTGAACTATGTTCAAGTTGGTGTAATTTAAATTGATAATTTACATGTACAAAGTTTAAACCCAATTAAGTATTCGGTCCAAATATGAGATCTTACCCGAGAATGGTGATCTAGAAGAGGAACCATCTCAAAGAAGCATTTTGAAGATCACGTATTAGAAAGATGGAGACACCTTGCAACATTTATAAGATGCATGAGCTACTCTTATTGTCGAGTAGTTTTGATATGAAAGAACCTCATGTTATCTAATAAACTTGTATTAAAGGAAATTAATGGACATACAATCTTTTACATGTTTAGGAAATTGGATGCTTCAGCTCTAAGTTTTGAGTGAGTTTTTGGAAGCTTCATATTGTGTTGAAAACTTGAAACCAATTTTTATGCCCTTGTCTCTAACTTTATGTCAAGCGATTTTGTTGTTATATTTTTGGAATTTTTTATTGCATTCTTGAATTGTGACATTGCAATGCATCTTCTTAGTTACCTGTATACCAATTTCTGTAGTTGTTAAAGAAAACCGCTGCTCGTCAAATAAAGAAGACGATATCCCCATTTGGATATCTTCATCAGGAATTACAAAAGGTCAGCACCATTTCTGTTACAATTTTATTTTTATTTTTTAATTTTTTTTAATTTTTCAAAATACACTATCCACCATCACTCCAGTAAAGAACCACAAAGGTGCCATAGGGTTCAAGAGTAGGATAATATTATTTAAATTTCTTAGTTGACTACCGAGTACCTTGCTAGTAATTCCACGTTTCTGTTTAACGTGTGAATTTTAGTTCAATTCTCCTATTATTAATTCTGTTGAATTATGTTAAACTACCGATTAACCCAAAAACTTAAGCACGTGGGTTGAAATTATCGACTAACAAATCCACGTACCATGTCTTCATTGACCAGATGCAACAAGCTGAATTTTCTTTGTTTACTTTATCAGGGCTGTGACATGTCAATAAAGGATCTGGATGAACTTTTAACCCTCCTCGCTGAGAAGAAAAGAAAAATGGAGCAAGAAGAAGCAGAGACAAATATGCAAATTTTACTTGGCTTCTTGCATTGCATGAGAAAGAAAAAGTTTGAGGCGCTTAATGAGGTTTCTTTTACTTCAATTGTCATTTTTTGTTTCATGCTTATTAAAAATTGTGTACACGAACAACTTTATGTGCTCTTATTAAAAAAAAATTAAAATTGAATTTTTTCCTCAAGCTTGGTTGGTTATTCTACCAGTAATTTGATGGGCTGCGTTGCAGCGTGTTAAAGATGATACTGACTATATTGAACAAAGTGGTCACAATGTTTAGAATTCGATTAAATTTAACTTTATCAAGTTGGAAAGTTTGTATAGTTTTATTGGAAGAAGTCCATTCTACTTTGATTAATGCCTGAGATAATTGAATTAGTTTTTTTGTATATTTTTTTTATAAGAGTATGTTAAGGTTTTTTTTTTTGATGTCCGTGACTGTCCGGGCCAGCTTGCGTGCACAAGCGCACCTCGACTAATGTCACGGGGTATACTGCCTGATCCTACAACATTTGGATGCCAAGGAAACCCGTAGGTATTAATTTGAAATTAATTCCTAGGTAAGTAGCCACCATGAGATTTGAACCCATCATCTTATGCACTCCAAGACCCTTTAGGACCAATTAGGCTACCCCATGCTGGTTGTATGTTAAGGGTATTATGGATGTAATGTACAACTTTCTTGGTAGAAGTTCCGGTTGAGTGTTGGTGCATGAATCAAGTACTTTCTCATTACAGATACATAGAATCTTTCTTTGATTAAGAATACCTTTTGTTAATGTACTTCATTTTTTTTCCTTTCTCATTATAGTTACAAGCTGATCTTTACTACATTAAGGAAGATATTAGTTCTGTGGAGAAGCAGAGATTGGAACTATATAGGTCTAAGGAAAGGTATTCGGGTAAAATGAAAATGATGGTTGGTGACAATGTCTCCACAAAATCGCGGTTTTCATTAGTCGACAAGCATGGGAATGGAATTAATTGTGGCATACAACAGACACAGGGCTGGATGAGTTCTGGGAATTCACCCACCGCTAGAGCTGATGCAAAGATTCAAATAGGTTCCCAAGCACCACTTAGAAAGGATGCTCATTGTAGTTCAGATTTGCATTCTGTTGCTCAATCTGGACCAGCTGTAGCAAATAAAAGGCGGGTCCATACACAGGTAAATCATTTGTTTAGGGAAATTGTACCGGATGGGCTTTCTCACAAAATAATTACAAATATATCCAAATTTTAAAATATTTGCATTCATAGTCTTTAGTACGTTTTAATTATTATAAATACTCATTTAACACATTATTATGTATTATTAATATGTTATTATAAGAAAGTATGTGACAATACCTATTCATACCAATGACCATAGTTAGCCAATTTTTTTTTAAAAAAGTGACCATATTTTGTAATTAATTTTCTTTTTTTAAATTTGACTAACCTTGTAAGTTTCCCTTTTTTATTTATTTATTTATTATTATTATTATTATCATTTCAATTCCACTTCTACGGAAAAATATATCACTATGGCCTTTTCCAGTTCAAACTAAAAAATGCATCTTTTTGTAAACAAAATCTTAGTAATTTGGAGATAGATTTGTTTGTTGATATAATTAGATTTACTCCAACTCATAAGTTTAATCTCTTGGGTTGATTGGTGAGTTAACATAATTTAACATGTTATTAGAGCTGGAAGACTTGAGTTTAAACCCCGTTGAGTCGTTTCATCCCCAATTAATATTGATTTCTACTTGATGGACATTCTCAAATTTTCCTAGTCCAAAAGTGAGTGAGAGTGTTTGGTTGTTATAATTAAATTTACCCCAATCCAACAATTTAAACTTTTGGGTTGATTAGTGATTTAACACAATTCAACTATTTGACCTCCTTTAAAAATTATTCTCTGATTTTTTTATTTTTGATGATAACCCAAACTTTCATCTGGACTCTTGAGTTCATATTACTAATTCTCATTCTATTCCAATCAATGTTCTAGTGGTTCTAGTGTTGTATCCTCCTAGCTGTATTTTATGTACTAGTTATAATGTGGATCGTAATTTATTAATTATGATGTTTCTAGGTGCTTGTAGAGTTGAATAAACTTTTTTTTTTTAACTTAAAGTTCATTCTTTATTTCAAGGGTATGACTGAAACCAAACATTTCAGCCTTGGTTAGGGAAAACAAGAGAAAGATTTCAGCACTTTTTTTTTATAGGAAACAAAACACTTCCATTTATGGATGAAATAGATACAATGCGATCCTATCGAAACTAGTTACAAATAGAACCTCCACTATATAAGTAAATATGTCGATACTTACATCTTTTCTTAAAAAGGTAGGACTAGGAAAGAATTTGTCACCTTGAGCAAAGAGGAAATGAATGTGGAAAATATGTACACAATCAGTGGATAAGGAAAGAATTCTTCATAATTTGCTGATGACAAAGCCTTTATAAAACTCAGCCGACATTTAGTTTGAGGCAGTTATAGATTAATTTATTTCCAATTCCTTGCGTTTTGTTATCAAGACATATCGATATTAATAGCTTTTTATGCTGATTAAGTCCATTTCGTGATGCTATTATTTTATGTTAAATGTTAATCAATCTTTAGTTAACAAACAGTTGTGTTAACGAGAAATGCTGTGCCTGCATCACTGTTTGATTCCTTTTTTTTTTTGAGATAGAACCATGTATTACTGTTTGATGCAACTATTGACATTCGGGAACTATCTTTTCATATAGTTTAGCGAACTGCAAGACTATTATCTCCAAAAACGACGAAATTGGAAGAAACAATTGTTTAAACAAGAAGATAGAGCTATACAGTTTGACAGCGGAGAAAGTTATAATCCAGCTCTTGAAGATTTTCAGTCTGTGCTAACTTCTTTTACGCGATATAGGTACAATTTTAATTACTTGGCTATTTTAACTATTTGGCATTGGTTACTACTTACTCGTGTGAGTGAGTGTTTACTGATTAGTTACTTCTGTTTTATCACACGGACTATGGATTAGCCGACTGAGAGTTATTGCAGAACTTCGACATGGTGATCTTTTTCATTCTGCAAATATTGTATCAAGGTGAGTGATCGTTATTCACATTATACATTGAGACATCAAACTCCTTTGGAGATCCTTGGCGATTCAGATTATTTTACATGGGTTATTTAGTATTATTTTTTTTTTAATATCATTCTAAAACTTGTTATGCACTTTAACTTAGATGTATGATTGATTTAGCCGGATTCAATTTAAAAATGAGAAATACTTACCTAAAGGTGGGTAAGTACTTTGAAAATACTTACCCACCTTACATCCACATATTTTTACATTTTTGCATTTCTCTCTCAATCAATCAATATTAATTTTTTTGATAAAGTAAAAATATGTGGTTGTAAGGGTCGGTAAGTATTTCCAAAATACTTACCCACCCTTTGGTAAGTATTGCTCTTTAAAAATAACCTCAAACCTGTTGCTCACAACTCATTATTGATGAATATTTGATTGATAGGGATCTCAAAATAATGAGATTCTTGTCATTCACTTCCTCACTTGTAATTTCATAAGTTTTTTTTGGACCTTCTATCATCATCTGTCTTTCACTGAGACCAGTGCATATCCATTTTCTTTAGGATTTGTTGGAGTTGTAAAAATTTGGAAAAAATAATTATGCCATTCTTGTTTCAGTATAGAGTTTGATCGTGATGATGAGTTCTTTGCAACTGCTGGTGTTTCACGTTGCATCAAGGTTTTTGAGTTTAGCTCGGTAAGCACTTAATGGTTATTCATTGGAGTACTGAAATGATAATAATTGTTTGCACTACCCATGTAAGATAACCCGTCAATCGGATACAGAAGATGGTGATATTGTGAAATTGTTTCCCTTCCCTTCTAAAAATAACTTTGCTAGATCTGGAATCCTCCCTAAAGACCGTGCAATGGTAAAAGAAAATAGGGCATTCCTACAACGACAAGAGATAAGGCAATGAAAAAATAAATGATTATGATCTTCAATGACCATCAACATAACCAATAATCGTTATCCGGGTAATGGTTGCTAGCCCATCAGTGTTTGGGGCTCCAATAATGGTTACTTTGAGTAATGAACAATAATTACAGGGGTCATTACTGCTTGTCTACCTTTTTTAAAACCGGCCCAAAAACTATTATCGTATGGCCGTCTAATCTATCTTTTTTTTTCTTTTCTTTTTTTACTAATCATTACCTACACCCAAACACAGACAATGATAACCCATGTAACTATTGATTATGTAGGAGATTATTGATTATGTATAAGAAAACAAAAAAAGTATAGGCTTAAGCCCTCCTTCGGTAAGGACGTACAATTCTTTTTAAAACTTTTGATAGATCGGTTTTCAAATTTAGTATTTAAATTAATATAATATTAGCGGACCAAATCATAGTAGTTATTGATGATGTTTGTTTATATTTTCTTGATATAAATCCTGAAGCTTAGTTGTTTCATTAGTTAGTATATTGTTTAAAAAAAGAGTAAGTTTTTAAATGATACTTTTCAGTTGAACAATATTCAAATATAATTTTTGATGCTTACATGATATTGTAGCTGTGCATTGACTATCCACGAAATGAAACGCCTGAGAGTCTGAGACTGAGTGCAGTGCAACTCTAAATAATGTTTATGTTATGGTTCATGGCCGCATGATATACCTATATCTTATTTATTTTTATTATGTTGATATAAATCTAAATATAATTTATTAATTATCGATAGTACTTTCTATTTCTAGGTAGTAAATGAAGCAGCAGACGTTCACTTTCCGGTTGTCGAGATGTCTACGCGATCGAAACTTAGCTGCTTGAGCTGGAATAAATGCACAAAAAGTCATATTGCTAGTAGTGATTATGAGGGAATAGTTACTGTCTGGGACGTAAATACTCGTCAGGTGGTGGTCATAATCTATTCAAAGTTTTCTTAGCCTGTTGGTTACCTCTATTATTTGGTCATATTTATCTTTTTTAACAGGCTCTTTTCCTTTTAGAGTGTTATGGAGTATGAAGAACATGAAAAACGAGCTTGGAGTGTAGATTTCTCACGTTCTGAACCTTCTATGCTTGTATCTGGCAGTGATGACTGTAAGGTAAAGAAAACACTCTTTTTGTGCTGGTGAAAACCATTGATCTTAGGCACCGTTTGATAATAATTTTGTTTTTTGTTTTAAAAAATAAAAACCGTATATGTTTGATAACTGATTTTAGTTTTATATTTTTATAAACTAAAAACCGAAATACATGTTTGATAACTGTTTTTTTTTTCAAAATCACATTTCATTTTGATTTTTTTAGTTTTTTACTATTTATTCTTGATTTTTTCATGCTTTTTTAAAAACATAAACAAAACCTTGTTTACTTTTTTTAGTTTTGATAATTCCTTTAATATTTTAAAAATGTTTTAAAAATTTTAAAAACTAAAACTAAAATTGATTATCAAACAAACCTGTTTTTAAAAAATGAAAACAAAAATAAAAAAATAAAAAATGAAATGGTTATCAAACGCTCTTTTGGCAAATTTGGACTATTCGCAATGGATCTATTTTCAAGGATAAGGAGTCTCACTCTCTAATTGACTCTATCACTCACCTTGCTATATTTTGGTGTAAGAGTTATCATCCTTTTTGTAATTATAGTTTTGGTTTTTTGATTGCTAATTGGCATTGTTTTATAAACTGCCCTACTTTGTAACTTTGCCTGTTATCAATGAAGTATTGTTTCCTATAAAAAAAAAAGAAGTTATCAAACGGGCCTTAGGAATTTGATTTCTCATCGATGGGCCATAAGTGAGAGAGTCAACCAGCAATTCCCCTAATTTCTGTGATGCATAATTTCAACTTTTTTAATGCTCAACTTTATACCAAAGGATATTTGCATCATCAACTGTGGCACTTGGAAAATGCTATCCTTTTTTGGGTTGTGTTGTCTCTCTCAATACACCATTTAAATTTATTTCCAGTAGGTTTTCTTTGAGATTATTCTCAGATGCATTTTTCTCTTTCTTTTAACCAGGTCAAAATTTGGTGCACAAAGCAAGAAGCTAGTGTGTTTAACATTGACATGAAAGCTAATGTTTGCTCTGTCAAGTACAACCCAGGATCCAGCTTATACGTTGCTGTACGTCTATTTTGCTCTCTATACACTAATATCATAAACACTGAACTGAAATTTTCTGTGCGTATGTGTGTGGTAATTCCTTTTAACCATAGGATTTCTGACAAAGAAAATCCTTCTCTCCCTAATGGCTGGCTAATAGTAAGGGTTGAAATGTCTTGTGTTGCTCTATATAAACTCTTTTAAAGTCCTCGTCTCTTTTACCTGACATTTGTATTCTTATCTCTTAAATAAAACGGTATCTCTCTCTGCATGTGGATATTCATATAGCTAGCAGTAGCACAACATCAATGAATCACGTAAATTTGTATGCTCTTTGTCTCGCGATCCTTGATAGTTGATTGTTGTTTATTATTCTTGTGTAACATAAAACGTTTTCAGGTGGGTTCCGCTGATCATAATGTCCACTACTATGACTTGAGAAATATCAGCCAACCTCTGCATGTTTTTAATGGTCATAAGAAAGCAGTTTCTTATGTGAAATTCTTGTCAAATAGTGAACTCGCATCTACATCAACTGACAGCACTCTCCGGTTATGGGATGTCAAGGAAAATCTGCCTGTGAGTTATCTTCTTGATATCTTGTCTATATTCACATCCAAATTGTAATTAATCTGATATGATTTATAATAGGGGTATTTTAGTGATTAGTCAAGAGTTTGTTTGAGTTAGAGATTTTGGGTTATAGATAGGTGTGGGTAGTAACTAGTAAGGAAGGTATCAAATATTTATGCCATTTTGGTATTGGATCTTGAATGAGCTCAAGAATAGGAGGGTCCAAGTAACCATAAGAGTGGGTTGGTTGGTTTGTATTTCCATGATCGCTCATCGTTCATAATATTACTTACCTTCCTCACCCGCGCACTCGATTTATAACTAAAATCCCTAACAAACTCCCTAATTATTTACTATTATGCCCTTATTTTAGATCCAATCATAATCTTCATGGAAACTGTGCTTCTTTTTCTCCTCCTTTTTCATCATTTGTCAATCTATCTTGAGCTAATACATTCTCTCCCAATTTGTCTCTTTATCATTTCAGCTGTGTGTGTATAGAGGACACACAAATGAGAAGAATTTTGTGGGTCTAACAGTAAACAGTGAATACATAGCATGCGGCAGTGAAACTAATGAAGTCTTCATCTACCACAAGGTTATCATTTGTTTTCCATCACCTTCCTCTTTGCTGCTATATTTTCATTAATAGGATCAATTGAGACCGACGACTCCTTAAAAACGGGATTTGCTCGCAGGCAATATCGAAACCAATGGCTTGGCATAGGTTTAATTCAGATTTGGAAGATAATGATGAAGATGCAGGTTCATATTTCATAAGTGCTGTTTGTTGGAAGAGTGATAGCCCCACAATGTTAACAGCAAACAGCCAAGGAACAATCAAAGTGCTTGTACTTGCAACCTGAATCACACAACATTAGAAATGACTTGAGACAGAGAAAAGAATATAACAAGCAGGTACTAAAATTCCATGCCCTCATTCTGTGTATATCATCATCATCATATCAGCTTGTAAATTTGGTTTTCATTCAACATCTGTGAAAGGGTGGATTATGCAATGCTTCCATTTCTTCCTTAGATGTTTTCTTTTTTCTCCTTTTTTTTGTTTTTGTTTTGTTGGGGGTAGGGAGGGGTCTGAAGTGGGAATGTTTGTAGAATTTTGTAATTATTTGTTGGAGAGTTTTTTTATTTTTAGAATATTTGTTGGAGAGTTAAGTGTTCATACACAGTTTAGAAATTGGAAATGTTTGTATTACCATTGAACTTTGATCAGGAGAGACAATTGGGGCATTGTTAAAGACTAAAGTTTTGCAAAGAAAATGAATGAATTTTATTACTACCATGCATATATATATATATATATATATATTTTAATTCAGACAAACCAAATACCTTGGGTCTAACAAATGTGTAGTTTTATATATATAATGGCTCCCTTAATTGTTGTAAACTCAAAAAAAAAAAAAAAAAAAAAACGTGGAGCATAATTTTGAATTTTTCAATTGGGAAGGAACATATTTTCAAAAAAAATAAACTGAAGCGCTCAGAAAGAGCGTTTGATACCATAAAACAGAAAAAAAGTGTAAAATTAGAATGATGTGTCATATTCTCATTGATCAAAGGTTTATATATACAGCCAATGAACATTTTTTTTTAAGTTAATGACCGCGGTATTTAAAGCAACATGAATAGCCTAATTGATCATAGAGGGTTTTGTGGTGCATAAGATGATAGGTTCAAATTTCATGGTGGACACCTACCTAGAAATTAATACTTATGAATTTTTTTGACATCCAAATATTGTAGGATCAGGCGGTGTGTCCTGTGACAATAGTCGAGATGCGCTTGTGCACGCAAGCTGGCCCATATATCAAAAAAAAAAAAAACACAGTAATTCGAATCATCCAATCCTTAATTATTGATGAATTAAAAAAAAAATTAATATATTTAACTGGATAGAATTTAATTGAACTTGAGATTATGCATGTGGAACTCAATATCTATCATAAATTTCTTTGAATAATTGAGAGTGAAAATGGAACAAAGTTTTATAATGAAGATTCGATTCATGTAACTACCTACTTATGAAGCGAGTTAGATCCAAATATTATAAGATCAAATTGTATTTCTATGACAATAATTGAAGTGGCCCGACAATTATGGATATTAAACAATCATTAGTTTGATTGATCAACAAGAACAATAACTTAGCAATATCAATATACATCTAATGATCAAGAGGTCATTTGTTGGAACCGGCACCATTAAGAAAAGAAAAAAAGAAAAAGAAATCCTTGGTTTGATCTGACCACGAAAACGTAAATGAGTAGGACCCACTTTTGATGACTAAACCTCACCTGCATCCAACAAGAATATATAATTGAAATTCTTTAAAAGCCAAGCCCCCAAAGACTAGAATATTTAAAATTTTAGTAAATTTTAGAAAAAAATTATAAATGTAATCACATTTAAAAAAAAAAAATAGCAGCTATAATAATTAGGAATAAAAATATTTTAAAATTTATTTATATTTATAATTATTCTGTGTTTCACTATTAAAAGTTTATAAGATATTTTACATTTTAGATCATAAATTCGAATCTTCCCATTTTTAATTATCAAATAAAAATATGAGAATCTTAAAAACTCTACCTCCAATCCATATTACATACGAAAAATGGATCCATTCATATTTTTTATATTATTTATGGTTGAGTGAACCCTCAAATCTAGTGATTTGTTATTATTATTTATATTATTGTTATTTTTGTATATAAAAGTAGATATGCATGGTACCCCAAATTTTGACTTTGAATTCTATGATATTTTATGTCCCTCGCAAAATAATATAAAAAAATGGACCTTAAAACAAGTTTTCTAATCCACTTCTATACGATTTCAAAAGATAAAAAAGAAGAAAAAAGAATCTATTTTTTTTTTTTTATACAATTATAATGGTGAATGAGAATTCAAACATGTAACCTCATGGTTACTAAATTATACAAGATGCAAGTAAAGCTCAGCTCTTGTTGACAAAGAATCCACTTCTATACACATATGAGAATTTATTTCGAAGCCATTTCCAATTATTGAGGATGTAATCCTATATAATTTTTAGTTTTGGATTGAACATA
>JBBMEF010000004.1:4070207-4083432 GCA_037832685.1 Sicyos baderoa
ATGAGAATTTATTTCGAAGCCATTTCCAATTATTGAGGATGTAATCCTATATAATTTTTAGTTTTGGATTGAACATAAATTTAAATATTAATTTTGAATATATAAAAGCATACAAGCAACAAAAAAAAGAAAAAAAGAAAAAAGAAAAAGAGCAGCTTAACTTGATATGCAAGTTACTATAAATTATTATTATTATTATATTAGAAAATAAAATCAAAACAAGAATACATAATAATTAAAAAAATTTAAAATAAATATAAAGGATCTTGAGAAAAAACGAAAAAAGTAGAACTAACCTAACGACCAGCTTTGAAACGACGCGAATAATCCTTCACCAACCAACCTTCCGCAAAGCGGAGATTTCAACGTCTGAAGCAATTTCTTGACTTCATCGACACTCAAATTTTCACTGTTTCATTCATAATTTCAATCTTTCAAATCCCATTTCCATATTCGTTTCAATCTCAGATCGTTTCTCTGTAACCAATGGCGCCGCCGTACCTCGCCAATGCCGATGTTTCCGCCGTCACCGCCGCTTCTCCGCCGCTGATCGGCCGCGTTTATTCCGTTCACAGCGAGGTCCAGTCCCACCGTATCCATCAAACTCTTCCTTTCCCCTCTGTTCTGAGAAACCCCTTTGCAATCGTCGATGGCCCTGCTAGCTCTGCCGCCGGTAATCCAGGTAATTGTGGATGGATTTTCTTTGCTTATTTTCTCGTTTTGATTCATGATGATGTAGTTTTAGGGCTTGAATTGTGATATGTTGAGTTGATTGATGATTCGTTGGGTTTTTCTTATTGTTGTAAATCTCTGCTTTTGTTTGGAACTTTGGGGTTTTACTTTGCTGAATGTGTTTTTGGAGTTTATTGATGTCAATATTGTGTTGTTATAGTTTTTTGAGTGTTTGAGTTGTGTGTTATGGGTTGTAAATCCAGGTATTTCTGGATGGATCCTTTGCTTATTTTTCCGTTTTGATTCATGGTGAAGTAGTGTTGGGCTTGGATTGTGATATATTGGTTTGGTGTTGAGTTGATTGATGATTTTAAAGATGTATAGCTACATGCATTGAGTTTTTTCTCATTATTGTCAATCTCATTTTTGTTTGGAACTTGGGGTTTTACTTTACCGAATGTGTTTTCGGAGTTCATTGATGTCGATGTTCTGTTGTTATGGTTTTAAGAGTGTTTGAGTTGTGGGTTGTTATGTGTATGTAGATGAGATTGCAAAGCTGTTTCCTTGCGTCTTTGGCCAACCGTCGGCAATGTTGGTGCCACGTGATTCCAGCTCGGTGCAGGTTGTTAAGAAATTGAAGATCGGAGTTGTGCTTTCTGGAGGCCAAGCGCCCGGAGGACATAATGTGATTTCTGGACTATTTGGTAAGTTGTTGTTTTGTCCACGTTTATAAATGAAGAATAATTTATCTATTTTTTTCTCTGTTCAAGCTGTTGTTAATTAGCATCAACGATTTTGGTGAAGATTACCTACAAGATCATGCACGAGGAAGCACTTTGTATGGCTTCAAGGGGGGTCCTGCAGGGATCATGAAATGCAAATATGTTGAACTGACTGCAGATTTTATTCACCCATATCGCAATCAGGTTAATTTTCTTTAATGGGATTTCTAGTTTCCTTCCTTAGAAATTTTTAGTATGAATGTGATTATGGTCTTGAGTTCGAGTGGTTGCCATTTGAAAGCAATTATCGATCTAAGAGCTTATTTTTTTATTCTTTTACTTTTTATCAGGGTGGGTTTCATATGATATGTAGTGGGAGGGACAAGATTGAAACTCCAGAACAGGTGGAACTCTTTCTTTTCAGAATTTGCCTTGTGAGATTTCTTATGTATAGTCAAGGAAGAGATTGACAGTTTGGTTCAATTTTCAGTTTAAGCAAGCTGAAGAAACTGCTCAGAAGCTTGATTTGGATGGGCTTGTTGTAATTGGTGGTGATGACTCCAACACAAATGCCTGTCTCCTTGCTGAAAACTTTAGGTACTTGGGAGAACTATGGTTTTTTTTTCTTCTTCCTTTTTGTACAACTTTGTTATTGATCTTCCTCTTCTATTATGTTGTTTTTAAATTAGGAGTAAAAATTTGAAAACCAGAGTAATTGGTTGCCCAAAAACCATTGATGGTGATCTCAAGTGCAAAGAAGTCCCCATAAGTTTTGGGTTTGATACTGCTTGCAAGGTATTCATATTTTCTTGTTGTCTCCCCTTTGATCAATGTTGCATTGCAAAATTGAAGTGGGTTCTCTACGAATTCAACTAAAAAGGGCATGTTCGTACATGAGTTTAAGGTTCTTAATCGGCATTGCTAATGTCTATGCAGATATATGCCGAGATGATTGGTAATGTGATGGTTGATGCTCGATCAACAGGAAAATATTATCACTGTAAGCATTTTGCTTGATGCAATTGGCCTAGGATAGAAATGGAGCTGATCTGCTGTCATTTTCATAATAACTGAATTCGCGAGGATTTAAATTATCAGTATTTTCAGTTCATTACCCATGTACTAGTTCCCTACTATAACAAAAGCTAGATCATTTTCTAACAGTCCCATGGATCTTAAAATTCCTAATTTCCATCGTCCGTTGAAAAATAAAAATAAATTATACACAAAATTAATTAGCTATCTTGTTGCTTGACTTGCACAAAACAGAGCACTTCTTCTGTTCAATTTTACGTTTCTATTCGCTATTTGATCTCCCTAATATGAAGTTGTACTGATTTATTGTTTCAATATTGTTAATGTCTTCTGATACCTTTTTATATCTCTCTTAAGTTTCAAGCATATTATCATATGGCACTAAGCAGTGTATATACATCCGCAGTTGTCCGGCTTATGGGTCGTGCTGCTTCTCACATCACACTGGAGTGTGCTTTGCAAACTCATCCAAACGTTACTATTATTGGAGAAGAGGTAATTGCTTTGCTTAAACTACCAGATTTTGTGCGTCAATAGCAACGGAAAACTTGGACGTTGCTATGAAATTGTTGAGTCAGTTAAGATATCCTGTTTTGAAAGTTCATCTTCTTGCATATTTGCTTCGTAAGGTAACATCAAACATAGCTTGAGGGTAATAAATGAAAATCTGCGATACATATTCAATCGTCCAAGTGATACGGGAAGCCTTTCTTGCCTGCTTTGAAAGTTTGTTCTCTACGACCTACTTGACTCATGGAGATTGAACTTAGTCAATTGATTGGTTTTGAATGTATGCAGGCTATTCCCATTTGGAAGTCATCTATTCTCGTGTTTTTAAGTTCCCAAGGAGTGACACAGTGGTTGAAGACTTGGGTTTCGAAGGTATTGCTCCCTTCAAGATCCCAGGTTCGAGACTCACCTGTGACATTACTTCTTCGATGTCTCTAGTAGTACCTGGCCTAGGGATGGGCATGATTACCCTTGTTTCGAAAAAAAAAATCTTATAAAGTCTTAGATTATAGGGTAGACCTTATTTTGACTTGTTTTGCAGGTTGCGGCTAAGAAGCTTACCTTGAAAAACGTTACAGACTACATTGTGGATGTAATTAGCAAACGATCCGAACTTGGTTATAATTATGGCGTCATACTTATTCCCGAGGGCCTGATTGACTTTATTCCAGAGGTATATTATTATAATTATCTTTGCCTTTTTCTTTAGCTATGCTCATAATCCACTAACCTAAGATATTGGATATCATCAGCACATCATTCTTGAACTCATACTCATTTTATAACCTGCTTTCTACAGGTGCAGCAGCTTATTGCGGAGCTCAATGAAATTCTTGCCCACGATATTATTGATGAGGATGGGCTATGGAAAAAGAAACTTACAACTCAATCTTATCACCTTTTTGAATTTCTCCCACAAGCAATCCAAGAGCAATTGTTGCTTGAAAGAGACCCACATGGCAACGTCCAAGTAAATGTTTTTGTTGTTGTTTTGTAGTTGTCCTTTTGTAGATTCCCTAGTTTGATTAGTTATATTATACATTTCAGGTTGCCAAAATAGAAACTGAGAAAATGCTTATTCAAATGGTTGAAACTGAGTTGGAAAAGAGGAGGCAAGAAGGTGCATATAATGGCGGCCAATTCAAGGGGCAGTCACATTTCTTTGGGTACTCACAACCCTATTCGTCCTTGAAAATTTTCTTTTATTAATTAAATGCTCCTGTTTAATAATTTAGTGGTAACAACATAATTAGTTTGACTCTACCGGCATGAGTGAGTGCATGTGACTTCCAATTGTTGTTGAACTTTAAAAGAAAATAGTTTGGCTTTACAGAGGTCTAACTTGGGGGTAGTACGTAGTCTATATTAGACTGAGGCAGTTTGGATCTCAAAAACATGCTTGTTGATTAATCTATTAACCATTAAGATTATATAACTCGATAATCGGGGCATGGCACAAGTATCTAAGCTTCTATTATGAACTTGCAAAGGGCCAATCAAGTGGTGGGTTAAGCTTACTGCTAATTGACTAGTAAATGTGGATATGCGATGGTTTATGCAAGGCGCTGTTATATTATGAACTCACCTGTGACATTAATTTGTAGACATCTCCTGTGTCTCCATTCTTTCAATGTCTTCTGGTGTCTAGCCTAGGGACATGCGTAGTTACCCCGGTTATAGTGGAGGGAAATAAAAATAAATTATATTGCCCCTGAAAAAGCTATATTTGTCAAATTAGTGCCTTGATATGTATGTGTTTAATTCTTCTTTTGATTTATAGGTATGAAGGGAGGTGTGGTTTACCCACAAACTTCGATTCAACATATTGCTATGCTTTGGGTTACACTGCTGGAGCTCTCCTACAGAGTGGAAAAACTGGACTAATATCATCGGTCTGTCTGTCTGTCTCTCTATTTTTTTTGGTTATTAGTTTCCTCTAGAGGCTTGCCTGTTTCTCATTTCTATAGTTTATATGTTATTTATGCCTACCAGGTAGGAAGTTTGGATTCTCCAGTTGAAGATTGGACAGCTGGCGGAACGGCATTAACTTCATTAATGGACGTGGAGAGGAGACACGGTAAGCTATCTCCATTCATCAAAACCTCAATTCCTTTTTTCGTTCATTTTCCTGAGTAAAGCGAAATGACAGGGTATAGAGAATCCCAAAATGAGATCAATGTAGTTTACTAAGAAAAAGAACTTGGCAACAACTTGATCCTAGGTACAACTTGATCAAGGTGTAGGAGTAAGTTGATCAAGACTTCCTTACGAAATTACAAAAATAAGGATTGAAGTGTATAATCACGATTCACAACCATCATGATGAGTTGGCTTAGTAAGCCTAGGGATGGGCGAGTGGTGCCCCAGGTATAGGGGAGCGAAGCTCCAATTTCCCGGTTTTCAAAAAAACAAAAAAAGAGTTGGCTTGGTAGTCAAAAGAGAGCTGAGGTTATAGGTTCGATCTATAGTGGTCACCTTACAAGTTTTCTTGATAACCAAATATTGTAGGGTGAGGTGGTTTGTCCCATGAGAATAGTTGATGTCCGTGTAAACCTTAAACTTCGGAAGGCCTTGGACTAGTTCACCAATATTTGGTTGTTCGACTTCGAACATTTTCATGAGCTCTGGTTTAATATAATCTCTTTCTAAAGGTAGAATTCGTTTCACAGGTAAGTTCAAGCCTGTGATCAAGAAGGCAATGGTGGAACTTGATGGTAATATTTCCACAAAGAACATTTTTACTATTACTACCTTCTTCACAAACAAGTTCATAATTTCGATACAACATTTTTCTTCAAGCCAGAAAACAAACCATCTTACTAAACTTCCATGGTTCTATGATCAGGTGCACCTTTCAAGAAATTTGCATCGTTAAGAGATCAGTGGGCAGTCGAAAACTGCTACATCAGTCCAGGTCGGTATTCGCCCTCGAACATTACCCTCTCGTGCAACATTATCCATCTACTTCATATCTTGCTTATATTACTGATTTTCAATTCAGAAAATGAAGCTTCAAATCTTTACTTATTGTATGTGGTTTATATGGTGTCCTTGTAGGTCCAATTCAGTTTGTTGGTCCTACATCCAATGTGTTAAATCACACTTTGTTATTGGAACTTGAGGCTCAAGCTTGATCATATTTCTGCCCCACAAGAAACCCAAGAAAAATTTGTCTTCAATGTATCAACTTGGTATTGCTCATTATTCTTATTGGAACATTTTTTTTTTGCTCGGAGAGATTTCTATATACAGTGTTTTGCTGAAAAAACCTGAAAATAAATTAGTGGAATAAGGTTGAATTTTTGCTCGCATGCCAGCTAGTTTAAACACTTTTATAAAAACTGTTTAAATGATAATTTTGAATAGAGTAATTTTGATTTAAAGATTTGTGTATCTAGTTTGAAATGTATACTTAAAAAACAAATGTTTTACTCTGTTTTTACAAATAGTTTGAAATCTACCCTTTTTTGTAAAATGTTTTGAAAAGAACCCCCAATTTCCAATTAACTTCCACATGAAGTTTGTTACATCATGAGGAGTATGAGAGAGTTGTGGGGTACCTTAACATATCTCTCCATCATATACTCAAAGTAGTTTCACAGCTACGGCTAATAAAGTAAACTGTACTCTACAGCCAACACTTACAAATTCATTTCTTCAACTTTGTGGTTGTGTTAGATAGGTATATATAAAGTTTTAACAAATTAAGAATGCTTTTTTCATATGAGCAAGATTCAAACTCATAACTATACACTTATGTTGGTTGAGTTATTACTTTTGTTAATACTTAAAATTTGAACTTGTGGTTTTCAAGTTGATCAAATTTTACCTCGAGTCAACTCGATCTAAGAATAATATTCTATAGGTGTGTATGCTTAATTAATAAGATATATTTTTACCACATTGGTAGAAAACATGCACTATTTTTTTTTTAGAGTATAAGTTGGGGGAGGGAGATTACAATACCGACTATTCTAGGGTTCGAACCCGTGACGCTGATGTTAAACTGGTTTACAACCAAACAATGAAACTACTGCGCCACTGATCCTTACCGAAAGCATGCACTAATTAGATGATACTTTGGGTTTAAATTTAGATTATGCAATGTTTACCAAAAGGTTTGTGGTCTCTCTTACCCAATTTGAATATATATGAGTTGTGTTGCTTTAAAGTATATCATAAAATAGGGTGGCAGATCGACTCACTAAAAAAATTGAGTTGATAAAAAGAAAAAAAAAAACCTTTATAATCTAATTCGATATAAACCATGTGTATACCCCTAATAAAAATATACATATCAAAATAAATGAGGCCAAAATGAGTACTTAGGTGAAAAAAAACCTAGAAAATAATTGTATAAGAAATTAGAAAAGACCTAGAAAATAATTGTGAAAAAAAGGACCTAGGAAAATAAAGCAAAAAATAAAATTCCAAATTTAGCCCTTGCTTGTGAAGAAAGAGAAAGATAAATAATAAAAATAAAAATAAAACATACAAACTTGGAACGTACGTGTGAATGAAAAAGGCCGCGATTGCGCTCCAAAGAATTCGCGAGTCTGGATATTGTTCATCTTCAACGACGATCAGATCAACGATGAACTAGGGTTTCTCTTCTTCCCCCAATTTCTAGGGTTTCCTTTTCACATCTCTCAATTCCCCGCCATTTCCACCACTCTGGTTTCCCCCATGGCCAAAACCAGACCAGGCAGGAAAGACTTGGACTCCTACACCATTAGAGGCACCAACAAGCTCGTTCGAGGTACGATAATAGCTTGCTTCATTTTACTTCTAATGTCTTGACACTGCGCCCTGATTTCGTGGATTTTGCAGCTGGAGACTGTGTTCTGATGCGCCCATCGGAATCCACTAAGCTCCCGTATGTAGCGCGCGTCGAGAAGATCGAGGTTGATAATCGGAACAACGTCAAGGTTCGGGTGCGGTGGTACTATCGGCCGGAGGAGTCCATTGGCGGCCGGAGGCAGTTCCATGGAGCTAAGGAGCTGTTCTTGTCGGACCACTACGACGTGCAGAGTGCGCACACTATTGAAGGGAAGTGCTCTGTTCACTCGTTTAAGAACTACACTAAGCTCGACAATGTTGGCGCTGAGGATTATTTTTGTAGATTTGAGTACAAGGCTGCTTCTGGTGCTTTCACGCCTGACCGAGTTGCTGTGTGAGTTTTCACTTTTTTGTTGTTTACTAATGTGTGATTTCGTTTCCGAATTGTGATATTAATTTGTAGATACCTCACGGTTCTTCATTTCTTTGATGTCTCCCGGTGTCTGACGTAGGGACAGGCGTGGTTACCCGCGTATAGTGGAGCAAATGTCCGATTTCCTGGTTTCAAAAAAGAAAATAAAAGAAAACTAATGTGTGATTCTGGTGTAAATTGCATGAATGGGTTACAGATGTTTTTGTTTTTCTTACAGTTATTGCAAATGTGAGATGCCTTACAATCCAGACGACCTCATGGTGCAGTGCGAGGGCTGTAAGGATTGGTAAATGTCCATATTAATTTTGGAATTAATGTTCACTTTTGTGTACTAAATGTCTGGTAGTGTATTTGCATTTTCCAGAGTGAAGTGACTACTTAAGTAATTGGAGGGTCTTGTTTGTTTGTAAAAAGAGTAGCATACCTTAATGAACTAAGAGTAATATACCATTATTGTTTTCAAGTGACTTCTTTTATGAGAACTTTTTGAAAAAAGTTGTATTTTTTTAGTGTTTTTTTTTTTTTTATTTTTCCTGTCAAGTTTTGGTTATGTGACCAGACATTATGAAAATTTGAAAGTATTTATTATTGGTTAAAAGTCATGAAGCTCACCTTTAAGCTTGTATGAATTAACATTTTAAAAATGTGTTATCGAAGATATATTTCTTCTAGATGCACTGAACTTAGCTTTTGACACTGATAACTGCAATCTTTTAAAATATCAACCTTAGACGTACGAAGTTCACCTCTGACATTATAGGTGGAGTCGTGGAGAAGCTAACTCTCAAAGTGCAATGTGATATACGTTCTTCCATGGATTTTAATTTTTTGGTAGAAGTAGGATTTTCGCTTGACCTCTTTTAGAACTCAACCAAGTTCTGATTGAAGTGGGTTATATTGTATCATTCTGTTTGATACAAGAACTTATTAGAGTCTCAAACTCAAGAGTTCAGTTTCGATAATGTGTTGCTTTTTGGAATCACAGAGCTCTTATGTTTCCTTTGGTCTTTAGGTATCATCCTGCTTGTGTAAACATGACTATCGAGGAAGCAAAAATATTGGACCATTTTGTGTGCTCTGAATGTGCATCTATTGGCGACGTCAAGAAAAATGAGAATACATTTTCAGCATCACCAGTGGCTGATGGCAAGGTAAGTAACTGTTATCTGTTGCTCCATACGTACAAGTTAGGATGGTTGTTGGATATAAATCATCTTTATCAGCATATTAGGCTCTCTGCTCTTTTTTTTGGTTCAAAAGTAGCCTTTATGCTCTTCTATTCACGTCAGATGTTTCTTTCTTTTCTGGTCAAATTAAATCAAAAGCACAAGTACAGACAAAAAGACGAATGAAATACACGATTGTTTGGAATTAGCTTATGCTAAATGTGCAGACCATAAGTTTGGTTCCTTTCCAATCTATGCAGTTTCAGTTAATTAACTTTCAAGGTTTTAATTTTCTTTTGATTCACTTGCTATTTGTTTTCCAAAATCCAAAAGGCAGTCTTATAATTCCCTTAAACGCCAGCCATTGGCTTCCCTTTTGCTGATAATGATTTCTGATTGCCGTCTACTTTCACATGTCCTATGAATAACCGGGTGCCATTTGTTTTGTTATTGATGATTGATGAGCTTATCTTAAATATTCATTGAATGCCTTTTAATACTTTTTACTTTTATTGTAGCATTTGGTTAAACACTTAATTAGTTTCACTGGAAAAAAATTATGCCAGAATATATTGTTCCGTTTTCTGTATACTCCAAATATTCCTCTTGCTCAAGAAAATTTCCTTAAACTTGTTTGCGTGCGTGATGAAAAGAGTCGAGAGCTCTTTCATCAATTTGATTTCTTAGTGAAACTTAATTATTTTTTCATAACAATTATGAAGGAGTTCCTTATTTTTCAACTGTCGTCTTTTTGGGGCCTGCCCATGTGTCATATTAGTCAATTTTTAAGTTGTTTCTGTATAGTTTCCAACTTTCTGCCGCAAGGTTTGGTTATAATTGTGACAAAAAACGTTGGATCCAAACAAGGACATCCTTTGTCGAAGGATCAACATATTAGAAGTACTAGAATCTCTCCTCTCCCACTTTGACAAAATCAATACTTTCTTATCTGCCGATGCAAGTACATTATTACTATGACCCCCTATTTGAGGTTGGGAGTTTCGAACCGGCTACCTCTGGATAGTGGATACATGCCATTACCGCTAAGCTAAGCTCGCTTTGGTCATTTTTAACATTCTTGATTTAAGCTGCTGTGTAAACAAGCTTTTCCAATACTTTTTAACTGTTCGTCTAAGCTTAAGGTGCTTGTTTATTTTGACAAGTTGACACTCCTTTCGGTTTTCCAATTTTTGGACTTGAGTGCAATGAAACACTTTTATTGTACAGTGACAAATGTAGGTATAGCTTTTCAAGTTATGTGAGATTGCTCTTTTATTTTTCATATGATACCTTGTTTAAATTAAATCTTCAATTTTATTAAAATAATAGTTAACTTTTAGTTATAAATATTTATTAATTTTCAACTAGATAATGAAATTTTTAAGGAAATATTCTTCGTCCTCATCTACATTTATCTCGCAGGAAACTTTTATGTATATATATGTATTAAAAAATAAAATAAATATAAAATATAAACAGATGGGGAATACGTTCTTCGTCCTCATCCCTATTTAGCCCACTCACTTCTCCATTCCCCACCTAAACAAAAATTCACCGCTCCGTTAGGAGCGAGTCTCCGTGGGCCCCCGGCACCATGAGAAAAATAGACATATTTAATCGGGTGGTATGTTACGTGAGAATAGTCAAAATAAATCGATAGAATTTGTATGGTTCATACTTCATACTTCCACCTTTCCACCTTTCCTTATTGTATTATTTGCATTTTCAATGATTCCTCTATTATGCATTAAGTACATTCATTTTCACCATTTTGGGTGGCACTTTGTCGAGCTACAAACAAGTATACTAGTTAGGCAGATTAGAGTCAACTTTCTCGTTGACAAAGCTTCAAGTCCTGCCTGTTTAAGGATTAGCTATCTCATCAGTTGCTTTAAGATTCCATTTCTTGAATATGTTCATATACGACATGTTGTGTAAAACAGTTAACCTATAGTTTGTTATGGTTTGTAGCTCGAGTCGAAGCGACGGAAGAGATGACCACAGCCGGTGGCATCCTTTCTTGGATTCAACCATGGCAAGACAATGGGGAGTAGAATTGTTTATTTATGTAGGAGGTGTATAGCATTAGCTTGGACTTTGATGTGTAAAACTTTTGTTTTATGACTGAAGGAAGCTATATATATGTGTGTGTGCTGTGTAAGATGTAGAAGGTAGGGGCTTAGGAAGTTTCTCAAGAACAATTCAGGCTGTGGTTTTGTTGTATCCTTTTTGGTAAACTCTCTCTTATGTTGTTTTGTTTACTACATTGATGTGATTAGACATTGAAAGTGAGAAACATAACAATTATGCCCCGTTTGATAATCATTTGATTTTTTGTTTTTTGTTTTTCAAATTTAAGCCTATTCTCTCTCAAATTTCCTATAATGTGCTATATCCTTCCTACTATTTATCCATTTTTTTTTAAGAAAGTAGGAGAATACTAACCCAACTTTTAAAAACAAAAACAAACTTTAGGAAGCTACTTTTTTTTGTTTTTAAAAGTTGGTTGGTCTTTCCCTACTTTCTTAAGGAAAGATGTATATATGGTAGAAAGCATGAAACAAATTGTAGGAAATTTGTGAGAAAATAGACTTAAATTTGAAAAACCAAAAACAAGAAACCAAATGGTTACCAAACGGGGCCTTAGAGGTGGAAGATTCAAAACCGCTAACCTCGTGTCATTTTCAGAAACCTCTCAAATTTATGTTTCTCACTTTCAATGTCTAATCACATCTTTCTAACTCCATGTTTGGATGGATCGGATCTAAAAAATCCTCATAAAACTTTTCATAACTTCTGTATTTCTGCTCATAAACTCAATATCACTTTTCTTTTAATTATTGACAAATCTAGAATTTTGTCATAATCGTTCATAACCCTAATTTTTGTCACCACCATTCATAATCTTTTCTTATAATTAATAAACTTTTCTCCTGGTTTCAATAACTTCTTTTTATTAAACTTTACCCAATAAATCTATTTTAATATATGTGTTTAATTTTATTCATAAACTATTTCATCAATAAAATCTTGGAAGTCACTTGCGTAGACCCAATTTGATAATCATTTGGTTTTTTATTTTTTATTTTTGAAATTTAAGCCTATAACAATTATCTTATAATATTTTTTTTTCTTATTTGATATCTACTTCTTACCTATATTTGTAGAAACAAAACCTGAATATATCGTATGAATGGTGCAATACATTGTAGGAAGTTTGAATGAGAATAGGCTTAAATTTCAAAAACCAAAAACAAAAAAACATATGATTATCAAATGGAGTCGTAGTTTCTTCGATTCGATGAGTTAAATGTTGTGTTACTAAATAAATTTATGCTTTTCAAATATAATTTTGTTAACTTCAATTCATTTTCTATAAGTTTTTTTTGTTAATCTATGATTTCCTATATTTGTTGTATTACTCAAATATATATATTTAATATAATTTAATTTGTTAAAATATTATTGCATTGACTAAAATACTAGAAATTTGAATCAATGCTATGCAAAGTTCAATAAAAGTTTCTTATTGCGAGATTTAAGATTTTAATATTGAATTCTCAAAAAAAATATATATATATTTATTTATTGAGGCCGTGTTTGAGGGGCGTTTATGCATATGAGAGATGATCTAAACTCAAGTCGACGTTTCACATAACTTTTGTCATCCTTTAAATAACTTATGTTTTGCCCGAGATTAACCATTTTGTTATCCATATTATAATAATTTATATCTTTTTCTTTTGAGATAATATAATAATTTATATCTTAAATATTATTTATCATAACTTCTATTACTAATAATCTACTCATTTATCATGAGTCGTGTTATTATAACATGCACTTTAAACATTGCTTATGATAATGCATCGTTTAAAATGACTCATTGTTTTATCGTAAGTCGACTT
>JBBMEF010000004.1:4095017-4108212 GCA_037832685.1 Sicyos baderoa
AGTTCGATTGAGTTCAATCACTCAAAATTTTGGTATAAACGAATTTTTGATAAAAACGTGTTATAATTTTAATAGAGTGCCCTAAAGTTGGTAAACATAACAAATTTCCTTAATTTAACCACATTTAAAGATTTCAACCCTTAAAGATTCCAACCCATAAATAACTAGTTACTAAGTTATATATGATGTCACTTAATACTACTCTTCTTAGGATGGTTGTAATTTACTTAAACTTTAAAACGTGTTGTAATTACCTAAGATTTCGTTCGTTTATTGGATTGTTGAAAATATATTTAGTATATGAAATCAATCGGGTTTAGGAAGAAAAAAAATGTCAATTGAGCTAGTATTTTCCCCTATTTTGTTCAATTTTATAAGTTTTGGCACAAAATTATTTAATGATCATTTTTTACATCAATCAAACAGAATTTTTTTCAAGCCTGTATTTTTTTTTTTCCTTTTTCTTTTTTGTTAAAATTAGTGGGGGTATTAGAAAAAAAATGAATAGAGGGTAGATTGATATATACAAATTGATGCGAAATAGAAAGTTAAGGATGAAACTGGATACAGGTGACAAGGTAAAAACTAATTTATGTTTCCCATTAAATTATTGTGATAAAATTTAAACTTTAAATTATTGAAATAAAACTTGACATGAAGGTACTGAAAATACATGCATGAAAAAACGATTGACCCATATTTGTTTTTTTCTTTTTTTAAAAAAGGTAAAGTTTTTGTGTTAAGTTGAAATTAATACTAATATAATTAGTGGTATTGTTTTAATTTTGTGACAGAATTGCTGTTTATAAGGCAGTTTATCCAACAGTGGCTACTCTTACAGATGTAGTTTCAGCAATAGATCAAGTAAGTTCTTCTAATTTTTATACATTACAACCGAATAGGTCCACACATTGATTTTATTGTTTGGTAGTAATCAGTTCAATATCGACGTTACCCTAGAATTGGTATTTGTCCCCCCTACTCCGATATAGAATTCAGAAGAAAAAAAAAAAAAAAAAATCATACATTACAGAACTCTACCTATGAATTTCCGTACTTGGTTTTCGACTTTTTATCCCTTGTTTTTTTCAAAAAAGAAAAAGAAATTTTGAGACTTATTATTTTTTTTTAGAATTTCATTAAGAATTCGATTAAAGAGATTGAAATTGAGAAAACAAGTTCAATTTTAAAAATTTACAAATAAAAAATTAAATAGTTTTTAAAGGGATCTTAAACATTTATACTAATAAAAAGAAATGCTAAAATTCTATGGGAATGTCTATAACAACTCGACATGAAAGTTTAAGGATCAAAATAAAATATATCGCAAGTATAATTTTGGTGTGGAAGTTCATTTTATTTTGAATAAGTGCAGGCAGTTGCTGATGGAGTTGATATATTGGCATTATCAGTTGGACCAAATGAACCACCAGAAGAAGGATTTACCTTCCTAAGTATGTATGACATTGCCATATTATCTGCTACACGAGCTGGTATCCTTGTGGTTCAGGCAGCCGGAAACAACGGCCCGGCCCCGGCTACCGTCGTCTCCTACAGCCCTTGGGCGGTCGGCGTTGCAGCTACCGGCACCGACAGAGCTTATCCGGCCTCACTCCTCCTCGGCAATGGCCAAAAAGTTGGAGGAGTAGGACTATCTGGTATGTCTTTATTATCAGTTTAATAACATTTTGGGTGAGAGGATTCGAACCTAATGAAATTGTCTTGTCAAGATGTTGGTAAAGAAAATACAAATAGTTTTCAAATATTTGGAAATGCGTTTGGGCTTCCGTTAAAAGGTGGGCTATTTTAAGTTATAATAATTCAACTCATGTTTGAGCCACTGATTATATAAAATTTGGGGATCCCATCCCAACCATAATAAGTGCACCCCAAATAGGTTGTCTTAACCTTCCTTGTTTTAATAATTTACGTTTTATAATAACTCAACCGTTGCTCGAAACATATCTTTTCGTAGGACCCACATTGGGGAGGGAATTTTTCCTACACAAGCTGGTATTAGCCAAGGATGCAACGAAGCAAAATTATGAGACAGATGTGAGTGAAGAGTGCCAAAATCCTGAAGCTTTTGACCCAAATATTGTCCAAAACAGCATAGTCATTTGCTCTTTCTCTCAAGGATTCCTCAATGGAACCTCCTCCCTCACAGCCATCATTCACACTGCAACAACCCTCAGATTCATGAGCTTTGCTCTCATTGCAAATCCTAACTATGGTGACTTCATTGCTGAGCCCATCCCTTTTACACCCCCCGCCATTCTCGTCCCGAGCGCATCGGATTCTCAGGTATATCTTTTGGAAATATAAGCAATTGCCCAAATGTATTTTCAGCATAGTTCATATTTGTATTCAGTTCATCATAATTTAACACAAAGTTTGGGGGAAAACAAAGTTGATTTAGAAGTGCACACACCAAAAACAGGTGATATTGAAGTACTATGAAGCAAATACATGGAAGGATGGAAGGGGAATGGTTACAAAATTTAAAGGGAAAGCAGGCATAGGAGAAGGAAGAGTTGCTTCATTTGGAGGCCAGGCTCCAACAGTTAGCAGATTTTCATCAAGAGGACCAGATTATATGAACATAAATAGAACTGTGGCTGATGTGCTAAAGCCTGATATTCTTGCACCAGGCCACCAAATTTGGGCTGCTTGGAGCCCCCTCAGTGCCTCTGAGCCACTTTTAAAGGGTGAGTTTAATTATATCAAACTTATTGTTCCATCTCTCTTTTTTTCTACGAGAATTTATCATCAGCAGCACATTCTACCGTATAACAAAATGGAAATACAACATATATGTAATTTAGATCCTTCTATTCTTGACCTCACTCAAGATACAATACAAAAATAGCTACACATTTGATACCTTCCTCACTCATTCCCCCTCTATTTATAATTAAAATCCCTAACAAACTTCCTAATTATTTACTATTGTGTCCTTATTCTAGATCCTTTCATTTTGATTTCAGTCCTTGAATTTTAATCATTTTTTGTTTAGGTCGTTTAATAGCTTTTAAAATCTGAAGGTTAATCTTTCAACTTTCATTGAATTTCACCTTTCGAAGTCCCAACAACCAAAAGAAGTTACTCAAGGGACTAAGTGTGGAGTTCAATGGAAGTTATAAAATTGAAATTTTGGAAGTGAAAGGAACAAAAACAGAAAGTGTTATGAAATCGGCAATCAACAATCGATTTGAAAACGTAAAAGATAAATGTGAAACGTGAGAGAAGAGAAGAAAACGATAAAGAGAGAGAGAGCGAGTTTTATTCAGAGGAGGCGTAAAACAGAGTTACAGAATAATGAACATTCTAAACCCTATTACAAAGTGCGTAAACTAAATAGAATACATTGCGGAAACGGATGCTTTGCGGAGTGCGGTAAGCTGATGCGAAATGTGGACGTGCAATGTGGTATGTGTTCACGCAACATAAAGCGGTATGCGTTTTCCGCTTTCTAATCGTAGGGCATTAATGCGTTCAAGACATAATATAACAGAAAGAAGATAAAAACTCAAGAACCAAAAGTAATGAAAAGTCAAATTTATGTCAAATGAAAAAGGGCACAAAAAGTTTATTGAAACATAGCTGCTGAATTAAACAGGATACCAATTTGCACTGCTGTCTGGAACAAGTATGGCAGCACCTCATATTGTGGGAATAGCAGCACTTATCAAGCAAAAGAATCCTTCTTGGACTCCTTCCATGATAGCTTCTGCAATGTCCACAACTGCTACTAAGTATGATATGAATGGACAACTTATTCATGCTGAGGGATTCAATCTTCATAGTGTATATCCTTCTACTCCCTTTGATTTCGGCGCCGGCCTCGTCTCTCCCACCAACGCTTTGGACCCGGGACTCGTCTTCCCATCAGGTGAATTCTAATGATACACATTCTATACCTTTTCACTTTATTATAAGATGTGCTTTTTGAAAAAACTTTTAAGGAAGTATTTGGGGGCAAAGATAGATTCAATCCCATATACCTACCTAGGGATCAAAACATTAAAAGTAACAAACAATAGAAATAGCAATTATAACTTAACTACTCTAACCATCCTAGGTTGACTTAGTGCTTTAGAGGGCTTAGAGGAACTAAAAGATGATGGATTCAATCTATAGGTTGTCACCTATCTAGTAAATAATTTTTTGCACGTTTTTTTTACAACTAAATACAGTAGAGTTAGACTATTATCCCATGGGAATAGTTGAGGTGCATATTAGCTGGCCTAGTGCTCTAAACCATCCTAGGTTTGCCAAGTGCTCTAGTCTTAGGTAACTAAAAGGTAGCGGATTCAATCCATAGTTGTCACCTACTTAGGAATTATTTCCTATATGTTTCCTTGACAACTAATTGTAATAGAGCCAGACCGAATGGATCAGTGGTACAATGGTTTTATTGTTTGGTTGTAGACTAGTTGAATATCAGCGTCATGGGTTCGATCCTTAGAATCGGTATTTGTAATCCCTCTCCCCCAACTTGTACTAAAAAAAATTGTAATAGATTCAGACTATGGTTCCATAATAATAGTCGAGTTGCATGTAAGTTGGTATAGTGCTCTAACCATCTTAGGTTGTCCTAGTACTCTAGAGGGTCTCAGAGAACTAAAAGATGATGAGTTCATTTCATAATTTCCACCTACCTAGGAATTAATTTCGTACGGGTGGCTTTAACACCAAATGTAGGATAACCAAACGATTGTCTTGTAAGAATAGTCGAGGTATGCGTAAGCTAACCCGAACACTCACGGAAGCCGAGATTGACATATTTAGGGTGCACGTAAACTAGCTCGAACACTCACAAAGCATATTTTCTTTGCTATCCAAACATAAAGAAAACTAATTGATGATGTTAGTGAAACAGAACATGAAGACTACATAAACTTCTTATGTTCATTACCTGGGGCTGATCCTGGTGTGATCAAAAGCAGCACTGGAGGAGAGTGCAATGGCTCAGTCCCAAAGCCACACCCTGCAGACCTGAACCTTCCTTCAGTCACAATATCATCACTGGCTGGGCACCAATTGCTGCACAGAAAAGTTAAGAATGTGGGACCCAAAGTGGAGACTTATGTGTGGTCAGTGATCCCACCAAATGGGACAACCATCAATATCAACCCACCATGGTTCACCATTGCACCACAAGGGCTTCAGATCTTGGAGATTCAGATCAATGTCACTCACAAAATGGATCATTTTACCTTTGGGGAGATCATTTTGACTGGAAGTTTAAACCATATTGCAAGGATCCCTTTGTCAGTTTTCGCTCTTTCTTTGTCCTAAGAACTTGTTTAGGAATGTTCTCGTATCTTGTTTCTTATTTTTGAGAAACGGGGTTATTTGATAACAATTTTCTTGTTTCCAAAATTTAACGAAATGTTACTACAACATGTAAAACTAGATCGTTTGGTAACGTTTCTGTTCCTTATATCTGTTTTTTATATTTTGAGAAATGACTTTGTTTGCCATTTCTATTTGATGTTTCCCAAAACAGATACAATGTTCATCTATCAAAGTGGCCCAGGGATGTCTATTGATTTGTTGTTTTCTTTGGAAGTGTGTCTTTGAGGAAAAAAAATATTTTTAATCCTAAGTTTAGAATGTAGTGTAAATTTGATCTCTAAATTTCAAAATCAAATATATTTACTCGACATTTCAATATATTAAAATATAACATTAGTCTAACAAACGATTTTCTTTTAAAAATAAAATATCGATTTGTTACATAAAAATGTTAAAAATAAAAATATTGATTTTGAAACCTATGGAATAAATAAAAACTACTACAATCAAACCTAAAAATGTTTTTTTATATATATAACTAAAATTAGAATTTTAATGTTCCTTTAACCAATCATATTACATAATTCATAAAAGCTGGCATAATATTTGATAGAGTTCATAAAAGCTGGCAAGTGCATCAGATTTGTCATTTTGTGATTTAGCTTCTCCTTTTTATCTCTATCTGCAAGCAACCTTCGTACTCCTTTTCCTATCAGATTCAGGTCTCTCACTGCAAATAGTAAAAAGAACCAGGACACAATTTGAATTATTCAAAAACTTAAAATAGATAATTGCTTTTTTTATTATTTCATTTTATTTACTGTTTTTTTTTTTTTTTTTGAAACAACATTTTATTTACTGTTAAATAACTTAAATTATACCTTTTCTACTTTACAGACAAATTTCTCTACATTTTTCTTATGTAGCACCCTTTAGTGCCACACAAATAATTTTATTTTTCTAATATATTTAATTATAGCATAAATATGTGTGATAGGAAAATGTAGGGATCCTCTACACATCCATGTATAGAGGAGTTTTTCTCTCTACTTCATACATTATAGCTATCTCAAACATATTTCAATTGTGTAAAATTATTCTATTTGTTTAGTCTTATTAGAATCTTGAATGAATAAATATTGAATAAATTTTATGAATTGTGACCAAATTTTTTAGTCTTTTTTTGGAAGATAAGACTAAGTGTATATGCCAACAAGAGCAGTAACTCTATGGATTAGTGAAATATCGATTCACCAATAGGGTTATGAATTCAAATTCCCTCATTTCCATGTAATCTCAAAACAAACAAAAAAATGGACTAGTATATACATTAAAAAAAAACTACAAAATATGTACTTAAAATGTCAATGCAGTCATAATATTTCTTTTTTATCTTATTTGAGACAATCATCATAATATCTATTACCTTATTACCTGCTGAATTATTGTTAAATTACTTTTTTTATCCATTTTGTACTAAAAAATGTTGATTTTGAATGCATAAACTTTTGAGTATTTATTTAGTCTATGAGTTTGAAAGAATTTTAATTATGTTGCTACAACTCAAATATTGATTTGAAAGTTACTTGTTAAAATAAATGATATTTGACTCAATAAGACATCAAGTTTAGTCCATTGAGTTGGGCTCATTTAATTAAAAATTTAGATTCAATAGCTCAAACACAGAATTATATTATGCCCTCAAAAAGGTCTCCACTTTCACATTAACTTTCAAGTAAAGACAAGTTTTACATAGAAACCATTTCCCTGCTATGCTATACACTCAAAATATGGCAATAATATATAAAAACTTGCAACAATAATAAATATTATAATTACAATAGCTTGCATTATCTGATTTTGATACAAGTTGGCTTGGTTTTTTCACCTGATTGAGAGCTTTGGCTCATCCCAGAGGCCTCTGTCTGGCTTCTGAGTGTTTATAGTCAAAATTGCAAGCTCTCTCCACAGTTCAGTTTCCATGGCAGCCTCAAAATGGCAACTCAACTGCATCGTGGTCGGGCGTTTTGTAAGAGAAACCCGACTCGTCGCTCGAATGCCTCTTTACCACACTGGCTCTTTGCACTAAACGCACCAATGCTTGTACTACTTCGGACATTGGAGGTCGAAATTCGGGCTCCGGCTGCAAAAGTTTCAAGAGTTCTATGAACTACCACTTTTGAATAACAAGAGAGAGTTTTCTCTTCCTAGTTTGTTTTCATTTTTTAAAGATGTTGAACCCACATCCTTTCTTGCAGTTAGATTCCACAGTTACTAAAGAAAGTTTACCTGAACACAGAGAGCGATTATGTCGGCGAAGCGTGATAGAGATTTGGCCGGGTACATTCCGTTCAAAGTAGGATCTACCATTTTCGCTAAGGCGTCGATATCATGAAGTTGCGGAGTAGCCCATCTCACAAGAGACTGCTCTGATCTCACCCTGGAACTGAACAAAATGAAGGGGATGGATAAAATTACACAGATATATCAAAACTGATATGTTTGAACACATGTATCTTTGTGCCAAGGAGAATAATTCACCTGTCAAGCGGCTTTCGGCCAGTCAAGAGCTCCAACATCACCACCCCGAAGCTGTACACGTCACTCTTGACCGTGTATATTCCTGACAAGGCAAATTCTGGAGCACTATAACCAAAGGAACCAACCATTTGAGTAGAAACCTGCAAAAATCATTTATATATATACATCTGGTTAAAAATTCGGTAGCAAACATGGAAAAGGTGCTTGGAAGGATATGAAAACACATTTACGAGCTCGATAGAATAAAAATCCTCAAGTGTTAACCTGCCGCTCTGTGTTTGGTGTTAAAGCGGCTAAACCGCAATCTGACAAATGGGGGTTGAGATCTTCATCTAGTAATATGTTTGTAGTCTTCAAGTTTCTATGTACAACTGATGGCAAGCATACCTCATGCAAGTATCTACAATACAAAATTCCAAATCAGAAGAAAATTGGGATAACTGTTTGCCCTCAACACACTTCAGGAAAAACTGGTGAAGTTGTAATAATTCAAACATACTCTAAAGCTCTAGCAGTTCCGAGAGCTACACGGACACGAGCATTCCAAGTCAGTGTCTTACTACTTTCTTCAGCAAAATGGAGCATGTCGTGTAAACTTCCATTGCTAATAAACTCGTAAACTAGAAGACGCTGACCGTGCTCTGCGCAATAACCATTCAATGTGACAATGTTTGTGTGCCTCAATCTCGACATGTTTGACACCGCTTCAAGAAAAGTGTCTTCTTCCTGTAGTGACAATGTTGCATTGTCGATTTTCTTAATCGCCATTATCTACATTACAAACAAGAGTAAGGAATTAACTCATTGTTATGAAGAAAAACTACCAATTGAAGGAAAGGCTGCTCAATGTATACACAAAAACAAGATAAACCAGACTACCAGAGAACCTTAGGATGGATTTTATTGCTGGTTCACTTTATGAATCTGATAAAGAAAATTTATAAAAACGGCCATACTCGATTACCAACTACATTCCGAAGCATGCCTATTTACAAGGTTAATCAAGTACTTTGTAGCTATACTGATCATTTAACTACCCAACCCAAATGTTGTTTTTGCAAATGTTGCTAATTAACTATAGGAAGCAACCACTTTGTAAGAATCACTAATTCAGCAAAATTGTTCATAATTTCTAATGCAAAAAAAACTAATGGATAGATCAACTTGCGTGGTATCCAAAGAGAACCGTGCATAAGTTCAGGGTTTTCTGTGGGAGGATGGGGTTGAAATCAGAAACTAATTTTAGGTTGTAGAAGTTCACTTTTCGGAACTTATTTTTTGTATTTACGATTGATGATAAGACGAAGTTACCTTCCCGTTCGGAAAATCTGCTTTGTAAACACGGCCAAGAGAACCTTCGCCAACTATGCATTCTTGACTAAAGCTATTTGTTGCACTTTGAAGAGAAGCAACTGTGTAAGAAGTGGCAGTAATAGGAGACTTAATCCTTTTCACTGATCCATTTTTTGCTTGTAATCTCTCAGGATTCATTTTCTCTGCAGGAAGCGGCTTAATGTCTGCAACAGCAGCAACGCTTTTTACGCGATGCTCTTGCACCATAGCGCTCACTGAAATAAATGATAAAGAGTACAGTGATGAAAAATGAATAACAGGACATCATAATCCAGTTGAATCTTAAGTAATGTCATTTCCCCTGCAAAATCAAATATCATAGAACCTACCACTATTGCCAATAGACAGCCTTCCACTCGAAGCTCTTAAACCAACGTTCTTCCGCTTTCTCTTTTGGATGCATACAGCAAGAGTGACTAACACAATGAGGACACAAATTATAGCACCCAAAATTATCCCCACTATAGCCAAAACGGACAAGCCTTTGTTCGAGTGCGATGAGCTGCTATCAGAACTTGAAGCAGGGTGGGTGCCGCCACCACCGCCAACCGGATGTTTGGGGCTGTTACGAGATCTACCAGGAGGTGGTGGAGTAAAAGGCGGTGGAGGAGGTGCAGGACTATCGTTAAATGAATTTCCATTGTATCTGTTTTTTTGTAGAAAATAATTTAAATACATTATGCAACAGTTTAATATATCAAGACAAATCTCCAAATAGAATGATCTCCAATCACTGACATGAAATTTCCGACCGACTTCAGTTCTTGAGGTATCCATCCACTGAAATTATTATTTGCTACATTCCTGTAAAGGCAGAGTAAAAGAAATAAGAACAGGAAAAAAAGATAACAGCGAACAGGACGAGGAGCCACATTACATAAGAACTTACAGGGTGGTAAGAGGCAAACTGATAAGATTATTGAGAGAACCAGTCAATTGGTTGTTCTGCAAAAAGCTACACGGTCCAAACCAATAGAATAGAATCAAAATGTTAGTTTCGGTTTTTCATTATCTTTCGAAATGTATGCAGCAGTTTCAAAAACTTACAGAGAAGACATGTTGGATAATGAGCTCAATGAATTAGGAAGACTCCCAGTGAAGTTGTTGAAAGAAAGGTCCCTTAAAGAACAAACAGAGATTTCAGTACATTAATCAATTGAGAATATGATTCAGTTTTTGTTTCTCTCATGAGAATAGACTCTAGCTCTGAGGATATATGAATGGCTATTAGTGGTCTCAAAATTTAAGAAACAACTAGCTTTTCACTTACTATCACAAATATGCCTCTGTACGTATACTCGAATCAAATCGCCTACTATTGGCTTGGTATTAGTGACCTCTGATAAATGGTGTTGAGAATTACAAAATATTTTTGAGAGGGAGAGAGAGAAATCCAACTTTTGTCCACTCTACCAAAACCCAGAGAGGTATATAATCAACCCGATTAGGTTCAAGAATAAATCTCGATGACCCGGTGACATACCAAGAGCCTAAAGTGATCATTAGCAAAGTAGGTTGAGAAGCACCTTACTTCCCTCACTCTGTCAGAACCATGAAGGTCTATCATGGATTCAAATTCAAATACATTGAGGATATTCTAGTTATTTGACTATCTAGTGTTCAAAAAGAAAACATATTGAGGACATAGATCCAAACATGAGATATAATTAATATGACTTAACATGATTGACAATTGGCATCGTGAAAATTCATCAAAATGAAAGCATAGCAAACAAATATAAACATAGAAATAAAAAGGAGGATTCAAAAGAGGAATATTACAAGGTCCCCAGGGTAGTAATATTGGTGAAAACGTCTCCAATCGCCTGAGCTAGCAAATTATGGCTCATATTCCTAGACCGTGATTTTGAGAGAGAAACATAGTTAGAGCCAGAGACATCAAATTCTAATTTAATTTCATGCAAAAATGTTGACAAATATATAGAACTGTAAGATCACTCACAGATAATTGAGAGAAGCCATGGTGGAGATTGAATAAGGAAGATTACCAGTTAAGTTGTTTTTTGCCATATTTCTGCACATGTGAATATATGATTGATTAGAACTAAAGCAACTAAACAAGAAGAAACAAACAAACAAACAAACAAGTCAAAAATACAATTAAGCATACAGGCTGGTGAGGTTCGGCGGTAACTGGTACGGAATCGTTTCATGAATGTTGTTGTCGCTCATATCGCTGAAAAATATAGATCAAATCCACAAGTCTGAGGGTTAGCTAGCTCAGACACTCACAACAGATATCAAAAAACAAAATTACCAAACAAGAGCATGAGTATGATAAGAAAATGTCATAGTAGTTTACTCACAGATTCTTCAATGACAAAAAACTCGAGAGGGCATAACCCATGGTACCATTCAGCCCCAACCCAGAAACCTCACTATTAAAATAAGCAGTAAATCAAAGTTCAGCGAAAACAATCAAACAATAGAATGGCAAACAAGGAATCATTATCATCCCTTACATGGAAACAACTGCAGAACCTTCACAAGTAACCCCTTTCCATGACTCGGCACATGGATCGCCACCGCTACCAATCCAACCGGTCAGCTGAGGAGGACTGTTCAATGAGGTGTATATAACTTGCAAAGCTTGAACTACAAGAGTAAAAAAGAGAAAAAAAACACTCAGAGAAATAACAACCACTTGCCACAAAATAGCTATCACTTTCACCTATAAGAGATCATAATTCAAACAAAAAACAGCTAAAATCTTCCCCATAACTCTAATATAGAAAAACAAAACAACATTTAGTAAATAAAAAAAAACCAAAACACCATAGTTTCTTCCATTTTCATATACTCACTTGGGTTTTCTCCAACAAAGCTCAATCGAACTCACAAACAACAAACAAATCAAAACCCCAACAGAAGATACACTAATCACATTCCAAACAAACATCCCAAATCCCCAATTTCCCCAAAACCCCACCCACAATCAGAACCCCAAATCCACAAATCCCAGATCAAAAAACAGAGCAGAAACAGAAAAAAAAAAAAAAAAAAAAAAAAAAAACTGGAAATACAATCAATCAGCCATTACCCACCATCAGGAGCATCCGTAAGAGCACGAGCAATGGGGACAGAACCAAAGACCAGGAAGAAACCCAGACCCAGAATGAGAAAACCCCAGAAAGCCATTAGAGGTGCAAACACATTCAGCTCTGCTCTGCTACCCTGTTCTTCCTCAAGGGTTTAGAACATGCAGAACCAAAAAAGTAGAGAAAAGGGCGAAAGGGGAAGAAGTTTCAGTAGCAGTTGAAGAAGAAGCATCGCCATTAAAAGAAAGAGACAGCTACAGAGAGAGAGAGAGGGGGAGATTCGAAGCTTAATGAAGAGAGAGAAGAAGGGGGGAAATGGAGTAAGAATGTGTCGGCGAAAAAGGGAAGAATTGAGATTAAAAACTCTGGAAAATTAGTGTGTAATGGAAACAGTGGAAAGGTGAGTTTTTGTTTGTAATGTAGGGCAAGGCAAGCAAAGTATGAGTATATTTTTTTTCCCTTTTTTCTTCTTCTTCTTCTTCTTCTTCTTCCTCGCTCGTCTCTGTCACTCTGCTTTCGTTCAAGATCCTTTACTTTTATTCTCACGTTTTAGGACTTTTTTTTAGCTCATTTTTTTGTCGCGTCAAAGCTTTTACCTTTTTTTCCCCTTTTTTATATTACTGAGTTTTCAAAGGATTTTTTGTATTCAAGGGTCAAAAAAAATAAAAAAAATGGCAAAAAGAGAATTTTCCCCAAAATATTTGTAAAGTGGGGGCATCGCGTGCTCCCACCCACGCGACCAGACGGCATGCCACGTGGCCGTTTAGAATAAACGGCCATGCATTAAAAAAAAAATAATAATAATAAAAAAAAAAAAAAAAAAAAATAGGTCGCGTGTTTCCGACCCAAAAAAAAAATTATTGTGAAAAAAATCTTTGTTATTTTCCTTTAATTTTTCCTATTTAGTTGGCAATATTTAGTATGTACGTATTTTATAATCT
>JBBMEF010000004.1:4163235-4179057 GCA_037832685.1 Sicyos baderoa
ACAGTAAAAACAGAGCATAAAAATTGCCAGATGATATCGCGTTCACCAACTTTTTTTTTGTAAACTTTGAACCAATGATCCATTGCTAAACTGCTTCAGGTCTATATCTTTAATGTTATCCCACAAGCAATGACATCTTTCAATTTTACCATAAAATATTTACCGATACCTTTCAAGCTATGATGATCATAAAACTAAGATAATTTTACCATAAAATATTTACCGATACTTTTTTTTTATAAGAAACAGAGAAACATTCCATTGATTAATAAAAGAATATTAATAAAAGAAAGAAACAAGTCTGTTAGAAAAGATGACGCAAACTATATATTGACATCATAACATTGCAGATTATACCTTCAATCGAGTTCTAACAGAACTAAGATATTTTTATTTGAACCTCCAATTCCTTGAAAATCTTAAAAAATAAAGAAACAACCCAAAATTACAATAAAGAAAAATATCTTACATTTTGATTGAGCCATTATTTTCAGGATAGCTTTCATAGCCAGGTAAGGGAAAGCCAGCTGCTCCTTTCGGAGATTTCATCAAAGGAATTGAAGCTCTTGAAGCATAATTTAGAAAAGAAGCCGCTTGCTCAGGTAGAAGCTGAAATTTCTTAGAGCATTAGCCTCAAGAATGATTATTCACGAAAATGAAAGAAGAGAGAAATTTGGTTAGTCATATGAGAATGGCGCTCGAAGTGTTGGATATTGCAATAGTACAAAAGTACCTGAATCTCTAGGGCACCAAATCCTCCTTCAGAGTCAAGGATATTGATTAACCCCTCCAAACCACCCATAATAGACTCTATGAGAGACTCCACATAGAGTACAGCATCCCTGCCAATTCTGGTGACCTGCCATTCACTTCAAATCACAAAGGCTTCTGCGGAATATTTTATTAAACTTGCAATAGTGAAATGTAATACTAGGTGGATATGAATTTGAACCACATCAAACCCTGAGATAATCTCCACGAGGATGTTATCCCATCACCTCAATAACATTTCACAAAGACATTGTAAACATATATAGACAGATACCATCTGTCAATGAGTAATCTAAACTCTCATTTGTCACACTCATTCTCTACTTTTATGATATCAACATCAACCCAAAATCCAACAAATCTTTAGTTAATCCTACAAAAGATTTTAAAACAGTATTAATGTACATTAACATTTACCATATACTTCTCATTCCAGTTGAAATTATTTTGAGAAGACGTGTCATCTCAGTTAATGTGAACACAAAATTGAAAAATTAATTGCTCCACATACCCAAGTTCTAATGGAAAAGCAAAGAATAAAAAAAGGCCACATTAGAGCGGGCACATATTAATTTGCACCAGTTCCCACACTTCACCTTGAACCCAAGTTGGAATCTTGAGAGGGGCACATATTAATTTGCAGAAGTTCCCATACATTACACAAAATAAGAAGACGTAAGGGGATAAGGGGAAGAATAGATATTAAGGCCGGAAGAAGGGAAGTTGTTATAAGTTTTGGTTAAAGAGAAGGTTGTATAAAGAGCAGAAGTCTCACTCTAAAGACGGTGGGCTCTCTAATTAGTTGGTGAAATCTTTTCTTTAGAAATTGTTATTAGTTGGCTTGCTCGTTCTTCTTCGGTAAGCATTAAGCTGGTTCCCCCCAGTTGAGAAACAGAAAATCAGCTCTTATGCTACAAATTTATATTTATTGAGCAAAATGAAAAAAATACATACACAAAAAGAAAACCCACAAAGGGGGTCCAAATCCTAACCAAGTAGAAATAAACTTCAATCTAAAAGAATAGGATCTTGTAAACAACAACAAAATGCCTGAGACATTGGGCCCACTTCCTGAACCTTTTCTCATAGCATCTCAACCCCTTTAAAAAGTATATTATTCCTCTCGAGCCAAATACCTCACAATATAGAGAGAAAAAAGATGCATAAAAATATTAAAAAGTAAATAAGAAATAACAAGGACCCTTCTTTAATCCCAGAAGGGAGTTTTTTTAAAAAAAAACCCAGAAGGGAGAATTTAACACAACTATGTGTCAAAAATTACCTCCTCTGCGAGGATTGGCGAAGCACACTCAGGAAAACTACTAGCAATGCCAAGCCATGCACAGCAATGTTGAGGTCGTCCTTCGGGTCCAAACATTGTATTTCTAAAAACCTTTACGAAAACAGAGGGTTATTAATTAGCACATTGTCAGTGAATTTACAAATTAAACACAATATACAAAATGTAACTGCAAATGTATGGGTAATAGGAACCATGCAATTCTTGAAAACAAGAACTCACAGCTGTAAGGTTCTGGTGGTAGAAATAAAGCTTTCTAAGACTTCCGTGCTTTGATAATTGGGATTCTAGCTCGTCAACACTTCTGCAATGACAAAGAATTTGAATGTCAATACTTTATGCTTGCTACAAGCGGTTGGATATATGTTCAACCTTTGTCATGAGAGAGTTTTCATTAAAATAGATCAAAATATAAAAGACAGAGGCCTTGGCGCCAAATTGAACAAAATCAACTATAGATTATTCAAAAAAAAAACTCAATAGAATTTTGAGCAATGGAACTTAAACAATGGTGGGGTTAAATTTCTAGGTGGATAAAGAACCTGGACCAATTATATGCAGCATTTCCCTCTGATAATAAACCCTCTTTCCCAGTGGAAACAGTTGCCTTCTCCAAGTGTCTAATGTTAATAGAAGACCGTGAAGATGTGACAATCATCAATACTAACAGCCAATCCTTACGAAAATCCTATAAATTGAGACAATAACCATTTCAAAATTTGCTAGCACATAAGAATGATAAATATTAAACAAGGAATGTGTAAGGTATCCTATACCTTACCACTTTCAGAATTAAACCCAGAACAATACTAAATACAATGTAATAGAAATAACAGTAGAAACCTCAATATATTTCATATAACATTCAGAATCCACACCTAGTAGAAATAACAAGATAGAATGATAAAGGATAATGACAAGCTAACCGGTGAATTTGAGAAAACTGGGCACCTCTCCTCCAAGTCCTCAGACCTAGCCTCCAAAATAAGACTCCCCTCTCTCTCCTTTAATTACAATATTTATACCCCCAAGAGACTCCCTCTTCCCCCTCACAATAATACCCTATTAAAGAATTGCCCAATTTGTCAATTTTAGAATATTGACAGCAATTGAGGTCCTTACAGAATGTAGACACAATGTTCTTCGGCTTAAATTACCACTACTATATACCCCTCAAACGGTTAGTGGTAATTAAAGTCTAACCGCTCGGGTGGTATATAATAGTTGATCATACTTTGAGAGTCAATCACTTCACAAAGCCTTGTAGGAAAACTTGGGCTTTTAATATTACTTCGAAATTCTCCTTATGATTATGCATTTACAGAATGCACTGACCAAATTACCAACCAAGTTCAACAGATAGTCACTTAAGTATTTTAAGCCTCATCATTAACTTGAATAACGTTTTTAATATTAGGAAAAAATGTCCAAGATTGCTTACTGAGAGATCGCATATGAGTGTAGATATGTTTTCACCCTGGGGTTTAGGTATGCTTTCAAGGTGAAGAACAATTTGTTGAAAGAGTCCCTTTAGACTGGCATCTAAATCGAGAGCCACCATCCCAGGAGTGCCCAACAAAAATCGGATTCTACCAGCACAGGAAGAGAGATATGACAATGCATAACCTCGAATTGCTGAACACAAACATATGCATATTTGTTAAAAAATAAGAAGAAAAGAACCTTGTCGGAACTGCATAATGTGAATAACTTTGCGAATGGAAGATAAAAGGTTTTCATTCATTCATGATATATGAAACTTCCTAGTCACGCTATATAAGTATCGAGTACATTCCTTTTTCCACTCACAAAAATACAAAAACTTCACGTTGTTTCATATTTCTTGAACAAAGAATACAGAAATCATGAAGTTTTCTAACAGTATACTGGTCTATGATGGGCATAATCATCACCAATTTATTATATACTTTTAAATAACCTGATTTGAGAGACTAAACATAGAGATAAAAGATGTCTCATGTCTGTAAGCACCAATTTTTTAGATACTAAAATTTGATGGAGCTTTCTTTCATAAATAAAATAAAGATTCTTGAAACAGGGAAAAAGGGAAAAAGGGAATGAATCTCACCCAATGCAGCTTGAATTTCTACAGTTTTTACTTTTTACATCGGAGCACCTATATTATGTAGCTCTTTTTTTAATATTTTAGAATATTTGTGGCAACTCACTCTCTTACTAATCTGGCAAGATAACTACCTAACCCTACAACAAATGAGGTTGAAACCATTCTAGATGTTAATAGGGTTACTATGCATTCAAGAGCTTAATTCTCCCCAAAGGTTAATTCTATAATGCCTATTTGTCTATTTATTTGTGATTTTTTAAAACAAGAGAGGATACATTTCATTGATATATGTAGTGTTTTAAAAGGCACACCTAGGCTCAAGTCCCACCTCTAGCGCCTCGCCTAATAAGGCGCGCGCCTTATTACGCCTTACGTGAAGTCCCTCATATTAGATCCTCGTATTAGGCCATTCAAAGCGCGTGAAAATTGATAATTGAATATTATGTATGTTTTGTGTATTATTCTTGGTTAAAACTTCATTTATGTCCATGAAAAATGTTTTTAATTGTGTATACACACAAATATATAAATTTTGTGATCTTTTATATAGTGCGCTTTAAGTAAAAAAACCTTCGCCTTTTGGTGCGCCTTGCGCCTCAAGCTCCAGAGGGTCATTGCGCCTTAGTGCGCCTTACGCTTTTTAAAACACTGGATATATGTGAAAAAGAATCTTTTGCTTTGGGAAACAAACTCCACAAGGGGCGATAAAAGGCAATAAAAATAAATATAAACAACTTTAAGCTGGAGAAATAAAAGTACTTCAACTTTTTTTAAAAATACCATGAATAGTCTTCAAAGTGTTTAGACAAAGACAATTAAACAAAGTTTAGGGACTAGATAGACACAAACTTGTAATTTAACCTATATTTTATTCCCAATAATATGTCGCTTAACCTACATTTTTATTCATAAAAATACGTGGCTTAAAATAATTGTACAAATGCATAGACCCACCTGCAATGTACTTGCGCACTAAACAACAAAGGCTATCCATTCCATCTATCAGGAATCCAATCGTTGGATCACTAGGATCCTGCAAACAAAAGTTAGTTGAAAATCAAAAATTTCCTCAATATTTTGGTAGAGGAATTTTTTCAGGGCGGAAGCACTTTACTATGTCCACTGCTACAATCCTGGCAGCTTTGGATCTCGAAGATGCAATTCCCACATGTTGAAAATACCAGGTCACTTCAGATTGGGCTAAAGCCAATGCGGAAAACACCATCTGTCATAAATATTGATATTAGGGAAACATGTAAAAGTTTATGCATCAAGACATTTTGAAGTACAAGTAAAGTTCGGATGTCCACCCCATACCAACAACCAAAATATAACTGCCAACCAAAAATCTAGTACAAAAAAATACCGAAAGTTATGGATAATTTTTCTTTTTAATAAGAAACCAAACTTTTACTTAACAAGTGAAAGAATATAAGGGCATTAAAAAAGTAAGCACGGAAGAAAAGGGAGTCCAAATGCTAACTACAAAAAGGGACTTCAATCCAAAAGTTCTTGATTAAAATCACAATTACAAAAAGGTTAGTGATCGACACATACAGACTACAAGGAAGCATTTAAGCCTAACAAGCTCTCACACTCTCACTTGACTTCTCTCTCTAAAAATCCTATTGTCCATCTCTAGTCAGATACCCGAAAGAAATAGCAAAGAAGCCAGCTTGACGCAAATTATGCATAATGTTATCATAAATATCACACCAAAAGGGAGAATAATACCTGAATATTAGGGGCCAATAAACTTGGTTGATCAGTGAAGAATATCACCATTCTTCCAATCTCTTGCTTGAGAAATATTCTCCTCTCACGATGTATGGCATCACAAGACACTATTGCTTGTTCCTGAATCTCACTATAATATGATGAATTATTGCATCATCAGCTTCATGGTGATTTAGCCACAACCAAGCCAAAACTCATCAAGGAATTTATGAGGACAAAATCAGGGGAATTTTTCAGTATAATTAAAAGTATTTTCATGATTTTTTTAAAAAATAATAAGGTTTACAGATTTTCGATCAAGAATGAAACTCCGATAAAAACAAAACACTTCCACAAATTAAACCTATAAAACACACACGAATTGATTCCTAACATTAACTTCTACATATTCTACACAGTTTAATATCCTAGGCATTTTACTACCCATTTCCTGTCCATAACCATCAAAATGCATCACATTATCCAAGCATGCAGCTGATGTTTGTTTATTGATTAATACCAGATAATAAGTTACCACGCACATAATGAACTCTCCAGCGTATAAGTAATGCACATGATTGGATATACAAAAAAAAAACATATTTTTTAAAAGGAAACTGGAGATATTTACCAAAAACATATTTTTTAAAAGGAAACTGCAGATATTTACCGATAATGATAACCTTTCAACCAACCCAATTTTCATGTAGTATAGAGTAAAAACTGCCAAAGGAAGCATAAATCTAGTAGAGTCATGTGTAACCTAGTAACTAAGAGGTTAAAAGTTCAAAACCCTCCAGCCTCAAAAAGTGCGCAGAGTAAAAACTAAAATTAAATAATAATAATAATAGTAAGAAGAAGAAGAATTAAAGGAAGGATGATTTTGTACAGAAATAGAACAAAATAAGAAACTTGCTTTTTACCTGATCATTTTTTCAACCTGCTTGGCAACACTATACTCCAGATCGGCTTCTTTCTGCTTTGTACGCCCAGATTTGGCCATCTTCTTTGATTCTAATACTCTTGGTAAAACATATAATTGATAATCCTCATGTAGATGTATGAACTACATGCCGATAGTACCATCAAATCATCAATGACTTAACAACCAGAAATGAATAAAAAATAAATAAAAAATGGCTTCTAAAGCTTATATTTTACCTCATCTCGAAATAATGAAAGAACTAAGTTTTCCTTTAGTACAACCTGAAATGTCAAGGAGAATGAGAAAAAGAAGAGAATAAAATCAATCAGAAATTATTAAAACTCATAAATAATAATAACTATAATAACTATTTAGTTAAAAGAAGAAATAAAAGAAAAAAGTTCACCTCCAGCCCATCCAACAAAAGTGGAAAATGAAGCTATGTATGAATAATAATATTTTCTATATAGCTTTTTTTTTTTTTTGTAGGAAACAAAAACTTTCATTGATTTTTTAAAAGTTACCGCTTATTGAAACATTTATAAGAGACTATGCAACTGAGATATTAAGTCATAGCTACAAAAAGGGGATAGAGTGACACCAATACAAGGTCAAATATATAATAGATTCAAAAAGGGTTGGATATTCCTTGTTAGTGTGGTCAATATTTTCTATATAGCATTGAGTGAAGAAGTGGTAGATTTATACAAAAAGACTCCTGATCAAATAAGCAGAATATCATCTATCAATCGAAACCTGTATGGAAAATAAAACAATACAAAATAGAGGAAAAGCAGAAAACTAAAATACAAGGAAAAAATTCCCAAATATACAACACTAATCTACGACTTGATTTTTTAAGGACTATATTTCATTTTCTATTCATAAAAGATGATTTTATCGAGAAGGAAAATAAGTGCAACAAAATGGGAAGGAATGACAAGCCCAAGACTATAATAGGAAGATGACAAAAACCTCTCCAAGTAGCTTAGACCAAGAAACCAACAAAGTATTGAAATATTTGAGACTCGATCAAACGTCAAAATAATCAGGAAAAAGAGGCATTTTCCAATATTTCATATAAAGCAAGGAATAGGATCGCATCAAGACACGAAATTCCAACTTCTGAAACACTGCACAAAGTTTGACCTTCATTTCATCTATTTCCTTCTGCCAAGATCTAACAAATTACAAAAGTAAAGGCCATTTTGAGAAACCCTATAAGGAAAGAACTCTTTTTGGTTTCCCATCAATGTCAAACAAAAAGCTTAGACTAGAATATAATCCCACATCATTCACCACTCCACTTCTCCAAAGAATCAAAAACTCCAAACCTACTTCATTCTTGGCAGGATATGAATATATTTTTAGTTCACATGGAAAATTTCAGAAATAAGGAAAAAAATGACTCATTAATAGAGGAAAGTACCAGAGCAATGTCAATGCTGGTTACACGAAGCAGCTCATCAGGGCAAACAAGGTACCCAAACAGTACCCACTCCCGATAGGAGGTGACATTTGCAAGATCTTGTGCTCTCTGCACATGAAGTGGTTGAACAAATCAGAAGGGAGAACAAAAAACACTACACTACTTCAAGAGGTTTCTAATTTGCAGTAGTAAGAAATAGAAAGATCATCCAAAGAGAGTTTTACCATTGGATGAGCGGAGTTTGTAAGTATGTCAGGATATCGAGGATGGTATGGACTTAAAAATCCTTCATTTCTAAGTTTTCTTGTATCTGTTGATAGAAAAACAATAGGACCCACTGCCTCTAAGACCTGAAATGGCAAACTAAGGATTGCATCAACTCTTCACAAGTTACAAACTTTGCATTCAATGCTTGAAATGAATAGAAAGGAAGAAAGCAAAAACGTATTAATTAAAATCTTAAGTTAACACCAAAACCATTCAACGAATCAAAATTTGGCTCAAAATATGCAAGATATAAATTCAATAAAAATAACTCATGAACATTTGTTAGTATACATCTTAGTTATAGACCATTTAGTGCAATCTTCTCAAAATTATAGAAGAGAAGCAAAGAAAAACGTGCTCAAGTCTTGAAAATCAAATAAGGTAATATTAATTGAACAAAATAACTATTTCCAATAAATATCATGTTTTTTCGATATTTCTTTTAGTTGGTTGATATAATTAAATTTACCCCAATCCATTAGCTTAGGCTTTTGGATTGATTGGTGGTTTAACACAATTCAACATGGTATCAGAGCAGGAGGTCCTGAGTTTGAGTCCCTGCCAAGTCGTTTCCTCCCAATTAAAATTAAAGTTCACTTGTAGGGAATTTCTCAAAGTTCAAAGCCCATAAGTGAGGGCGAGTGTTGGTTGATATAATTAAATTTACCCCAATCCATCAGCTTAGGCTTTTGGATTGATTGGTGGTTTAACACAATTCAACACTTCTACTTTTTATTTTACATGTTGAGACTACTATTCAAGCTGACAGCAAGAACCTATAATAGATGATGTATAGCAATTTTAGCTGTAGCTAACAAAAAGTTAACACTAGAGACCATTTTCGAAATAAAATTTTGAGGACAAAAGGGAACTATTTCTCAAACCTCATTGACTAAAAGAAGATATTTGTTCTTTCTTTAGATTGCTTGGTAAGATCTCTACAACAATTTCGCACCATTTCCATCTTATAAATTATAATTTAACCTATAATTTTTGTTTTTCATTATGCCCCAAAAAGCCTTTTGCAAGTTTTTTTCGCTAAATTAAGTGGTGCGAACCTCTCCAATACGTGGGCTGACAAAATTTAGATCTTCTTGTAGTCCTTTCAAAGGTGGATCATATGAGTCAATGAATTGAACCAGCCTGTAACTCATACAAAATGAATAATTTGTTAGTCTTAATAGAAGAATTGATTTAAAACTGTGAATATGAAAGGCCATGAGCATGACCAAAACAAGTTTAAAATCACCAAAATCAAATGATATTTTTTTTGGCTAAGAAAATGACTAACAAATAAGAACACTAGAAGAATGCCTAAATGACTGGTTACTAAAACTACGTAGAATCTGAAAATACTCTTCAAACGTGTAAACAAAATTTAATTTTGTTTCCATCCAAAAGTGCCAAAATTCTGCAGTTAAATAAAGAGCATAGTTTTTGTCCCTCTAAACTTACAAACGGCAGGCCGAGGTAGGACTTAAGAAATAAATGTGTCTCATACCGATGATAAAAATCACAGTCCCGGTCATTTCTTGTCATTGCATGCAAGAGGTTATAAATCTGAAGCATCATTTTCCTTGGCAACTGTCATAAAATCAAGACTTGCGATGTCAACGAAAATACCAGCAGTGCCAACATGTATAGTGGATAAGCTCTTAGATTAATAAAATTGATACACAAGGGGAAAAAACTGGAAATTATTTATTAAAAAAAAAAACTTGTAGTTGACTTACCTTATGAGCAAACAAGTTAACACGGACAAATGAACAGAAGAGATCCATAAAGGCATGCAGAATGACTGAATTTTGATGGGGCTGCAAAATACTGTCACAAGTTATTAGAGATAATACAGAGAATGATTTCCACTGATATTTGAGTAATAAGTACACCAAGAAAGGATGATAAAGAAGTGGTGACACTACAGATACCAAGGTTTAATACTTATTCAGTGATATTGATCTTCAGCGGCTACGATAAAAGCTCTCCAATTGATTTAGATGAGAAAAACAAAGCTCTAGTCGATTGTTTGTGTCCGTATGTACACCTTTTTTTTTCTTTTTTCCTTTTTGTGAACAAATCTTTTTGAATGCAGCCTTTGGCTTTTTTCAAGCACTGACCATATTTCTATAGGATTTGGAAAGGCATATCCCAAAGCATGTTTCTGCACAAATCCCTTTGGATTTGATTCCTATGGATCTTTTTTTTTTTTTTTGATAGTTGCTGCACAATCCATCACAGATTGGGAGCTTCCCTGAATTTTTGGGCGCTAGCTTTTCCACTTTCAAGATAGATAGGGCATCAACATGTTTGTCTTTTATCTTAGTTTTTGTAACGTTCTAGACTTCTTTCTTATGTTGAGGCTTTCATTTACCTTTTTCTCTCCTCATCTGTTCTCTTTTGTTATCTTTGTTTCAATGGGTAATTTGTAACACTTTCATTTATCAATGAAAAGGTTTTGTTTCCTATCCAAAAAAAAATGCACGGGATCAGACCCTAACTTTTTGTTGTTAACAAGTTTGAGAAACCTCTACACAAAACCCTATCTCAAAGCTTAAAAGAACATATTGCCTCTATCTATACGCATAATGCTAACTTAAAGATATTTCTTTTAGTCCAAAACTCCTATGAAGATGGCTAGGACCCTGTGTCAACCATCACATTGGCTCAAGTTTTGCAAATCCTTAAGAAATTTAGTGGACTTTAACAAAAACTATTTTTATAAGAGTAAAAGGGATGTTGCACAAAGATAGGTTGACTCAATTTGGGAAACTAAAAACAAGGAGAGGGAAAAAAATCCTTTTGTAGACTCTCGGAAAACTAACCACATGACTCATGAGTGCACCTAAACTTCTCATTGAGACAACAATCAGACTCTATAATATAAGTTGTTAGGAAACGAAAAAATTTTAATATTCCACTTAGCTGTGTAGGTCGACCCATGGGGCTTAAACTCATTCATACAAATTTTCTTTGACACTTTCACCTGCCCCAATACTAATTTAATACGAACGGATCTACTACTAATTTGAGACAAACTAAATATGTCTTTAAAGATAAAAGATAAATACAAGATAAACCAATTTTTCAAGGTACTTGAATCATCGCTCCTAGAATCACTCTCAAACCCTATATATTCACTGTCTCAATGCTTTTCAATATATGCTTGCATGGTAATATTTTGATCCTTCTAATGGTAACATCTTGAATACTCTTTTAACACAGTGGACGTATTCTTTGTAATTTTGTTTGATGGGACGTTTTGTAACAATTTCATACATCAATGAAAAGTCTTATTTCCTAAATTTTAAAAAAAAAAAAATAATAATTTTTTTAAAAAAAAAACAAGAGAAATGTTAAGATGGTGAAACTGTAAGAGGTCCTTCTACTACATGCATATGTTGGTTGCAAGGAAATTCTGCTTCTTTTCTTCTTTTCATAAAGAACCGAACTTCAATTGAGAAAAACTGAAAGACGGTTTCAAGGAAATTCTTTTAACACAAAATAATACAACTTGCAAACAAAATTTTATATAAATATCCTTCTGGCTGGCTAACATCTTCTGCATATTAACATGACTATCTGTAAAACTCACCAATAAAGTTATGACCGTACTACTAATATCCAGTATAAGTCGCAGAGCCTGTTCTCGAAATGCCATTAAATCAAGCAACAGCTGTTAAAGAAAAAAGAACCTGTTAGTTACAATTCATAGTACATGCTGTAAATTTAATTGAGGAAAAGAAAATAAGGATTTGAAATGGCACGGAAAGTCAGCAACCAACTTGAAAACTCAAATTTAGATTGTTGTTACTTATTTGTGAAGTCACGAGTGTTATGCCTACAAATAGTTCACATGAAAAATCTAGATGTAAATTTTCCTGGATTAAAAAATCTAGATGCAACCTAAACAAACACAGCTGCCAGTATTTTGATTAGAACATGCAAATCTCAGATGAAAACTGAATAAAGATCTACCAAATCTTACCTGAACCCATGGTTCCAGACTTTGCATATGAAGTTCAGCACTGTCATTAATAGCATCTAAAGCAATTTTATCAACCTGAGCAAATATTTTCCAACAGCATCCAAGTTAAACGGTACTATACAAATAATAGGGGCAGATAGGATACATGTGTGCCCAGGGGAAAAGGAGAAATATAATGAGATCTTACACGTTCAAGCTGTAATTTGCTAAAATGCTCGGGAAATTTTTTCGAGAGCAATATGCAAATCCGTGGATGGTTGGGCAAAACTCCTGCTTTCCAAAATGCTTCAGAAAATACATGACCAGTCGGGTCGGGGTAGTCTAAGATTTGGTTCAACCTATATATTTTAGCCATAAGACCATCTGCAACTTCAATGAGCTGGTACATCCACTGAACACTCAAACCCTTAAGGGACCCAACTGAAATGGGGTTCTGGCCATCATGGCCAGTATTCCTAGTGCTCTGAGCTGCAACTGGAGAACTCGTATCTGGCCCCAAGTACTCGGTCCATCTCGATTGGTCCTCCTCCCTTGTTCTATTATTGGCGGGTAATCGAGATGGATCCTGAACCGAATACATTTGTCTCGATTTTGCCATAGATTAATAACTCCAATCCTAGAAAAACCTAAAAGTTTCAGTAAGGGGTAGTTGAAAACCAAACATTAAGTATTAACAACAAAACTCAATAATCATTGAAAGAACACTAGAAACAAATTATGAAATGAGAAAAGTGAGTAATTCCACAACACTAATTGTATCAGTATCAGTTCAAATTTCTTTATAATCTTTAATCGAGAACCAAACCACGAATTAACAAAATTAAACAGCCGCAACAGTTTCCACGTTCTTAAGAAAACCCCTCAACTCTTCAAACTACAGTAAAACCATGATTTCTTTTGCGCAGAAGCTCCAACAATCGGGAATCTCAACGCCGAACTCCACAAAAACAGTTCAAAGGTTTCGAAAATCTCCCTCCCAACAATCGCACTCTTCTCGCCCCGTTAAGGCGCATCAAGACGCAAAACGAGACGGGACAAAAAACAGGCAAACAAAGAGACAGAGCGGCGTACCTTGTTGAGCTAGCCGAGCTCAGATCCAGGTTCTGAATGGAATGGCGGAGAGGGTTGAAAGGGTGGTTGGTTCAGTCGTCAATGGTGGAAAAACTAGGAGAAAAATTTACAGTGAAATGGAGCTGGTGAAGACGATGAGTTGAATAATCTGATTTTTTTTTTTTTTTTTCCTTTTAAATTTGCAAGAGTCAATTTCGCGGCCGGTTTTTTCCGGGAAATTCTACTGAGCTGGAAGTTTCATCATTTTCGTTTTTCTAAATCTTTCTTTATACTATACTCTTTGGAAATTGGGTTTATTTTTTTTCTATTTTTTCTTTTAAAATACCATCTCATTAATGTAATTTCAAAAGGTTCTAAGGTTAATTTTAATCAAAATTAATTACATAAAAACAAGATAAGACAATCAAAATGTAAGCTATTTCTAAAATTCATAAAATACATAAAATTCATAAAGGAAATATATCGGAGGAGGGAACAAATACTAACGTATGATGTTGAGGTTGAACCAATTTATAATGAAGCAATAAAATAATTACATCATTAATCTATTTGGTCATAAACATAAACTTAATAAAAAAAATAAGAGATCGTCAAAAAACAAAAAATAAGAAAAAAATTGTTATAGAAACTAATTTTAAATTTTATTGAATTTAACAATTACTAAAATTCAACATTTATAAATTTATCTATTAAAATGAAACAATCTTTCAATCACGTAGTCTAAAATAATATGTTAATAAATAAAAAATTGCATTTGTATTAAAAAGAAAGAAAGAGGTGCCTAAATTATTTTAGTATATCTATTTAACTTAATTTATTTATAGATATCCAGAATTTAACTAATAAATACATTTTTTTACTTCAACAATCGAGTTTAAAATAAATATGATAGAATTAAACAGGTTAGTGGGTAGTGATTTCATTGTTTCTAATGATCGATCTCGTAATCATGGAACGAAAATGGATTAACATCAAATTAGATAATTAATCGTGCACCTGACTTATTCGATAAATACTTATATTCACCTACGACCACTATTTGAGACAATTAAAAGTCATTCAACCCTTTCAAATTCATATCAAATTATAATTATAATTTATTTATAAAAAAATAACGTTATATTTTATTTATTTGTGTATATGTAATAATTATATAACTTCAAATGAACAGCTAATTATGTTCCCTAAAAACACTCTTAATTAATGAGGTTATCAAACAGAAAACTTTCTTTATTTATTTGATCTTTAATGTAGGGACAATGTCATTATTAATGTGGTCACACTTCTTTATAAGTCTAGTGGCAAAAGAAACCTTACCTTCACTTATTGCTGGCTACTTATATGCTTAAAATATATATATATATATATATATATATATATATATATATATATTGCTGGCTACTTATATTAAATTTTATTACATTTCCCCACTAAATAAACAAATCTTGATGCCAAAAGTAAACATAACTCTACTAATATCATGTACGACTTATTAACATTCAAATAAGTAAAATGTTTTGATCGTGGGTAAGTGGCGCAATTTCATTGTTTGGTTGTAACCCAATTCAACACCATAATTCTCTCTCCCAACTTGTACTAAAAAAATATAATAAAATGTTATATCTATTTATTTTTTGTTTTTTGTTTACTTTTAAGAATTAAATTTATAAATATTAGTATTTTTCATGATTTTTTTTTCTCGGAAATTTGGTGTATATGACCAATTCTCTAGCACCATTAATTTAATTATTTAAATTTTAAAAAATATTTCATACAATAAAAAATATGAAATATTTAATTTGATTGAAGACTATTAGTTTCCAGTTTGATTTTATTGAAACCTATCAATTTTATGAATATCAATGTAATGTGAACAAATATGTTTTGGGTTTTTTTTTTTTTTTTTTTTTTGACATATGTAGATCTATTATTATTTTTTCTACTCATAAAAAAATCCCTTTTACTTATGATTTTAAAATTAAGTTTAGTTTAGTTTTGATTTTTGTTTTCCGGAATTTGGTTTTAAAATCTTTATTTATTTATTTAATTTTTGGTTTGAAAAGCATTAAAATCTTCCCTTAAGTAAATTCATCGTTGAACAATATGATAGAAAACAATTTTAAATTTAAGAAATTTAAAAATCGACTATTCAACGGAGTCTTAAGTTTTTATTTTAAAAAATTTATTTTATAACCAAGACTAAATTTGTGAGTATATTTGTGTTTTAACCTGATTTGTTTGATTGGTTTGAGCATTTTACCACACTTTTTAT
>JBBMEF010000004.1:4181994-4209953 GCA_037832685.1 Sicyos baderoa
CTATAGGGGCAAATGTGCAACTCTCTATTTTTGCTTATTTTAAAATGTTAAAATGAAATCTAGATTTGTAATTAGTTTTCTAATATGATATTTTTGCAATTAGTTTTCTATAGTGGTCTATAAATGCAAAAAGCTCTTTTTTAAAAGTCTATATGCATAGCCAAGTTTCAATTAAAAATAATAATAATCATAAACTATTTTTTAATTTTGAAAATATTGACATAAGTTTTGTAAATGTTCGTAAAATATAGATGAAAAAACAAAAAAGTAAGATTCATAATTTGTTTAAGTAAGAAAATGGAAATCTTGTTTTAAATTTTCTTTTACTTTACTTGTGTATGAAAAAATTGGTGCTTTGAAGAAGCTAAATTTTTAGATTTGTTTGATAATTAATTGTTTTTTCAATTCTTATTTTTGAAATTTAAGGTTACTATATTATAATTTTATCCTTCCACGAATTTCATGATTTTTAATATATTCAAGATACCAAATAAGCTTAGGTTCATCTTGACAGATTTCAACCAAAGTTAGTGGACTATAATTAATAATTAAAAATAAGATTTCAAAAGAGGATTAATCCAAGCAACCATTTATTTATAATATGGTCCAGTACAATAATAATTAAATATAAATTTTAACCAACTAATTATTTCCCCACTAAATGGTTTTCTTATTTGAAAAGAAAGCTAGTAGATTATTCTTTTAATATTGTTTTTCATTTATCTTTGTTCTCAAGACCAAGCAAGTTAATGTATATATTTGCATGAGTGAGCTATATTCTAGGCATCAACTGAAACAATTGTAGGTTGGTATGGTGACCTTAATTACAATCAATTGCCTAATTATTTCAATAAAGATGAAATATTGATTAAAAAACCAAAAGTTAAACCATCTCATCTATACCAACCATAAGAGAGTTTTACATGTATCGTGTACAACCTAGTAATTATGAAATTATAGATTCGATTTCCCTACTCCTCAATATTATTGTACAAAAAAAGAAAAAAAACTCATATATATAATCTCTTGATGGGTGAAGTCAAAATGGTTGGTTATAAAAGAGAGAATTTTATCTCTAACATTTTAATAATACTCAATTTGAGTTATGATGTATTTTTTGAGTTTATGTTTATACTTAATTTCTTTAATAAATTTATTTTATGTCAATATAAAAATAGCTACTTCATCAATATATTGAAATTTAACATTAGTTTAGTTATTATAGTAGGTCATGTGACTAATAGTTTTTTTTTTATCTCATATATTAAAATTGAGCATTATTGAAATGTTAGTAATTAAAATTGAATATTTTTTAAATGTAAAATTTTTTGATTTTAAAATATAAGGATGAAATTGAACTCCAAATCTACAGACTAGAAATGTACTTTTCCCCCAAAAAGGAAAAAATATTTATATTGTGATTAGATGATTTGTGAGAGCTAATATGGATGTTCACATTGAATCATGATAGAGAATCAGAAGTCATAGATTTTTATAGTGGAGAAAAAAGTACATATATATCCCAAAATTGACATTTAAACCTCCCCACTTTTTTTGTGTAGAAATAGGTCGAAGGGAACTTGTATTACACTTAAAGCAGCTTCAGGCTGCAGCTAAATGTATCTTTTTATTTATTTATTTAGTTTATATTAATGATTGTCTGGATTAACTTGCGCGTACTTTAACTAATGTCACGAGATATATCATCTTACCTTACAATACCGGATGTCAAAAAAACTCATAAGAAATTAGTTCTTAGGTAGAGTGATCATCATAGATTGAATTCATCATCTTAAGCACCTTAAGGTTCTCTTTGACCGATTGAGTCACTTCATGATAATTAGCTAAATGTATCTTAATACAAGTCGGTACTAGATTTTGTTGCTAATGCGTACGTACAAAAATCTCATATTGTTAAATTAAAGGGAAAATCTTAGTATATAAGAAGGGACGACACTTTTATTAATATGAGATTTTTTAAGTGATGACCAAAATCAAAACCATGAAGACTCATGCTCAAAGTGAACAAAACTATATCAATATGAAAGTTTGTAGATGTTTGTTGTCTCTAATATATTTCACTATTAACTTCATCAATTAACGGAAGAAAATTTTATCATCAGAAGATAGAATTATATCAAGTTGAAAGTCAAAACAAAGAGCTAATAAAACTACTACACTAAAGTTTTTTTTTTTTAAACTAGAAAATCTAACTTTGGTGCATTACACTTGGGTAATTATGACCGTTCCTACGCCAGGGACCGAGAGACATCAAAAAATTAAAGAAACGAGAGATGTCTACAAATAATATCACATGTGAATTTCAAACTTAAAACCTTAAAGAAAGCGCACCTTTAAAGCCCAAGTTTGTGACCTTTTCACCATCCTTACTCAAGTATCCTTCTTTTATTGGTCAAATTGATTTTCTAAAGTATAAAAACTAAGCTTGACAATTGATATTAAGATTTAATTCCTGATATGGACTTTTTTTTTTCTTAGTAGTTTGGACAGCCGATTCAGTATCAACTTTGACCAAAACCAATCCTAGCCAACCTGCTCACATTTCTATGACAGATAGGTAATGAAACTGATTAAAAAATGTAGAGGGTTTTCATCAAAAAATAAAATAAAATAGAGTTTTTACAACAGAGAAACCTGATAATTAACAATACCAGTATTGTGTAATAAGATAACAAGGGAAAACTTATCTGCTTTCAGTATTTTCTTACATGAATGAGTAGAGGAAAACTAGAAGAGTTATTCCCAGTTCATATATATTAATTTCTTCCATCATGTATGGCAATTGGCAAGACATATCTTCATCAGCCACAGGTGAAAAATGGGAGCTTTTCCCCAATGCTTCATAACAACCTGAAAGCTTCTTAATCCTTTACCTTTATAAAACTCAACCATGTCGAGTTCGGCCGAGCTCTCCCTGTTTTTTCATGTCAATGGTCGGAATATCTATTTTTCTTTTTTCGTTTTGTTTGTTTTCATGGAGTTATTCCAGGTACGTGAGGAACAAGTGGCTTTGGCTTCTTTGTTTTCTCCACCATTATGGCTTGAGTCGTTAGAACGACTCCGGTAACAGAGGCTGCAATCTGAAGCGCACATCTTGGAACAAGGGAAGGATCTACTACACCAGCATCAAGAAGATCTTCATATCTGTCTGTCATTGCATTATATCCATGTCGCCATTTGCTCGCTCGAGTCTTCTCCACAACTACCACTCCATCATCTCCTGCATTCCTTGCAATTAATTTTGCAGGTGCAAGAAGTGCCTGCAATTCATTGTAAAATCTATTGAAAATTTTGAAAGGCACACAGAATTCTGACAAAAGTCTAATATTAAGTTAAAAGAGTTGTTATAGCGGCATTGAAATTCTCCAGAAGACCAATATAAGGAAAACTTCTTCTATTAGGCCTTAGCAACGCAACTGATATTGGTAAAGTTCTTTTAATATAATCAAGGTAACAAGGAGGGTCCCTCCTTGCATTATGCTCATTGCCTACCTTGACTAAACCCTGACCATTAAGGTTAGGTGCAACCATTACCATCCTGAATTGACCGTGTTAAAGTGGGCTTTGAGGAATTAATTTTATAGATTCAATTCATGGTGACCACCTTCCAAAAAATTCCTTTTGTATAGCTTTCTTTGACAACAAAATGTTGTAACTCTGACAATTTGTCGTCAAAATGCATGAAAGTTGGCTCGGACACACATGGATAAAAAGAAAACAGTATGGAAAGGAAAAACATTGTGCTTTGAAAATTCAACTTTCAGCTTCTTTATCATAAAGTACTTAAATTATCTATCCTGCCCTGGCAGACAGTTCGCCTACCTAGAAAACTGGTATCCAAATCAGAACATTCCATTTAACCAAATAAAAAAAGTTTTTTTATTTTTTTTATAGGAAACGGTACTTTCATTGATGAATGAAAATTACAAAATCATATGTATCATGATTACAAAAAACTTTGCCAATGAGATAATAAAGTAGAAAAACTATAATCTTTAAACGGGGCTATAATAAAAAAAGGTTCTGAGATAGAAATACTAGCAGTTTGAAATCCACAAAAGAATGAAGAGGGGCAGAAACCATGACAGAGGAAAGGGGCATCTACAATACCTTGCCGACAATATCGGCACCCATCTGCTCATCTTGGTTCTCCATTGATTGTTTTATGGCAGGAAGCAATTCTGACAGATGAATATATGTAGCACCTCCACCAGGAACAATGCCTTCCTTCATGGCAGCAAATACAGCATTCTTTGCATCCTCAATTCTGAGTTTTCTGTCTTCAAGTTCCACCTCTGTATGCGCTCCCACCTAACTTCAACCACGTAACCGCATAGAGTAAAAACGAAGTTGATTTTTTTTTTTTCTTCTAAGAGCTTTTACTTTTAATAAAGAAAGTAAGGCAAGATGTTCCATGTAAAACAAAAAGAAAATGACAGTAGAAAAGGCAACTCAAGGCCCAACTCTGAGGCATTAAATAGCAAAAAGGTCTCTAAAATGATTAATTACTGAATTACTGATGCTCGTAGTGAAGCCAGAATGATAATGAATTCTTTTGTTTTACAGAGAAACAATTACTGCTAAGCCAGAATCGTTGCAACCAGGGCCGTCTTTCGGGAAGTTAAATTGGAAAAAGGAGTGTAATATTATTTCAAGGAGAAGAAAGCAATGGGGGGATTTTCAAGAAACTGTAGCTTTTGTGGCCTCGTCTTGGACTGATTCTTTCTGCAGTTACCACCTAAATTCGATTGAAAAGTTATTTTTTTGTAAGCCTTGGTCTTTGAGGGTCTGGTCCCTCTTTGATATACAAGATACTTCCAACTTTGGTTATACTACTGTACTAAAATGCAATCTGCTTTTTTTTTTTTTTTGATATCTGTGACTGTCCGGGCCAGCTTTCGCACACCTCGACTAATGTTACAGGGCATACCGCCTGACCCTACAACATTTGGATGCCAAGGAAACCCGTAGGAAATAGATTCTCAGGTAGGTGACCACCATGGATTGAAGTGAACCCATCACCTTATGCACCCTAAGACCCTCTTTGACCAATTGAGCCACTTCATGATGGTTAAAGAACTAATCAGTCTAAACCTTTTGTGATCGTTCCCATATCTAATATGGATAGAATTAAATAACAGTGGGTTAGCACTAGCAAGCACATGACATTACAGTCAATCATCAAACCCTATAAAATTATGGGGAAAACTCAAAGAAGCTTACTTCCAAGTAATTTTTTTAAACCACAAACCTTAATGACAGCAACTCCACCACAAAGCTTAGCAATCCTCTCCGAGAGCTTTCTTGAATGGTAGGAGTTATCTGTTTCAATAAGATCCTTTTTAATCTGCGAAATTCTTGCTTGAATTTCAGCTTTGGTAGATGGATCTGCAACTATTGTTGTTGAATTAGATGTTATAACTACTTTCCTGGCAATTCCTAATTGGTCCGACGTTGCACCCTCAAGTCCTAGACCCAAATCTCCAGTGAGAAAGTCAGCACCTGACAATTTCAGGATAAAGTCAATGAGCAAATATTGAAACTATCGTTCCTTTTTAGTTAGTCATATCAGCTGCAACAGTTAAAAATTAAAATCACCAATGTCAATCTGATGTACTTCCAGACTAAACTATAATAAGATAATCAGATTTCCACCATTCTAGCCACTGACATTCTTCCAATATGTATGGAGGTTTCTTATGTTATGTCCAATAGTGTTTAATATAATTAAATAGAAATCTGATGTATGATGCTGCGGCACCACAATCTGATGAATAATGTAAGTCTTTCCACTCCTCTGATGTATCCCGGAGCTACAACATAGGGGCAGGACAATGGTGCCCCAAGTATTAGGGGAGCGAAGCTCCGCCTCCCAGTCATAAAAAAAAATGTCACTGCATAAGTCTTGAGTAAATTTTATCACTCAAATAACAAACATTTAAACAAGAGTATGATAACTATTCAAAAAAATAAAAACTATTCATAGATGTAATTTAGTTCACCTGTCATTAGTGCAATATCTTGCAATAGAGCTTTCTTTCTTTCACCAACCCCAGGACATTTTACAACTGCCACGTTCAGTAAACCCTGCACCTTATTCAGCACTAGGGTTTCTAGCACTTGTCTTGAAATGTCCTCTGCAATTATAAGCAGAGGAAGACTAAGCTGTACGGTCTTTTCCAACAAAGGGACAATTTCTTTGATAGAAGAAATTCTTTGATCCGTTATTAGGACTTTTGCATTGTCAAACTCCACAATAGACTTATCTTGGTTTGTAATAAACTGAGGCGACATGTAACCTTTATCAATCTGTGAAGAGGGATACAATGAAACCATAAGAAAAAAAACATAGGCACTTGATGCAGTGCAAATTTATTAGAATCTGAAGATCATTAGTCGTCAAATATCCCAAATCTATAGAGAGAAAAACTGTTGTCAAAGAGAAAAGTTGATGCCACTACAAATCTAATGTATTTTTTGTTTTAAAGTGTGCTATCTAGTATCTAAGACTATCCTCAGTGGTTGTAAGAGAATGATCTACTTTTGCAGCAAAATTATTTACCTTCATCCCTTCTTCTACTATTACATAAGTTTCAGAGGATTTGGATGCCTCAATTGAGATCACACCATCAGGGCCAATCTTTTCTATTGCTTCCGCAATTAAGTTCCCCACATATTCATCATTTCCCGAAGATATCATCGCAACAGCTACAGAAAAGACGAGGTTAGTTCAGTACCATTTACTTCCCAAATGAAACTTCACCGATGTTCAACCAGATGAGAAGAAAGAACCTTTAATATCATTTTTTCCTTGCACAGGAGTACTTTTCTTCTTTAAGACCTTGATTAACTCCTTTACAGTCTTATCAATTCCTTTCTTTAATGAAACTGGGTCAGCCCCAAAGGAAACGGCCATTAATCCAGATTTGGCCATTTCGCGTGCCAAAATTATTGCAGTCGTGGTTCCATCGCCAGCCAAATCATTCATTTTAATAGCAACCTGAAAGCATACGACTCAAAAATATATATCTTAGGCGTTAAACCTCATCGAACAAGTTTTGAAACATGTGAGATTTTACTTAACAACCATGAATAACCTCTTGAATCAGCACCACTCCTGCATTCTCAATTGCATCAGAAAGCTCTATAGCCTTAGCAATTGTAACTCCATCATTGACCACTTTAAGCGTTTCCTTTTCAGAGAGAATAACATTGCGTCCTGCATGTTTTGGTGAAAATGAACTAGTATGTCAAATAAATGTTAAGCATTACCATTCACACGAGATTTCTCAACAATTACTACAAACACTATTGCAATGACGGATAAGATACTGATACTGCAACTTAATTTTAATGTCACGTGACATACCACCTGACCCTACAACATTTGGATGCCAAGGAAATCCGTAGGAAATTAATTCCTAAGAAGGTGGCCACCATGGATCAAAAATTTGAACCCATCAACTTATGCACCCAAGACCCTCGATCAATTGAGCCACTCCATGATGGATGGTTAATGAAGCATCATTCTTGGGATATTCAAAAAGTAGATTGAACGACAAATAATAAATTAGCAAACGGTTCCAGATTTGATTATTCAAAACTGCAGCCAAAGAAGGCTTAACCTAGCATTAATTAGAATGTATCTTCATCTTCGACCTAGAATGGTGAAAAATCAGAAAATCCGACAAACCTTTAGGTCCTAAAGTGACGGAAACAGCATCAGCAAGCTTATCAATGCCAGCGAGCAAGGCGTGCCTACATTCTTGACCAAAAGAAATCCTCTTAGGACCGGCCCTGACGGAAAAATTCCTCAAGTTCCATGGATTCGTCGCGTATCCAGATCGCATTAGGGTTCCGGCTAGCTTCTGCGAAACACCCAGAAATTAGAAGTAGCGCAGAGAAGATGTGGTGTGACAGAGAGAGATAGAGAGATAGAGAGAGAGAGAGAGAGAGAGAGAGAGAGAGAGAGAGAGAGAGAGAAATAGAGTTACAGATGCAGGGAAGAGAAGTGGCCGGAGAAAGGGCGCCGGCGAAGAGAGACGTGCAGGGACTTCCATGAGGAGGTTGTTGTCGCCGCCGATGAGAAGTGAAAGAAACGAAGGTTGAGTTCGGAGGTTTATTGGGGGTTTTATCCACCCTTTCCCCTTCACGGCTTTTTAATTTTACAATTCTCAACCTTAGCGGTGGGTGATAATAAAATTAATTAAATTGAGACCAAATCCAAAAAAGTTAGCCAATAATTTTATCATTTATTGAATATTGGTTCGATTTATTTTTGTCAAATCAATTGGATCATATTGATTTGTCCTACAAACTAAAAGAAATCGAACTAGTAATTTAAATTGTTTTTTAACATTAGTTCGATTCCTTTTTTTTTGTCAAATTGTTTGATTTGATTTGAAATCGAAGTAACTGAATCAATATTACTCCAAGTTCTTTTTGTAAGCAATCATCTAATCAAAGTTTGATAGTAAAATTTTAAAAATTAAAACCAGAATTGGTTATAAACTAATGTATAATATAAAAGTTGTTGTTGATTGCAATTTCCCTGATAATAATATGCTTCAATCTTCTTTTTTTTTTTTTTTTTTTTTTTTTTTAGAATCTGCTTCAATCCAAGTTAAATGTATGTATTCTCAGTAATTTTAAATAAATTATTATTATTTTGATATTTATAAATATCCGGATCAATTTGTGCACAAAATATATGACCATACAATATTTAGATGTCAAAAAATGCACAAAAAATTAATACTCTCGACTTCTAAGATTTTTTCAACCATTAAGTCACTCTACTTAGATTAAAATTATTTTCAATAAAAACCAAATCAATAACTATAATAATTAGAATTTAAGAAAACAAATTTTTCTTTGGAAAATTAATACTCTTTTAACTTCCTAAGATTTTTTATTTTAGAATAATTCGGCCTATGTCAGTTAAGTTATACTTTTATCGTTTTTTTTTTTTTTTTTTACAAAATATGCAAGTTTCAAACTTGAAAAATTGAGAGTTCTGCAAATGAGATTTTAGCGTTGGATAATCGCTCTTCTTTGTGTACCAGTAACGTTAGGTCTGGCCCAAAGTTACTTTTCAATGCTATCTGTTAGGCTTTGTAGTATTAAAATGAAAATACTTTATTTTGTACTCTTTTTTCATTCTTTACTTTTTTTCCTTGTATTCTTTCATTCTCAATGCAAAAAAAAAAAAATTAAATAAAAAAAAACTTCAAGTGCATACAAGATGGGTTCAACCTAAGGATACCCGTTTCCTTGACATTCAAATATTATAGAGCCAGACGGTATATCCGTGCAATTAGAGAAAAAAAAAAAAGAATGAGTAGCTCTGTAACTAAGGTCCCCTCATTCCTTGGCTTCTTCACAACACAACAATAATTGCAGATTCAAAGTGATCAGATTGATTATTCATCTAAGTGGGAAAACTTCCACCAATTTTGAGAGTCTAACAAAGGAGATAAATTGCACAAAACATAAGAAAAAGAAAAGCAGATGAAGAAATGTGCAGCCTCTTAGAGAAGCAACTGATAGTGATGCAAGAGTTCTCCCAGTTGCTGCTTTTTTCAAACTCTCAGTGCTTTGAATCTTCTTCTTCACAGAACTTGGAGTACTGCTCTGAGTCCATCAAGTTTTTCAGTTCACCACTGTCACTAACCTCCACCTTAATTATCCATCCATTTTCATATGGACTCGAGTTCACCTACACTCACACAAATGGATCATAAACAAGCATAACCATGTTTGGAAGAGAAAGAACAAAGTGATGGTTCTTTTAAAAGCTTAGATTCCGCGACGAAAAAACTTCATATGAAAAGGAAACTATAAAGATGCTATCACATTAGATTGGTACGAGGAAAGGAATTTTCCTTAACTTTCATTGATATGACTGAAAGGATAAAGAATAAGGAATAAAGGATAACTGCAAGAGTTTTCAGTTGTAGATATCCAAAGGGGGACATTGGCTCAAGAAAATGTTGCTGTGTGTATATGTATTTTAAAGAAGATGTAAAGGAACAGTAAATGTTTTGTATCCCCAAAGATTTTTTTTTAAGAAAACTGGAAATCGGAGCTTCATCCACACTACATACTCGGAGTACCCACGCCCATCCTAAAACCCGAACCTAGAAGACAACAGGTGATTCTACAATTAAGCTTCCTCATACGTACCTAGGTCTCGTGGCTTAGAGATGCAAATTAGAAAGTCATTTGTCAAATAGAAATTTATCTTTTTTTTTTTTACAGAGATTTGCCCTCACTCATCCCAAGATCCAGGCTCGAGACACAATAAGGAATTTTACAATTAAGCTCACATGTGAATTTGAAACTGGGAACTCCAAGGGAGAGGATACCTTGGAGACCCTAGCCCCTAACAATGAAGCCCTAAAATTATCTTATTCTTTTTTTATATCCGTGACTATTCGGGCCAGCTTTCGCGCACCTCAACTAATGTCACGGGATATACCGCCTGACCCTACAACATTTGGATGCCAAGGAAACCCATAGAAAATTAATTCTTAGGTAGGTGGCCACCATGGATGTCCATCACCTTATGCACCCCAAGAGCCCTACCAATTGAGCCACCCCATGATGGTTGGCCCTAAAATTATCTTCAAGTAACCAAAAGTAGAAAGAAGAACAAAATAAGCTTAAATATTTCCAAAGCATTGCTAAATTATTAAGAGCAAGAATATTTAGATCAAGGAACCTACCAGACCAGGAGAACTGTTGAGTTCTTCATTCACCTCAATGATTTTCCCTGACACAGGAGAGTTAATATCACTAGTAGCTTTAACACTCTCTACCGCACCGAAGCCGCCGTCCTGTTTAACGGAGGTTCCAACTTCGGGTAATTCAACATACACAACATCCCCCAAATGATCTTGAGCATGGTCAGTTATGCCAACAGTTGCTTTATCCCCTTCTACTTTCACCCATTCATGAGAGCTAGCATACTTCAAGTCCTTCAAAGCTGTATAATTGGAGATATAAGTTATTTCACTACACTCATTAAGCTTTAAACTTAAACTCGACCATTAAACGTTCCATGATTTTTTTGAGATAAAGAGAAATAAACAAATTCGAATAGAAACATTGAACTTCCTTTTTTAAGCATATGACTAACATTTTATTCTCAATTCCTTTGCTTGTAAGACATTGAACCATTGAGATACATGTTTACCTATTCATAAGCCTTTATACAAAAGTACAAAGTGGCTTCCTTAGCTTCTCATATGGGTTAGATGCAAATATCAAGATTTTTTTTTTTTCATAACCAAGAATCAAAGCTTCGTCCCACTATATACCCCAATACCTAAGGACACCTGCGTCCGAAGGTCCAGACTCGAGAGACAATAAGTAATTTTACAATTAAGCTCATTCGTAGTTTTCACACCTGGAACATCCAAGAGAGCATACTCTCAACCCTTTATGTTGTAGAAAACAACAAATAAGTCCTTGGTACATGAACATTCCATGTCTCTCATTGATTTTTCATGTTCTTTAGGAACTAAAAGAGCAAGGATTTTAATCAATGAATAATAACGATTCAGCAGGTAGAAAGATCAACAAGGCACTAGTGTTAGTTCAAAATGACAAGATTCAAATAAGAAGATCTCGTGTTTGTGATTCATCAAATCATGATTCAGAATTCAGATTTAAAGGCAGAATGGCATGTACGAACCTAAATACCAATTCAAAATCACATAGCATTTGATCTTAGAAAACCCATTGACCCCTCTTCCCAAGATCTACACACAATTAGTATTACCCATCATGAAATCAATTCAGAAGACAAACAAGCACAACCCAGATGATTGAATGTCAAAAGCAGGTCAATCAATAAGAACAAGATCAATAAGAAGAGAGAAAAAAAGATGAACAGAAATGTGGGTTGGGGTTACCAGAAGCAGCAAAGGCTCTAAAGGGCACAGAGATCTTGAGGTAGGAAGCAGCTCTTGAAGCCCAAAGCAAGGTGGACGCCATTGATGAGGAACTTGGAGAAGAACAACCCTTTATTTGTTATGCGCTGATAATAATGCTTTCTTCAAAAAGGGACTTTATTTGCTCTCACACCACTGTAGGGTTGGTTTGGTGGACATGCTCCTATAAAAAACAACTCCTTTTTTTTTTTTTTTTTTTTCATTTTATGTATTTTGGGTCTGTTTTTATTCCATTTTTTGGATGTGGGATGATAAGCATTAATCTGGAAATAAAGAACTAAAAAAAAAAAACGTGGTATTGAACATAAATGAAGAATACTATATTAGAGCTTCGTACAGAATCCCACATCGCCGATTGTGACTGCAAGGTGGCGGGTCAACATGTCAACACCAAACTCATTTTGCCGCTGGATTTATTTATTTTATTTTGTTTTTATTCAAATCTGTTATCAAATTTTATTTGTCTCATTTTGGACTGACACTTCAATAAACTTTTGTGCGTTGCTTTACTATTATATAGAATTATTTGATGCAATACATATCTTTAACATTTTTAAAAGTAACTCAACCATTTTTAATAAATAAGACATATGATTTAATTATGAATAATGAGGTTTATAATAGATTTGTTTTTAATTTCATTCTTTTACTGTAAAAAAAAACTCATTTGTGAACATTTTAGTTACTTTACTATAACCATCCTATTTCTCTGTCATATATAAAATATTTTTAGAAAATTACTATTGATAATTTTTTTTTTCGGAAAATATTAATGAATTTAGAGGAAAAAAAAGAAGTTGTTCTTCACTTCTAGCTATATGTGGCTCACAAACCAAACACACAAAATAGAGTATTTACAACTGTTTCGCTACACCTCTTGCAGTTTAGGGGTTTGCAATTTTTCTTTAAAAAATAAATTTGTTTTGTTTAATTATTTTAATATAAAAACTTTATTTTAAGTTATAAAAGCATATCTTACCTTTCTTGTTGAATTAAAAAAAATGGAATAAATTTATTATCTAAAAAATGCATTGAGTGGGTAACAATGGAAAAAAGTAAATTTATTTGCCAAGGCAAGTTTAATTCCTAAACTAGGCGAACTAGGCTTTTATTTTGGATAAATAAGATTTAATTAGGAGAAGTTCAAATGTATAACCTTATAATTATTGAGTTTATCCCCTAATTATTGAATTTATGCATTGAGTGGTTCAATAACCATAAGAGATGGAGTGGCTCAATTAGTTTAATTATTCATTCAATTAATTCTGACAATTTATTTAAAAATTAATTTCCTATAAATTTTCATAGCATCCAAATGTTTTAGGATCAAAGATATGAAAAAAAATGCCAATGCATGGATAGATAAAACAACAAAAGGTTATTTCTTAAAAAACAAAACAAAAAGTTATTTATATAATCCTTCGGAGAATATTTGACGATGAAAAAAGTCCAAAATATTCCTATTTTTAGAAATTATCTCATTTCATCACATTTTTCACATTACTTTAAAAAATATATTTTTATTACTTTTCTAAAAAATATTTCGTACAATTATATTTTTATACAAGGTTAGTACACAACTCCACCAAACCCGGCTACAAAACATGTACAATTTAAATGATTATTATGTACAATTTAAATGACTTAATAATCGAGAGTTTATAAATTCCAAACTTCCCACCCTATATATATATATATATATATATAGAGAGGACGTGAATAGAAAGTTGAGTCTTGGAACAATAAAAAACGAAGTTGAAAAAAATACAAATCACTGCAGCAATTCAAACGATAATGGACTTTATAGTAATAACCCACAGCATATAAAATCCAATAATGCATCATAATTCATTGAATAACATACAATGGTGTGGATATTGGGCAACCTAAGATGTCCATAAAAGGAACCAACAATTTTTCTTCATAATTTTGGCAATGGCGTGCAGCAAGGCATCAACAACATCATCATTTTCAAAATTAAACACTCACATTTGTCTTTAAAACAACTACAATTTGCTGCTTACTCTACTTCAGCCAAATAATCATCAATCTCAGCTGGGGTTAGTACTCTGCAGCAACAACAAAAATACGAAATACGATTCACATGAAAAACTCGAACTTGAAAGTGTATTGAACTGAACTGACAACGATAAAGATGCGTTGTTCAAGTGTTTACCATGCAAAAGCAACTCAATGGAATTGTTTCTTATCTAATTTAATTTTTTTTTTTAATTTTTTTTTTTTTTTTTTTAAAGAAAAAAAAAAAGGAGGAGTGGCCAACCTGAATTTCTTATCTGTGCCAATTATTCCAATTTCAATGTTTTTGCTTGAGATCTGTCCTTCAAATCTACAAGAAGTACAAAAAAAGCATTATGGATGACTAGCCATAGTATTACAAACAATAATATTGGGATGCATATTGTACTGTAGTATGTGGCACTCCCATGTAAATGGCTTACAAAATGAGGATTTTAAATTTAGATCGCTTATAAGAACATGCAAGAGAAAATGAATAATAATCAGCTCAAATTTAAATGGCTTACAATACATTGTTTTAATGTAACATATGTTTAATTTAGCATTTCTTCCATGAAACTAAGGCCTACACATAATATCATCTCGACACTCAGACCTAGCATATAAGGAAATAGATTAATTCCAACTTCATTGAAAGGAACTTCAAATTGCCGAAGCATAATGATCTCCCAAGTTAACTATTCTATTTTTTTAATTTTTTTTAATATCCGTGACTGTCCGGGCCAGCTTTCACGCATCTCGACTAATGTCACGAGGCATACCGTCAGACCTTACAACATTTGAATGCCAAGAAAATCCATAGGAAATTAATTCCTAGGTAGGTGGCTACCATGGATTAAACTCATCACATTATGCACCTCAAGACCCTCTTTCCAAGTTAACTATGCTATTATTTATAAATGTTTAGATTTATGAGAATAATGGTGAATAAAAGGAAGCGAAAAAAAAAAAATTGCGTTCATTATTTTTATCTTCTTCGCAGCATGCACCAATCCATAATATCTTCTTCCAATAATCTTAATCTTTTGTTCAGTTCTTAAAGGTAGAGAGAGAAATACAAACTTAGAAGCCAATATCATACATTGATTATTTAAATATACATACCCCTCTTTCAAGGTTAAGATAGCAGTGTGAACTGCATCATCAAGCTCCATGTCATCAGTGTACCTAAATTGAAACGTAAGACCACCAAAATTGTCAAGAAAAGTGGATAAATGGCCCTAGGAAGCAAAACAGCCAACACCAAACCCTAAAATTCTCCCTAACTGTAGCTGATACTCAGCAGGCATTTAAATCAGATTCCATGGATAGATTTTGAATTCAGAAAGATTCCATTGGATTCCATTTAAAAGGAAAAACTAAACAAAGTAAGTAATGTGAAATTTGATGCAGAAAAACTGCTTATTGTGGTTAAAGAACTAAGACAATAGAAAACTAGGGAACATACCTTTTTTCGAGGAATGTTTTGGCGTTAGATACATTCTTTCCCATTGCAGAGGCCTTCCAAGAGAAATATGAACCGGATGGATCCACCTAGAGAAAAAGAATCCCATTCAAGAAGAAAGTGAATTGAAAATAGCTTTTCGGTGATAATGAAAATTTATGACTTTCAATATATGTATGTATATATATGTGTATGTATGTATATATATGTGTATGTATGTATATATGTGTATGTATGTATATATGTGTATGTATGTATATATGTGTATGTATGTATATATGTGTATGTATGTGTATATATGTGTATGTATGTGTATATATGTATGTATGTGTATATATGTATGTATGTGTATGTGTATGTATATGTATGTATGTATATGTATGTATGTATATGTATGTATAATGAAGCCACATAGCACAGATAATGATAGGAAAAACAGCATGTACACTCAGGATTTTTTGGACTACTCTCTAATCACACACACATACACATACTCAGGCATTTCTGTTGTCTTATTTTATTGGGTGAGATGGAATATACAAAAGATAGGAAAGAAGCCCCAAGCTATTGTCTGCTCATTAGGTATTCACTGAGGATACAAGCAGAGCTCATTCAAGTGTCTTGGAAACATTATAATTAATATGAAGAAAGTGGGTTCCTGAATTTTCATTTCCTAATTTACATGATCATTAGAATACAGATGTAAAAAACCTGTGAGTTATAACACATTGCTGAACACCTCGAATCAGCATACATTGTATTACTAGTTTAACAAGACACGAGAGATATCGTACCTGGTATAGTTGAGGACCATTGTCATCAAACCCAGCAACCAGCAGAGATACTCCAAAGGGCCTTACACCACTACAGACAAGAAAAAGTCAAACAGAAAATAAAACTTTAGCGTTAACAGATGAAATTGAAAAAACATATCCACGCCTTGTGAAACCCAAAGACATTCAATTTCAGGCAAACAGCAGTCAGCACCCAAGTTCCAGGGTGAAAATAAATGTATCGAAAGGGCAACAAAGCATAGTACTGAAACCATTTTCATCAAAACAAAAGATGAATATGCAAAAATGGGGAAAAGATACTTTTCATTTTTCTTTTTCTTGAGGAGAGTTTTCTGAGCCTCAATATATATATATATATATATATAAAAGGCTACACCAATTTGTATCAATCTTCCATTTAAAATTCTAGAGTTTAAACAACTTCCAGGGCAAGAGTTGTGGTTACCCAGATTGGGTGAACTCCTGCATTACAGCTGCTGTTTCCCTCACAAGTTGAGTGACTGGAATCGGTTCCTATGAAACATTTGCACAAGTGACAACCGTGAGAATAAAATCATAGATACAATGATGAACAATCAGAATCACATACTCTTATCATAATTTTTTTTCATGAACATATGTTACTAATGTTAGACCACCAATAATCAATATGTTAAGGAAGAAGCAAGGGCCAAGTATGTAGTAAACAAGCCAAGCATGTAGTACTTATATTGACTGTTTACTTTCTATTTTGGGCTATTTTATGAGCATTAATGGCTATAGTTATTGTTTTGGGAAGGATTTATGTTTTGGAAGATCAATAGTCGGGTTTAAAGTTAATGGGCTTTGAAATTGGCCAAAACTAGGATTATATATTAAGCGCGTTAAGTGAAAGGCATGACCGGCCCTGAAGAATATCACAAGTATCCATATTTCTATCTTTTCACACATGCACAGTGTACCAAGCAAACAAAATTGATTGCAAAAACTGAAGAGTACTTCAGTTGCAAAGAAAATCAATAAAAGATCTAAAACTCTTATCCAAAAATAAAAGATATAAAACCTCAGCACACGTAGCTAAACAAATTTCCTTAAGAGTAGTAAACTGATTATACAAACTAAAGAGAGTTTTAGCTATGAAGAAAATGAACACAAGGGTTGAAAGCCTCATTGTACCTTGTACAGCCTATGATATTGTTCTGCCTGCTTCCTACTTTTTCTGACCAGAACTCTAAAATCGGGGCCCATGCCACTGTAGAAAATCAAAATTAATAATAGAACTTGACGGTGCTTACACGGGGAAGAATGAATGCTGCAATAGATTGACTCACATCACACGCATGCCCTATCGAACTTCTAATACTAAAGATCAACAGAAATGCATATTTGATTTCCTAAAAAAAATGCATATTTGAGAGAAAAACAAAACAGCTCAAAGAGTAACACCAATTAGATGAAAAAATCTATCCAAAAGCCTACTCTATAGCCTTGCTCCATAATGTTATCCAATGGGGAAGTGTACTTACCGACTCAAACACAATGTATAGAACTCAACTTCCAAGTTACCAAATAAGCATAGTAAATCAAAGAAACTCTTTTATGACGATATAATAACAGTCTCAGGACAGTACAAAATAAATTCATCGTTCCCATTGCTTCTATGAAGTGGAAAAAATCAAACCTGTAAACTACTCCAATATTTGGTGTAAGAGTCTGTATCTTTTGAACCTGAGACAAAGAAAGATGCATAAATGAGAATGCTAACAATGAGAATGGGTTTAAAGAAGTCATAAATTATAAATACTCAATTGAGTTGCGTACAGATTCTTCATCAACCAAGATAGAAGGAAGTTTCTTTTCAGTTGCAATGACAACACCATTGGCAGCTGCAAGGAAGACAATTTACCATCAATCATACTCATTTCACGCATATCCATAGTTATAGACACCAACCATATAAGCAACTGTCCGAGTGTAATCAAGCATGAACAGACAGACCCATGTGTATATATTCCGCAAAGACAAGTACGCGATCAAATAAGCATTAACAATCAATACCAAAAGTACAAAATCATTCATAAAACACACACCAAAAACCAAGAAAACAGATTCTATAATTAACTTAAGACAATCATCATAGAGTGACTCAATTGGTCAAAGAGGGTTTGGAATGTGGGTTCAATCCATGGTGGCCACCTACCTAGGAATTAATTACCTACCGATTTCCTTGACATTCAAATGTTGTTCTTATTAATCACTGGAGGGCTGTCATTTGATTCTATGGATCCATTATATTTTGTAATAGACTATATTATATTGTAATTTCATATGTCAATGAAAGGTTTCTTATAAAAAAAAAAAGATTTCCTTGACATTCAAATGTTATAGGGTCAGACAGTATGTCCCATGACATTAGTTGAGGTACACGAAAGCTGGCCCAAGACAGTCACAAATCAAAAAAAAAAAAAAAAATTAACCTAAGACCTTAGTGCCAATATATATATTTTTTTAAATCAGAAAATCGGAGCTTCGCTCTACTATAACCAGGCCGGAATAACCATGTCCGTCCCTAGCTACAAGGAGACATTGAAGTAATGGAGAACTCTTCGAACCTGAGACTATGGACACACCTTCAAAGCCCAAGTCGACCATTGCACTATCCTTTGTGGATTCTATAATTAACCTAAGACCTTAGTAGCAATATCATAATTGAAGGGAAAAAAACCCTGAAAAGTTCTTATAAATCATCTGATTCTCAAATGCTCAGACTCAACAAGATTAATTAAACTAAACATCATTCCACGACAATAAATACGCTCCGATGAGGCGGCAATTATCAATTAAACAGAAAATCATTCGGCGCAATGATACCTTTGATACCGAGAGATGTCTGACCAGATCCAACCGCCGTCAATGCGTGCTCGATCTGCACGAGCTTGCCGGAAGGACTGAGAAGTAGCACAAAAGCACGCCATTAGAAGGCAGAATCGACAAAGATCGAGAGAGAGAGAGAGAGTTGAGAGTGACAGACCTGAAAGTGGTGAGAGAGAAAGAGTACTGGCTATCCCCCATGTCGTCTTCGAAATCGGAAGTGGAGAATCAAGAAGAGGTTTTCTGAAATGGAGGATTGTTGAAGAAGAATGCTGGAGAAAAGCTCTGGTTCTTGAAACCGGGGATTTCTTGTTGCCGAAGAAGGCTTCTGATTTGTTCTGGGTACGACGGGCCCTTGGGTTTCACTTTGGGCCTTGCGGTTTAAGGGCCCTTTTTTTTTTTTTTTTTTTTTTTTTTTTTTTTTTTTTTTCTAGTAAAGTTGGGGGAGGGGATGGGGGAACGAACCTAATCGGTAGCGCAGTTGATTATATTAATTAAGAGTAGTATATAGAGTTTGTCGGTCCCATTTCCCTAATTTGTACTAACAAAAATCATATAAAAGTATGTTTACCATTAATTTTTTTTTTTTTTTTTAGTTATTAGGTGGTTTAATGTGTATTATTTAATACAAGTCTATTTTGTTTAGGTTATGAAAACGAAACAGTCAATCAAAAATATCTATTTGAAACATAAAAAAAAAAAAAAAAAAAAAATTAATTGTTTTTCATTTGTTGTCTTATTTTTCTTTTTATTTTGTAATTTATAGTTTACAATTAAAGATATATATATATATTTTTTTAGTAAAGATAGGGGAAGGGGGATTACAATAATAAGTTTTGTTTAGTATAATCACTCACTCAAACACTAACGACATGTAATCAATAAAATTTATATTTTAAATTTTGGTATAAGCACCGACAATATGTAATAAATGACGAAATGATCAATAATTGATGAATTTATTATTTTGTAGTAATCCAATTAATACCACTAATCACTAGTTCGATTCAAAAAAATCTGTATTTAACTATTAAGGGCAATAACAACCATATGAGTTTGAAATCTCTCTCCCCAAATTTGTACTAAAAAAAATTAAGTTTCTTATTCTCATATCATTGCACGTGGAGACGATTACAAATCGTGTCATATTGGGCTTGGGCTACTTAGTGTAAAACACCCGACCCGGGAACCCGATGGACTCCAGAAAGCAACCCGAAAATAGAACCCGCACCATCATCTTGTTTCGCAAGAAAGGGTCTCTCAGCTTAAAGCTTAGTTGCTGCTGCTTCGTCTTCTTCCTCTTCCTCTTCCTCTTCTTCCCTTTTGCTTTGCAGGCTAGTAGATCTCACTTTCTCCAATTTCCATCGCCGGTACCGGCGGCTTGAATCCGGCTCCGAATCGTTCATATCCGATTCCGCTTTTGATACGATTCTGATTTCTCAGTGTTTGTGCAGAATCTAGACGAGTTTCTTCAGTGGAATCGCAAAATGTTTCTGACCAGGTGATCCTTTGCGCTCTCGTTTACGGCATTTTCTTTCCCTCTTTGTTTCAGTGTTGTTTGATTCTGCGGAATCTCATTTTGTTGTTGTTGTTGTTGTGGGTTTTTTTTCAGGACTGAGTATGATAGGGGTGTGAATACCTTCTCTCCTGAAGGTCGTTTGTTCCAGGTTGAGTACGCGATAGAGGCTATTAAGGTAGTTTATTGTTTCCCTTCCTTTTGGTCGATTATTTCTGGTTATAGGTTTGTGAGATTCGTAGGGTTGGGACGCTGAGTGACAGGAATTCACAGTTTTGTTTCATTCATTATATTGAATCAACTGATTTCCCCCTGAATTGTTGGCAGCTTGGTTCGACGGCAATTGGTTTGAAAACGAAGGAAGGCGTTGTGCTTGCAGTTGAGAAGCGCATTACATCTCCACTACTGGTCTGCCCCCTTTACTTTGGAATTTAAGCTTCTTTCTGGTTAATTGCGTTTGAACATTGTAATATACCTATGATTTTTCGAAGTAGGCTCCCTTCAAGGTCTAGATTCGAGACTCACCTGTGACATTACTTCTTCAATGTATCGCTGGCCTAGGGACGGGCATAGTTACCCTTGTTTCAAAAAAAAATATACTTATGATTGGAAATGGGTTATAAAAGTGGATATGCAGCTCAACTTTAACAGCCTGCAATTTTTTTTTTTTTAATTGTATATCTTTGACTGTCCGGGCTAGCTTTCGCCCGCGCCTAACCCTACAACATTTGGATGTCAAAGAAACACCTAGAAAATTAATTCCTAGATAAGTGGCCACCATGGATTGAAACTATCGCACCTCAGGCCATTTTTGCTTAAACAGCCTGCAATTAATCTTGAAATATAAAGTTTTACTCTGGTTGCTTACTGAAATTTAGTTATTGACCCATTATCTGTTTAGATTTTAAGGCTTTTTCTATTTGGCTCTTGAATTGTGAGACTGGAGCGTAGGCACTATTTTTTGTTTTGTTAACTTCTGTAACTTTTTTATTTAGGAACCAAGTAGCGTGGAAAAAATCATGGAAATTGATGAGCATATAGGATGTGCGATGAGTGGATTGATTGCTGATGCTCACACACTTGTTGAACATGCTCGAGTTGAAACCCAGGTGTTGTTGGCGTTCTTGCCTTACACAATAGTTGATATATTTTATATAAAAACTATTGATTTTTGAACTCCATGTTTTGCAGAACCATCGGTTCTCATATGGTGAGCCAATGACTGTGGAGTCTACAACGCAAGCTCTTTGTGATCTGGCTCTAAGATTTGGTGAAGGCGACGAAGAGTCCATGGTTATTACCAATCTACTTTTCCTATTCAGTTAACCTCAAAGCTCCACTGTTTGTTCAATCAATAGTTCTAGTAAACTGGCTTTAAGCTTGCTATGAATTAACACCATTTATTTAGTTACTTAGCATCCATTTAAAATAGTTTCATACAGAATACTTGATCAAAGAATTATTTCATGCTTTATATTTACAGATGAAAAAGTTAGTGTGTTTGTGGATAACTAGCTTTGATTCATACGAATGTAATGTCTGCAAAAACTTTCCCTGTGGTTTACTTTGGAAAGAGGGTGATATACAGACCTAGTTAAAAGTTGGAGGGCTGAATTCTGCATAACTATCTTCCATTTTCTTAAAAAGAATTTGATGCTTCGTCCTTTTCATGTCTTGAAAAGAATACATTGTGTTGTTATTTCAAATTCTCACCTGCTAAGACTTTTTTTTTTCCTTGTACAGTCTCGTCCATTTGGTGTAGCTCTTCTCATTGCCGGCCATGATGAGAATGGGCCCTGCTTGTAAGTTTACCACTGATAAAGAATGAACTGATTGTGATTGGCTGTTACTTCACAGCATTCTATATTTTGCACACCCTCCGTGGGAACACTTTTCTTTTGCGTCCATACATCGTATAATAGGTTACATAATTTGATTTAAGAATAAAAACCTCCATTGTTGGGCACTTTTACAATTGGGATATTTCATGCTTCTATTAGGCGTGCACACTTGCAACTGTTGAAATTTTTGGTTAGCTTCATCTTTTAATGAGAGACACATGGTATAGAAAAGCAATTATTCCGAGTATTAAATGGTCATCCAATCTAAAAAGTATAAAATAAAAATAATTGTTATCCCAAACCCTAATACACTGGAGATTGAAGTTTGAAAAGATTCCAATCAGCCCGAAAAAGAAAAAGTTAACATCACAATACCACTCTTTGGTAATGAACACTCAAAGGGACCTTAAATTCACATGGGTCTCAATAGTTCTTTCTTTATCATTTTTATTCGAAAGATTCTCATATTTTTCTCTTCAAATCAACACCAAATAGCCAAGTTAGACTCAGTGCTAGTGTTTCTAAGTTTTCCTTTGAAACCAGGACCAAATGGAAATTGTAAAAAAAATCATTTAAGGGTAGTTGAAGCATTGTAAGTGTGCTCATACTTCTAGGCAGATTAAGTACTGTAATTAGGGATGTTCCAAATTCCAATTTGTACTTGGGGTGAGTTTGTTTGAAGTGTTCACAAACAACTAGAATGAATACATTCTGAAACAATGTAAAAAACAAAAAAAATCAATGATGATATGGACTTCAATGGTTCTCCTTTGGTTTTGTTCGTGATTTACTTCTTCCCGATTTTTCTCTTTGCTTGATCATCAATGTTTTACTAATGCTTTTCTATTTTTCCTTATGTTTCAATTTGACTCTCATATTTCTAGTTGAAGTACTTACAACGATTAGAACACTAAACCTTCTGCTTAGGCCGCTGAATTCATTTTCTTTTCAATGCCATATATATAATAGTAATTATTTATTAGTTGGTGTTCATTTTTATTGGTGTAGAATATTTGCGATAGCGTGGTATACTTTTTTAATGTTCATTACATAATTTTGTGCATCATCAAGATTATGCATTATAGATAAATTAAAATTTCCTTCATAATATACTGTCAGAATATGATGCTTTCCCCCAGTTTTTAACCTGAGAAACTGTGGTATGCAGATTCTACACTGATCCATCTGGCACTTTTTGGCAATGCAATGCTAAAGCTATTGGTTCAGGTTCTGAAGGTGCAGATAGCTCTTTGCAAGAGCAATACAACAAGGTATGTTTTCTACTTTGTTGGTGTCAGATATTTCTGGATGCTATGGCAGCGTGTAACATGTAGTAGAGCGACCTTTCCTTTTTCTTCCATTCTGAAAAAAAACTAAACAGATGAAGCACATTCCAACCAAATATTTAACCAATCGTTCAATTTTGGTAGCTCAACTTTAAAGGATAATTTTTATTTATATATTTATTTTAGTGGAGATATGTGGTTAGTGGTCCTAAGATTGACGTTTTGGTTACAAGCAGTATGAAGTGAGGTGTGGTGACGTTTTGTTTGCATTTTTACTTCTTTTTTTTTTAAACACATTTTAACTTTTTTGTTTAAGCTAAAATGTGAAAGAAGACATAATAAATAATAAAGGGTTTTCCGTGAGGGGTGGCGCAGTTGATTGAAGACTTGGACTTTGAAGGTCTGCTCCCCTCAAGGACCCATGTTCGAGATTTATCTGTGACATTAATTTGTAGACACCTTCCGTGTCTCCCGGTGCCTGACCTAGAGATGAGCGTGGTTACCCTTGTTTCAAATAAAAAATAATAATAAAGGATATATTAAAGGAATGATTCAAGCTAACAATAGCACGGCTCCAATGGCATATGTATAGCCGTGTAACCAAGTGAGGTTACCAGTCTAAAACTCCCCACCAAAAAGGAATGGTTCAAGCCATGGTAGCAATTTATGGTTTAATATTTTATAAGTTACCTTAACAATCAAATGTATTAGGATCATTTGATTGTCTCTTGAAATAGTCGGAGGTGCAAATAAGTTGGCTAAAACTCACGAATCAGGAAGTATAAAAGTGCACTCCCATAATTTGTTAAGTGCATACTTTTGAGTACTTTTGAATAAGACAAAAGAGATTTTAACTATTTTAAAAACTACTTCCAAACATGCTCAAGACTAGAACACTCATGTTAAGCAACCACAAATCTCAAAGTTAAATTCCATATTTCTTCCAGGCTTATTTAAATGCTTTTGCCTCATTTATAAAATGGACCTTGTTTTTGTTCAATTACCACAAAATCAATATTACCTTCATTGATTTCAGGACCTAACTCTTCTAGAAGCTGAAACCATAGCACTTTCCATTCTCAAGCAAGTTATGGAAGAGAAGGTAAAAAGAATAGTTCTTTTATAAACCTGTTTGAGTGAAACATAGGCAAGAAGCATTGCACTTCTATCATTAACTTTCGGCATCGAATAATCTGTCAATAAATCCGTGACCCCATGATCGTGATCGCAGGTGACTCCCAACAACGTCGATATCGCAAAGGTGTCTCCGACATACCATCTGTACACCCCTGCAGAGGTGGAGGCAGTCATTAGCCGGCTATGAGAGGTTCTTTTCTTTTGAAAATCTTCTGAACTGCTGTTATGTTTCTTGTCACTGGCATGTAGTTGTACTCTTCTTTGTGTGGTGAGGTAGAATCTCAGGTTTACGGCTACTTTACGAGCTTTTCGGTGACATGTTTACTGATAGCTTTACAGATTAATTATGTGACATTCTTCCTGGTTTTTGCAAACCTAGATGAACAATTCGATTAGTGCTATTACGAAAGCCCTAAACATGATTGTGATGCGCCATTTTGTTTCAAAACGTGAGAATATCTTGTGGCGAACAGGAAACATTCGAGTAAGCAACAAGCAAATTCGTCAATCTTTATTATGTTTTATTGTTTTTTTTTTTTTGAGAACAATATATGTTTTATTGTTTTACAAATGGGTTTTGCTTTGAAATGTGAAATTTAGATTCATTTTTCTGGATATTATATTTGATATATGTTTTTGTATGAAACATCATGGGAATAGCTTAGTAGTGGTTAAAAAAAAAGTAAGGGAAAATTGCACAAACTGGTGTTTGTAACAATTAACCTCCTAAACTATGAATTTGATCAATCACTTCCCTTAAAGTCGCTACCACCTTTTGCCTCCTCACCTTCTTGAAGCTCATCACAATCCTCTCCCACTCTCCCCCCCTTCTAACCTCGACTCCGATTCCACCGTCGTCACCAACGCCGCCATCTCCCACTTCCAAACTGCTATTTCTCTTCTCGCCAGCTGCCGTCTCTCCTGTCCCACCGGCAACGCCCGATTCCCCCTCTCCAACGTACAACGAGGCATTCAACAAATCCCCCCTTCCTCCACCACCATTAATTTCTCTAATTCCGTCAATGAGGAAGGAAAGCATCACAGTGTTTTAATTAAATGAAATAAAAAAAAATGAATAAGCACGTTGGTCTATTAGCAGTTGATGATTAGGTTCTCCTGAAATTTGTATTTATCATTTTTCTATAAATAAGAGAAGTCGTGTACTTGTTTCTTCATTTTTCGGTTGGGCATGCTATTGTACCCAAATTACTAACATAGACAATTGAGGAGCAGGAGGATTTTGTTATGGCGTACATCAATGTCTTTCTTTTTAAAAAATTCAAAAAATAATATTTTTAAATAATGACAAGTTTACCCTTTTCACACGTGAAAATCTATGAAATTGATTAGGAAGTGGTTAATTGCAACATTTATCAAACTTTAAGGGAAGTGATTGATCAAATTCAAAGTTTAGGGAGTTAATCGTTACAAACACCATAGTTTAGGGGAGGTTTGTGCAATTTTCCCAAAAAAGTAAACAATTATAAATTTAATCCATGTTGACTATATATTTTTTTAGTAATTTTGACATTCAAATATTTTAGAACGAAGTGACATGTCTATAAAAAACAAAGTTTGATAAGAATGATACCCCTGAAAAGAAAAAAAAAGAAATTGAAGTGTTTATTCCTTTTAAATCTCAGTTCATGTAGTTAAGGGCATGTTTGGTGCGAAGAGTTGGGCCAGGAAAGGGCGCGTGACTTGTTTTCCAAAAATAACCCTGCGCGTGAAACATGGCCTTCCCTTTGAGTGTATTTGCATTTTTTTTTTTTTTTTTTAATTTGTTTTAACTTTTTCAATTTCCCCATTTTCTCTACACGCCTCCGCTTCCTATGCTTTCTATGGCCATTTTCAATCAATCCAAGAAGAAAGTGTTGCAATTCCCTTTCCTTTTTCTTCCGAATCCTTAAGGAATTTTTTATATCATTTTTTTTTCTTTTTCATGAATATCCAAATATATTGAATTGATTTTTTGTTTACTACAATGAGTTACACAATGATTACAATGGTTAAGATCGTGTTCTGTTGTGTTTTAGTTTGATCTATGATTGAGGCTAATTTTCTTCAAAATCGACTTCAATTTTCGATAGTTCATTTCATTAATTTAAAATTTTAAGAATTTTTATTTAGAAATTCACTACTTCGTTCAACTCATGAATTTGAGCAAAGAAAAAATGAAGAACAAATAACAAATCTTGAATACAAGTCCGTTTTTTTACTATATTAAAATATATTGAATTATAATTACTATATTAAAATATTATTCATTATCTATTTTTTTATAATAAAAAATTACATCTTTTCACTTCTCTTTTCATCTCACCAAACACCAAATTTTTTTAAAAAAATTTATATAATACCAGACTTATAACTTTATAATAATTCTATATATATATATATATATGTTAAAAGGATGATTTATAGAAAAAAAATGAAAGTAACAAAATTGAAGTTAGGGACTAAATAAAGAAAATGATAAATATTTTCAAATTTAGAACTAAATTGAATTTAGGGACTATACAAGAGAAAAAAGAAAAAAAAAAATTATTTTCTAAGTTTTGTTATCTCTCAGAAAGTAGTGTATTATTAATTCATTTTAAATAAGTTTTTAAATGACATTGAAAAAAATATATAATACTAAATATTATATTAACAAATTAAATATTTATTATTTTTATTATATATAAACATCACTTCACTTTCTTTCTTATAAAATATGAATTTATTATTACTTTCTTTTCATTTTCCTTACCATCAAACGTAAATTTATTATCACTTCTCTTCCTTTCCCTTCTCATCAAACATAAACTTATTATCACTTCTCTTATTTTCTCTTCTCACTAGACATAAATTTATTCGCACTTCCCTTCATTTCCTTTCCTTTCCATTCTCTTCTTTTTTTTTTCCCTCCCCACTGTAACCAAACATGCCCTAAGTTTGTTTTAATCTCTTACTTTTTTTTTCATTTTATTATTATTATTATTTATTTATTTCTTCCTATAATCTGAATATATATTACTTATTTTCAATTAGAAAAGAAACCTTTCTTATAATCTAACTCTTAATAATATAAATT
>JBBMEF010000004.1:4210053-4244454 GCA_037832685.1 Sicyos baderoa
ACATTATTGATGGAGTCTATCAGTCACTGTTGATGGAGTCTATCAGACACTATTGATGGAGTCTATCAATCTGATTTCTTATTGTAATATACATGCAAATTCCCCAAATATATTTGTGAATTCATTCTATTAAACTTACACGTCTAGCAATAATCAGATGCACTTTTCCTTTTTCCAACCCCACGACTGAAAAAAAAAGAAAGAAAACTATAGCTTGAACATTTTTTTGATATCCGTGACTGTTCGAGCCAGTCTTCATACACCTCAACTAATGTTACGGGACATACTGCCCGACCCTACAACATTTGGATACCAAGAAAATTCGTAGAAAATTAATTCTTAAGTAGGTGACCACCATATATTGAACTCATCACCTTATGTATTTCAAGATTTTCTTTTAACTAATTAAGCCACTCCAGGATGATATAGCTTAAACATATTATTACTATATATATTTTTTTAATAAAACGCAAAAAGCACTACAAATCACTACATGTCCTTATTATATTTATGAAGGAAAAAGGGTAAAGAAAAATATAGAAAGTGCAATGAATAGGCTTCTTCACAACATAATTACCAAATTATTCATCTGAGTGGGAAAATTTAAACCAATTATGTGAGTCTTATTCCAGAAAACAGAAGAAAAAAAGGAAAGGAAAGAAGAAATGTGCAGTCTGTGAGAGAAGCAACTGATCAAACATTTCTATGAACTATCAGTGCTTTGAATCTTCTTCTTCACAGAACTTGGTGTACTGTTCAGAGTCCATCAAGTTTTTCAGTTCACCACTGTCACTAACCTCCACCTTAATTATCCATCCATTTTCATATGGACTTGAATTCACCTGCATTATTATTATTATTATTATTATTATTATTATTATTATTATTATTATTATTAATTAACACAAATGGATCATAAACAAGCTTAACCATGCTTTGGAGAAACTAGAAACAAAATAAACTCATGATTTTTCTAACTATTGTGTCATGATTCAATGACGAAAATTCAGTTGAAATAACAGTAAATGTTAGGTAGACATCTAAAGCAATGGAGCAGATCTCTAATAAGATAAGAACCGAGCTCTATTACGATATCAAAATAACGAAACTGCAAGTAAATAGATGCAAAGAAGCAGTAAATGTAATGTAATGTAGACATTTAAGGTATTTGAACCCTCCTCTACCTCTAACCTTACCCACTGGCTACTACCTCTATTTATAACATGATACCCTAACAAACTCTCCCAGTATTTACTAATATACAGCTAATATAAATCCTATCAAACTCCTTGCATGCTGCATAATCCAAAGAATTTAGAATATGCAAAATCCATTGGCATCATTTTCATGATACTAAGATGCTTCAGTATAAGTTATGCCCGTCAAATCTCACATGTCAATTAAAGAACTTTTTTTTTATATTCGTGAGTGTCCAGGCCAGCTTACGTGCACCTTTATTATTCTCAAGGGACAAACTAGCTGAACCTACCTACAACATTTGGCTGTTAAGGAACCCGGTAAGAAACTAATTCTTAGATAGATGACCACTGAATTGAACTCATCACCTCTTAGAGATATCTTCAGATGACGGCTCAATAATGAAATTGAGACTCTAAGTCCTTTGTTAAGTATCCAAAAGTAGGAAGAAGAAAACAAAATAAGATTAAGCTTAACTATTTCCAGAGCATTGTCAGATGAATATTAACTTATTAAGGGAGCAATAATATTAGATTTAGGAACCCACCAGACCAGGAGAACTGCTGAGCTCGTCATTGACCTCAATGATTTTGCCTGACACAGGAGAGTTAATATCACTGGTAGCTTTAACACTTTCTACAGCTCCAAAGCTGCCATCCTGTTTAACAGAAGCTCCAACTTCAGGTAATTCAACATACACAACATCACCTAAATGATCTTGAGCATGATCAGTTATGCCAACAGTTGCTTTATCCCCTTCTACTTTCACCCATTCATGAGAGCTAGCATACTTCAAGTCCTTCACAACTGCATAATTGAACATATAACTTATTTCACCATACTCATTTAGTTATGAAACATAAACTGATAAACTTGGGTTTTATTGTTCCATACTTTCATTTTAGATAGATAGATATATTTTTTTTATATAGGAAATGAAAATATATTAAGAAAGTGTTACATAGAAACCTATCAAAATAACCATAAAGACCAATCAAAGAGAAAAATATACAGGTAAGTTGATAAATACAAGTCTGTTAGTGTGAAATACAATGAAAATAGTGGAGAGTTGGTTGAGATTGTAAGTCGATGTCAACCTAGCCACGAAATGCCGATATATTTTGCTCACATATCGGAAAATGATGCTTGTATGCCGAGAACGGTTTACATTGGTTAAAGCCTGAGGAAGAAGAAAACCAAGATTGGAGGAGATCGATGCGGCACAAGGTATGATGAAAAGATGATGTATCCCAGCGATGTAAGACGGTCGATCTTTAGATCTCGTCATTCATATATGATATACCAGGGAAGATCATAAAGGATTTTGAATAGAAATATTGGACTTTCTTTGTATGAAACATTTTATTCTCAATTTTCTTCCCTTGTAAGATAGTGAATCATTGAGAAACAACTTATTTGGCTGGCCCTTATTATAAGACTATAAGACTATCCTATATAGTGTGTATCAAACAAATGTGCAAGTGGTTCCTTTAGCTTCTCATATGAATTTCATACTTCAAGATCCCATCCCTTTGACTATAGTGTTAGTTAAAATGACAAGTTTGAAATAAGAACAGAGTATCTCATATTTGAGATTCATCACATTCACATCATAATTCAAATTTAAAAGCAGAATGGAACAATGGCATCCATCTATATTGATATGCCTAAGATCTACCCACAAATCCTCATTAGAGAATGAGACGTGACTGCAACACAAAAATGAATCAAATCCAGCAAAATTGTGGGAAAGGGTGTGCCATTGATCGATCAAACGGCAAAAATAAACAAGACCCATGAATGGAAAGTGAGATCTTCCAATGTGAAAAGCAGATCGGATCGATGATTCACAACAAATAAAATGAAGAATGAGAGAGAAATGAATGTATACGGGGTTGGGGTTGGGGTTACCAGAAGCAAAAGCTCTATGGGGAATTGAGATCTTGAGGAATGAAGCAGCTCTTGAAGCCCAAATGAAGCCCGACGCCATTGATGAAGCTTGGAGAGCTTGCGCTGTGCTGCTAATGGTGATTGCCGAGTCGCTTGTGAGAAACAGTTTGATGAAAATGACTTTTTATATTTGCTATGGAAAGTGAGTGAGTACCAGTAGGGTTGGTGGACATGCCACTATACAACCAACCATATTGCCAAAATAAATAAATAAATAAATAGATTTTTTTTTTTTTTAATTATCTTATGTTTCAAAATTAAACACTTTTTTTATTTGGTATCCAGTAATATATTCATTTCAAATTCTAATATATTTATGCATCGATCATTTAATCTAAATCGACACACAAAAATTAAAAGTAACTTTATGTATTTTGGTTGTTTCGTCAATTGCTTTTTGATGTATAATTATAAGCATAACTATCCTAAAGTGTCTTAATTACTTTGAAAGCATATTAAAATATACAAAATGGTAAATTCAATTTATGATAATTACTTATTTTTAAATAATATTTAAAATATTAAATGGTTTAACACATCAATAGAGTTGAGATAAGCTAATATAATTTAGAACACGATTTATGATCTCAAAAAATAAATAAATCAATCAAATATTATATATTTGTTTCCAACACAGAAAATATTACAGATTGAATGAATACCTCAAATGTGGTTGAATTAAAAAGAATAAAAATAATGGGTTTTGATATTTCTCATAAAAGAATGATAAAATGGAAACATTGGAGAGTGAGCCCACAAGGTAGTGAGTCAATATGTCAGGCTTTTTATTTTATTTCTTATTTTTTTAGTTAAAGTTGTTAGTTTGGTTTGGTTCGGTTTTTTTTTTATTTCTTCTTCTTGTTTTTGTTAGAATACCATTTGTCCCACTAATTTGATTTTTTTATTTTCAATTAATTTTACTTAACCATAATATTTGTAGATTTGATAGAAGCCATCAATTTAACTAAGATTAAATCAATTTTTTTTTATTGTCTTTGTTTCTTAAAATTTTGACATCTATAGTTTTCTTTTAAAAACAAAAAAACAAAACAAATTATTCATGAAAAATTCTCTAAAATTATTAATGTTAATAAATCAATTTTAAATAAAATGATTTAATTTTTTCCTAAAATATTAAAACTAAAATTAATACTTGAAAGTTTAATAATAAAAATGAAACAAAATTCAAAATACAACAATCAAAATGAAATTTTAATATATATTTTTATTATTTCTACAGATTTGGGGATTCAACCTGCTACCTCTTGTAGTTATTGGCTGCAAAAACCAAAAGAATCAAACATGTTTGTTCTTGGACTTTATTTTTATTCTTAAACAATAAACTATTTTTAGTTCAAATCTAGTTGATTTGTTGAAAGGTGAGCGAGAGGATTTAAACCTATAAGAGTAATTTTCTTTTCCATTTTAATTTTATTGGGACATAAGAATGTACCAAAGAAAGTCAGCAAGATTAATAGCTCAACCAGCATAAGTATACATAATTGAGAGGTCAAAAATTAAAAAAATTTGAATCCCTTGAACTAAGATAAAGAAGGGAAATTGTATTGGATAGTCCAATTTTATAAACTAATTACAAATTTAGGCAAATTTGAAAATATTTAGCATCCATAGTCAAATATACAATATAAATAATACTCATCATACTGTATTTTGTATTAGTTATTCAGTATAAAAAGTATTACTTTATATCGTATATTCGACTATGGTTGCTAATTTTTTTTAAATTTGTCTAGTGTTGTAAATATTTTATCAATTTGGTCTATTCCTGCACAAACCCCAATAAAGAATATGCAAAGGAAAATAATTAATATTTCAGACAGGCAATAAAGTTTTCACATCTTTGTGCATTGTCCTAATAACATTGGTTACCTGTTCAATCTGTTCTTCACTTGTACAAGCTGAGAGAAGCACTTTGGCAGTTCCTCCATCTGGATAACAACCAGCATCAATCATCTCTTCAAATATTTCTAAGCATCTTTTGTAAAGCTTCTTCCTGGAGTAGGCTCCAATTCGAGAAGTCCACGTCACAACGTCGGGTTTGAGATTTTTTGATGGAAGCAACTGAAACATCTCCTCCATTCTCTCCAGAAAACCGGCTCGCCCGTATACATTGATCAAGATGTTGTACGTACCGATATCTGCTCTGCATGGTCCTTTTTGCATGGTTGATAGAAGATCTTCCATTTTTCCAAATTTACCTAAACGTCCGTAAAGATTAAGCATGCTGTTCATCACAAATGTGTCTGGTTTAAGTCCAGATTTATGCATCTGGCCAATGATATCTTCACATTTAGCTGCATTGCCCGCGTTCGAATAGGCAGATAAAAGAAGCATGTGGGACTTCATTGTTGGGGTTATCCCAATTTGTTTCATCTGTTGGAAAACGGCTTGTGCATCTAAATTGCAAAAAGATTGGAGTTAGAAAAACATTATAAAAAGTGGAAGAAAATTATAGGATTTGGATTGGGATGCTGGAAGGTAGAAAGTTAAGTTAATGGGTTACGGTAAATTTAATAATTATATCAGTACTCCTAACATTTTTCCTCACTTTGGGGCTAGAAAATTTATATAAGGTCGAACGAGTAGAAATCAATATCAATCCGGAGAAAATGACATTGCAGATATTCAAATACAAGACCTATTTTGATATCATGAGAAATTGTATCCAATACTTCTTACATTCTTACACCTGGTTAGTTCCTATTGCAACATACATGATTTGAGTAGGTTATCTTAGTTTCCTTATTGATTTTGATGACAAATAATATGGATTCTGCAATGAGTGAAAACCAGGTAAAACCGTGGAGGGAGGAATAATTTTGGGCGGTGTCTAGTGTAAGACGTTGAGAGAGCCCTCTCGAATGGCTATTGGTATTGTAATTTCATCGAAATGGCAATATAGTTCTATCGTGTGTTTTTCTTTGTTTGGAGAATCCTAACACCTTGATGCCATAATGAACTAACAATAGAAGAATTATTAAATGTGTCGTTAAGTTTACATACCCTCGTGAAGACCAGCTCTTCCATACGCATCCACCATGATATTGTACGATGCTCTATCTGGTTCACATCCCATGTGTTGCATGAGTGAAAAAATTTCTGCAGCTCCATGTGGGAAACCAGCACGACTGCAAACGACCAAAAAAGTACGCTTTTTAGTAAAGAAAAACTACATCAAATGGCTATTGTGGTATTCGGAAATTTTCTAATGAATGAAAACATAAATCAGACCGGACACTCACGGATATAAAGAAAAATGAAAACATAAAGCTCAAGAACAAAGCAGCAAAGTTGTGATTAATTCATTTACAATTCTTAGCTGCCGCATGATGCATTAAAAAAGTAGAAGGAAATTGTTCTTCAAAAAAAAGAAGAAATTGATACACTGATCATCATCAATATGATGTAATCTAGTAGAAGAGGAACATTAAATTTGAATTGACTATCAATGGTCTGGTCACTAACAAGGTCGATATGGCAACGAGACCTTCAAAGGCAGTAATGTCGTTCATTTTGAAGTGAGGATTGAAAACGGACTAACTTTTCAGAAATCAAGACTATGTCTACAAGAAGATCGTACCAGATTAGATTTACCTATATGATTCCATGAGGGCATTATAAGCATAGACATCAGGTTCATAACCAGCTTCTTGCAGTTGTTCAAATATTTCTTCTGCTTTCTCACAAAGTCCCTCTCTAGCAAATGCGTTTACTAGCGCGGTAAAGGTGCAGATGTTAGGTTTGCACCTTTGACTTTGCATTTCGTCAAATATCTTTAGCGCCATGTGAGATTTTCTTTCCTGCATTAAACTCTGATTATTAATCTAGAACGCAAAAGAGTCAAATCAAAATCAATTTGAAATCCACAAATACTACAGATTCCAGTGCTTTTATTCAGAATTGTCATGATCTTTACTCCTAAGTCCTACGCCTAAGGAATTTTCACATCTGGTGTTGGAAAGGATTTCTTGTAGGCTCGACGACAATGAGCCATGCTTGTCTCTCCAAAAGAGTTGGTTCTCTCAAACCTTCCTATTTAACTTATCTCTTTCTAAAGCACCCAACAATATTGTCTTTGAACTGAGAAGAAAATATGAAACTTAACATGAACCACCAAGTTTGGTGGATGGTGTGACACACCTAACAGACAGGAGAATGACATCTCTACCATTTGAAAGTGTTGGCCTCTCATAATGAGTTATGAGACTCAGAAGGATCCTAAAGGATGAAGAATTGAAAAGTAAATTTTCTATTTGATAAACTCATGCTTTCCTACAACCACATAAACTTGAGTTCTGGCCATAAGTTTTCTCTGTCCCAATGTAGAACCATTTGGTCTCAACTTACACAGGTCAAATAGACTTGATTGAACTCTGCTACACCAGACTCGGCGAATGAGAACCAGTTTGGCTAGATGAAAAACCAGATGATCCTTTCAGAAGTAGAAATTCAAAATTCCTTTTCCTTATTTGTTTATAAACCATTTCATGAAAAATGAAAACACAATATAAACATTTCAAAATGTACCTAGAAGATTAGATATCCCCGTTGCTAAATTAACAAAGCAAGATCCAGATTGAGAAAATGAAAAAGATTCAAACATAATAATAAAGCATCGTTAAAATATCATTGCAACCCAAAAACAGAATTTAAACGTTCAGGGTAACCAAGATATTATTTGATACCAGTACTTAAACAAATAAAAGAACACAATTCAAATGCCGACAAAAGAGTTCGTAACTTTAACCAATTTAGGCTCACCTTTCCATAAACGTTTATTAACATTGTGTAAGTATCTGTAGAGGGTTGGCAGCCATCTCTCTTCATCCTGTGAAAGATCTCTAATGCTTTGACATTGTTTCCACCTTTTACCAATCCATCAATATAGGCATTGTACACAATTGTACCTGTATAATGATCGACAAAAATTACAATTTTTTTGTGTTTCAGTTCATATTTTGCAAGCAAAATTCAATTTCTCATGCCACTTATAGCAATATCGTCCTATTACTTTATAAGTATCTTCAATATACTTACAAAAAGTTAGAAAAATAATGATAGCAAAAAAGGAAAAGAAAAATAAGTATCATTATAAGTTATGCCAGCAGTTTAAGCTACACAAAGGAAATAACCTTAAAACTAAAAGTTAGCAGCTCTAAATAGTGCATATTTTTGGGAGTCCAGAAAATAGAAGTCAGATAAATAGCACTTGGGAATTCACAATGGGTTGCCTTTTTACCCTTCCTCTCAAAAGTCTCATTATCTCTATAAGGTTTCATTTGTTATTCTCATCATAACCACTAAAGTTGTATGAAAATTTTATAGCATGTTAAGAATTCATCAATGAGAAATTATCCATTCGTTGCTAAGATAAGTTTTCCCAAATTCAGTATGTGCAAGCATCCCAAGGTGTAGTTACATACCGAATTAAACAAAACCAACATGAGTGGCTGTTGGTGCTAAAATTGGAATCAGTTTCATGTCATCCACTCTGCAAAAAGAATGATAAAACAGTTTCCGCAAGATTTTTGGCAATGACAATGATATATTCGCGTTTCTTTAAGGGTAATGATTGTTAGGCTTCAAAGATAATGGAGTTTTGGTGGTGGGAAAATACCAAATAATCTCTACTTTAAATTAACTAAAGCACAAAAAACAACTAAGCAGTTTTTTTTTTTGGATATAAATACCGAGCTATACCAAATAATCCCTAAACTAAGCAGTTCAATTGACATGACATGGCAGCAATGACTTGTTTATTCATATTCATAATCAGTCTTCTTGACTAAACAAGCATAAAAATATGATGCAGCATAAATAATTTAATGGTGGAGATATGATTTCATGTAAAAGAAAACTTTATATGAATAAGAATTATTTCTTAAGAGGAATTCAATAACAATGCACATGCAACAAACAGCACATGTTATCATATTAATTGAGTCTTCTTAAAATTTAAGCCCTTATAAGTTCATAGTATTAGCTCCCATGTAGCAGATGACTGATGTATAAACATACTTGGTGAAAGGCCATACTTTCGCATTTCAGCAAAGACAGCTTCAGCCTTCTCTAGCAACCCGGATTTGCAATAGGCCTTTAGAAGAAGTGCATAACTATCTTCTGTTGGAATGCAATGAGATTCAAGAAGCTCAAAGTATGTAGATTCTACATCCTTATGCAGTGATCTCTGCCCATAAGCATCCATAAGTAGATTGTACACAATCACATCTGGTCTGAAGGAACTCTTGTTCAATATCCATTCACATATCTACAGAATGCCAGCAGCAATAACAGATGTAAGTACAAGTTGCACAAAGGCATTTAGATGTACATAAGGCTCTCTCTCTTTCTCTCACTCCTGAAATTTCCTTAGTCCATTCAAATTATTCATTAAGCCTGCATGAGCTCTCTCAAGTCACACGCCCAAGACGAAAGCACGTTGTGACCTGAGATTTGTTAATGCATTTAAATTATTCATCCAGATTACATGAACTCGTATCACCCGATGAATTTGCATAATTATTCGTCTTATAGTCTAACTAAACTCTCAGCTTAAAATCATTGAAAGGAAAAGAAGTTGAGGAATCCTTGGATATGTTTTTGTTGCAAAACTAAGCTATCAAATTAAATTCCTACCAATATGATTGGACCCCACTTCCTGTTGAGACGAAGTTGAACAGCTACATTGATGATATCATCCCAAGTTGAATTAGTGGCAGGGAGTGTGTCAAGAGAATCCCAAAGTCCCATATAATCTACATTCTCCCCTACTAAGTCCATAATCTGTTGAGCAATAGGGCCCAAAACAGGGAAAATTCCATCAACAAAACCAGATCCATACTTCCATCCTCGTCCCCTCAAAGAACCACCTGGGCAAGGTTGTAATCAAAATAAAGTTAATAGACGCCGTCACGCCATAACTAATGTACAAAACATGTTTACAAGTTGGTAACATGTCTTACATCGTTTTCTTGACAATCTTTTTCGATCGAAGGTTCTCAATTTTCCACGTTTATCAACATAATGGCCATCATGTCTGGATTTCTCAACAACTTCATTGTCTGCACACTTCACTATCCATCGGAAATCGTTTCCACGGCATGCTGGTTGTAAGTATATGTTGTTGAATATGCTTCCAAAAACCAACCTGCAGAGTTTACCATACAAATTTTCACATAACAGCAAAAAATAGACTGAATGCTCAGGTTTCTGTCTGTTTTATATAGCAACCGTGGGCATGTTTCCATAACAATAAAAAATAATGAAAGCATACATTAAAAGTATGTGTTGTTAGGTGCTTCCAAAAATCAACTGCAGAGTACATACAAATTTACACAATGAATTTAAAAATAAAAAGGATAGAAATCAAAAATAAATGTTCAGCCTTCTATTTGTCTTTGAGTTCATCATTCATGGATTTGATCCTTATTTTTGCCGAATAACCGCTAGAGTTTTATGGGCTATGATATCATATTAGACATCATGGGGTTCTACGTAAAAATTAATTGACAATAAAAAAAAGTAATTCATACATCTTATAAACGTTGTTAAGTCTCCCCAGACCACATCTTTACAATTTGGGATCCTCAACCAGGGAAACATTACTATTTGAAGGAAAAAATTTAGACAATTTACACCAATTTCACTTTAAACGAATTTGTGTGGAACAAAAATCCTTGTTAAGTAACAAAATGCAAAAAACCCATAAATAAGCAGAGAAAAAAATGGAAATGAAGAAAGAGCCATTTCTATTTTACAAAAAAAAAAACTTCAAAGTGAAGTACTAGATGAAGCGTCAACAACAACGATAGCTCAACAACGTAAGCATGTGCTCATGAACTAAGAGATCACCCGTTTGAATCCCCACGCCCCCAATTGTCGTTAAAAAAAAAAAAAAAAAAAAAAAAAGTAACAACTACTCATTCGAACACAATACTTTTTTCTTTTCTTTTTTTAATATTTGTGACTGTTCGGGCCAGCTTCCGCACACCTCGACTAACCATGGATTGAACCCATCACCTTAAGCATCCCAGACCCTCTTTAACCACTTGAGCCACTCCATGATGGTTATTCAAACACAACACTGAACCAACCAACTAATACAAATAGCAGGTAACATTCCGCTCTATAAACCTCTGATTCAATTCCAAACAATCTCGTTTATCAGGAACATGAAATTTTCGGAAAATCAATCCAAAATCTCTCCAACTACCGTTCCAATGTCGAGAAACATCAACTCAACCGCTACCATTTCCAGATTCAATTTCACCAAATTCTACAAACACGCACCCTAACGAACTACGAAGTTGCAGCGATTAACCGAAACAAAAACAAGTTATGTGAAAATGCATTGAAGAATAAGAAATGCAGAAGAGAAGCGATTGAACTTACATGAAATCGGTGAGCGGAGATTAAGAATTGGTGAAGGATTGAAGAAATTGAAGAAGAAGAAATGAGCATGGCAACGTTCATTATCTATATGACAGGAATGTGCAGTGGAGCTTTGTTTCCAATATTACTACAAATTAAAATTACTATTTCTTTTTGGAAAAGTAATATAAATTTGGTATTATTGTAAACCAAATTTGATCAAATATTTTGTGTTTTTCATTTCCAAAAAAATTTAAAGTTTTTTAATATTTTTTACGTAAATTTATTTCAAATGTTCAAATTTAGATAGATGAACATATTTACCAAATTTATTGAAATAACATCAAATATTAATAACTAAAAAAAGTTATTTTTTAAGTTAAAAACTTTTTAAATAGATTAAAATTGAACTTTTTATAGATTTATATATAAAGTTAGAAGGTAAACTAATATTCGAGCTTAAAAAAAAGGACTAAATTCACTAACGGCATTTTTTTAGTTTTAACGATAGGGAAGATATCAATCGTTCACCAAAAAAATATAAATAATCACATTCCTTTACTTTTCAATTGATTGTTTCATTAACTATATCATCATACCGAAAGGGTAGTGGCGCAGTAAATTTACTGTTTGGTTGCAAACCAGTTCAGTTCAACACCAGCGTTATGGGTTCAAACCTAATCGGTATTGTAATCCCCCTCCCCCAATTTGTACTAAAAAAAAAAAAAAACTAGATTATCATCATATTGACATAACCCTACTAAAATCTTTTTATTTGGCCGATCTTCTTTTAAACTTTTTGTAAACAAAAATAACTTTCATATATTTAAGGTTTAAAAATTACAAATTGGGTATCTAATTAATGATTCTCTTGAATTCGAAAAAATACCATTGCAAAAAATATTTTTCAACTGTTTTTTTCTATATAAAAAAAAGATAGCAATTTGGTATGAATTAAACTTTTTGAATTAAAAAATCAAAATAAAAATTACTTTGTTTGAATTAAAGTTTGAGATTAAACTTTTGTCAACAATGTAAGAGATTATCATTTTAAGTTAAACAAACTCAAAAGTAAAATCAAGGATTTAAAAAGAAGAAAAAATCTACTAGAAAATTCAAAGTGGCACACACTATTCATAATATGTATAGAAATGTAATATCATCAGTGAAATTTGTCTATTCATCTTCAAATCCTTTCAATAATACATAAAAATAATAATAAAAAAAAAAAAAAATTAAAATAAATTAAATGCACAAAAAAAAACCAAATAAGTTCATCTAAAATCATATGAATTTCAATTCGCCACATTTCAAGTCACTACAGAAATTCCAACAACAATCAAACTTATAACCCCACAACATCTAAAATCCAAGCATAATTCCTTAACTAACATACAATGATGTGGGTATTGGGCAACATTTTGCCTTCATAATTTTGGCCATGGCAGTGCCAGGCATCATCAAGTTTACAGGCTGCAAATTCAACATTAAACACAACTTAACAAACATATTGCTTACTCTACTTCAGCCAAATAATCATCAATCTCAGCAGGGGTTAGTACTCTGCAAAACAACAATAGCCATACGCGGAAGTAAGTACGACTCGACTCGCAAGGGCAAGTAAGTACGACTCGACTCGCAAGGGCTTTTCATAGAAATTGAAAAACTCAAACTTGAAAGTACAGGAGATGGCTACTCGTAACATCAAAGGACAAGGAAAGGATCGAACTAACAACGACAAAGAAGCACAGTTCATTTACAAGAGAGACAAAACAGAATTTGTGCATGTATGTCCTAAACATTATGCTAATACTGCCCGGTGCCCACACAAGCCTAAACAAGAGTACCCACCAAATCTTTTTGAACTATAATTGTTTCTATATATTAAAAGAAAATCCTTCACTGGGAACAGAATAGGTGACTAACCTGAATTTCTTATCTGTGCCAATTATTCCAATTTCAATGTTTTTCCCTGAGATCTGTCCTTCAAATCTACAAACATTTCCAAGGGTTAACCATAAAATTAGAATGTAGCAATTCATATAAATGGTTAACTAATTTAAATCATTTCTATATTTAGATCGGTTAGAAGAACTTGTGAGAGAAAGAAAATGAAAATCAGTTCAAAATAGTTTTGTCAATCACCAATCGGCGTGTGAACCGCTACATGGTCTAAAAGTAACATATTTTTTATATACATTTTTATTAAATCCGTAAGTCTCCGGGTCAGCTTACACGCACTTCGACTGTTCTCATGGGATAACCGTTTGATCCTACAATATTTGGTTGTCAAAGAAACCCGTAGAAAATGAATTCCTAGGTAGGTGTCCACCTCATATCCTTTTAGCTTCTCAAGGCTCTTTTGACTACTAGGCCAACCCAAGAGGGTTATATACTTCTTCCACGTGAATTAAGACTTGCGCATAATATCATCTTGAGACTCAGACCTAGCATATCTATGAGAAAGAAGCTTTCAGGAAATAGATTAGATCAATTTCGTAGAAAGGAACTTCCAAGTTGCCCAAGGACATTGATCTTCCAAGTTGACTAAGCTCTAATTAAACTTCTGTGTCTATTATTTTTATCTTCATCCTAACACGCTGCCATTTCATAGCATCACCTTCACATAAACTGATCCTCAGTTTAATTCTTGAAGGTAGAGAGAGAAATGCATAATTAGAAGCCAAGTTCATACATTTAAAAATATTAGTTAATATATACATACCCCTCTTTCAAGGTTAAGATAGCAGTGTGCACTGCATCATCAAGCTCCATATCATCAGTATACCTAGATTGAAAAGTAACACAACCAAAATTGTCAAGCAAAAGGATGAACGACCACAGGAAACAAAACTATCTGCGGTAAGAATCGGTTTCTATGGATAGATTTTGAATCCTCAAATTTTGAGTTCATAAAGCTTGCTTTAGGTTCCATTTATTAGAAAAAGCTAAACAGTAAGACTAATGCGAAATTTGATGCAGAAACGGCTTAGCTAAAGAACTCAGGCGATAGAAAACTAAAACATATACCTTTTTTCTAGGAAGGTTTTGGCGTTAGAAACATTCTTCCCCATTGCAGAGGCCTTCCAAGAGAAATATGAACCGGATGGATCCACCTAGAGAAAAGTATTCCATTCAAGGAGAGTCAATTGAGAAATAGCTTTCAGTGATACTAACAGTTAAAGAAGTTTAATGAAAGCCTCAAGTTATTGTCTGCTAGTAGACATTCACGGAGCACATAAACAACCCATTCAAGTGTTTACTTTTTGGATAAGAACCCATTCAAGTGTCTCTGAAACATTATAATAATAATAAAAAATTTAAAGAAAAAATGGTTCTTAAGGTCCGTTTGATAACCATTTGGTTTTTTGTTTTTGGTTTTTGAAATTTAAGCCTATAACAAGTATCTTATCATATGTTTTTTCTTACTTGGATATCTACCTCTCACCTATATTTGTAGAAACTAAACCAAAATTTGAAAACAAAAAAAAATAGCTTCCAAAAGTTTGTTTTTGTTTTTAAAAGTTGGTTAGCATTCACCTACTTCTTAAGGAAAGATGGATATATCGTAGGAAGGAAGATGAATATATTGTAGAAATGGTGGAACACACCGTAGGAAATTTGAGTGAGAATAGGCTTAAATTTCAAAAACAAAAAACAAAAAACAAAATAATTATCAAACGGGACCTAAATGTTTCATTTCCAGATAGTCATGAAACTATGATTTGAATACGGAAGTACAAGGCTGCAAATTATAACGCTAAAAGCCACTTAAAATTAGCACTCATTGTATTACTAGTTTAACAAGACGTGATAAATACTCTACCTGGTACAATTGAGGACCATTGTCATCGAATCCAGCAACCAGTAGAGATACTCCAAAGGGCCTTACACCTCTATAGACAATAAAAAAACAGAATATGAAACTTTGAGTTCATAGATGAAATTGAAAAAAAAAAAAAAAAAAAAAAAAAGCTTTATAAACACACAAAAAAAAGCTACATTATGTCCATTCAGAACTTCAAAACAATTTTTCAGCCAGTTAGGTGTCCCCAATTTGTATCAATCTTCCATTTAAGACTCCAGAGTTTAAACAACTTTTAGGGCAAGAATTGTGGTTACCCAGATTGAGTGAACTCCTGCATTACAGCTGCTGTTTCCCTCACAAGTTGAGTGACTGGAATTGGTTCCTATGAAACATTTTACACAAGTTACAGTTATGAGAATCAAATCGTAGATACAACGAACAATCAGGAAATGAAATCATATACTCCATGTCCATAATAATTTTTTCATGAACACACTTATTCATAATTGAAAATTTTCACGTCACTTTCAGAAGGGAAATTAGTTAACGTTAACAATGGAAATGGCTGCAAGAATTTGGAAACCTCGGCTATATCGAAGAAAACCAACACAAAACTAAGATTATTCATATTCTTTTTAGAAATTACTAAACTTACTGTATGAAAAGACAAATAAGAAAGGGCACGAATAAGAAGTATGCAATCCGATAAACAGACGTTAGTTTTTTCCATACTCAATTTCAAGCTGAATGTGCAAAAAGTATACCAAATAGTAAACTAAACTGGCTGCACAAGCCAGAAACTGAAGAGTACTTCAGTTACAGAGAAAATCAATATATGATTTAAAACCTCGCCATACCCAGTAACCCAAATTGTCTTATTATAAACTGATATAAAAACTAGAAAGTTTTAGTTATGAATAAAAAAGACACAAGAGTTGAAACCTGTACCTTGTACAGTCTATGATATTGCTCTGCCTGCTTCCTACTTTTTCTGACCAGCACTCTAAAATCGGGACCCATGCCACTAGAAAAAAAAAAAAAAAAAAAAAACATAATAGAGCTTGAAGGTGCACACGGGGAAGAATGAATGCTACAATAGATTGATTCACATTGTCACATCACATGCATGCATGCCATATCCAACTTCTAATACTTACCAATAGAAATGCATAATTGAAAGCTAAACAAAGACTGCTCAAAGAATGATACGATTTATTAACAGCAACAAATAAAAAGGTAGAACCCTAATTCTTATTCATGCTAAGTAAATTAGCTCCTTCCAATTAAGAAAAAAAAATCTCTCCAAAAGCATACTACTCTATAGTCTTGCTCCATAATGTTAATGAATAAGGAAGTCTACTTACGGACTCAGATACAATGTTTGGAAATCAACTAACAAGTCGTCGAAAAAAGCAGAGTAAATCCAAAGAAACAAATTTTATAACGATATAATACCAACAGTCTGAGGACACTCCCGAAGAAATTTATCAGTAAAAGAGAAACATGGCAGAAAAGTAAAATATCCCGCTTCCAAGAGGAGGAGAAATCAAACCTGTAAACAACTCCAATATTTGGTGTAAGAGACTGTATCTTTTGAACCTGAGACAATGAAAGAGTCAATGAATTATGTTCGTAACAATGAGAAAGGGTTTCAAGAAGTAAGAAATTATGTCGCGTACAGATTCTTCATCAACCAAGATAGAAGGCAGTTTCTTTTCAGTTGCAATGACAACACCATTGGCAGCTGCAAGGAAGAAGATATACCTTCATATCCAAAGTTATAAATACCAACGACATAAGACATTATATATAAGCCGCATAGAAGAGTATGTGATCAAATAAGCATGATCTTCTTTTTTCTTTTTTCTTTTTCAAATCCGTGAGATTCCAAGCCACTTTGCACGCACATCAACTATTCTCGAAACATACCGCTTGACCCTACAACATTTAGTTGACAACGAAAACCTAATAAATTAATCCCTAAGTAGGTGGCCAACATGGATTGAACACACCTCTTATTTTTTTGACATCTAGTGAGAATAGCTGACATGAAATAAGCATTATCATAAACCAAGAGGACCTTGGGGTGCAGCATAAGGTGGTGGGTTCAATCCATGGTGGCCACCTACCTAGGAATTAATTTCCTACGGGTTTCCTTGGCATCTAATTGTTGTAGGGTCAGGCGGTATGCCCGTGACATTAGTCGAAGTGCGCAAAAGCTGGCCCGGACAGTCACGAATATCAAAAAAAAAAAAAAGACAACTGATTCTATAGTTAACCTGCTAAGATCATTACAAAAATCAAAAATGGGAAATACTATAACCGGGATAACCATGACCGTTCTAGGCCAGGCACCGGGAGACATCTAAGGACTGTAGTGTCATCGATCATAATACAAAAACAAATTAAAAGAAAAATAAAAATCTTTATCTAGACCCGGAAAAAACCGAATCGTCCTGTTCCTATGAATGCAATAGGAAAACAATGCTCTACGATGAATTCAAGATAAAGAAACTCAAACATTCAAACTCCAAGAGATCAATTAAACTAAACATGATTCCGCCTCAAGAAATGAGCTCCGAGGGAACAATTAAAGTAAGAGATCATTCGGCGTGAAGATACCTTTGATGCCGAGAGAAGTCTGACCAGATCCGACCGCCGTCAATGCGTGCTCGATCTGGACGAGCTTGCCGGAAGGACTGAGCAACAGCACAGAAACACGCCATTAGAAGGCAGAATCGAAGGAGAAAATGGCGAGTTGAGGGACATACCTGAAGGTGGTAAGAGAAAACGAATACTGGCTATCGCCCATGGCGTCTTCGAACGTGGGGAATCGAGAAAAGCTTCGGAAATGGGAATGGCGGGGCGAAGGTCAGGCACTAAAATGCGGGAATTAATTTCTTGTTGCAGAAGAAGGCTCTTGTGTTGTGCGTGACTGAGACTATGCGACGGGCCCCTGGTTTCACTTTGGGCCTTGCGGTTCGAACCCTCATGTATTTTGGGAAAATTAGGAAAATATCTACATTTCACATTTGAAAAACAAATTAAAAATTTGTGGTAGGATTAAAGTTTAAGTCTAATTTCTATTTTTTAATTAAATTTAGTAATTATATAAAATGTATTTTACCATTATAACCCTATCCTTATTTCCATTTTTTATTTATAATTAATAACAATTCTCTAACCACCATTCTAACAAATTCTAAGATTTTTTGACAATTTGAAATTAAAAAAATATATAAAATTAAAATTGTTGAAATTTAATAATCTTTAAAGGTTTTTTTGTTGAAAAATAAATAAAAAAATTAATATTAAGTAAACATGCTAATTTTGAGATTGAATAAAACGGTAAGTAACCAAATTGTAGTACGTGTTCGTATAAATGAAAAAATAAAAATTGAAATATTGAGTTAGTACACACCTTTTCACGCCAAGGCTTCATGATCTTTGCGACTATTGAGTACTATTATGTACCCATCATTATAATGAATGCAATAATATTATATTATTACTCGTGTGTACCCCACAATCATAATGAATGCAATGTTATCCGGTATAAACCATTTTGTGTTATCCGCTATAAACCATTTTGTACATCTCTTTCCTCGGTTAGTGCTATTAGCTTGTTTTTACAGTGTCGTTTTTTTAAAGAGATAAGTTAGAAATCTTTCACGTTTCATCGTGCCCGATTGATTTCGAAACATAAGTTATAAGTTGAATAGCATAGATCCGTGAACAAAATCAATACATACCGTCTTGTAATTTGAATACACATCGCACTCGCACCTCAAACTCCATTGGCAACAATAGACTTGAACTCCATGTCGGTTATCTTTGACCTGTGTGAATATTATTGCTCATCCACATATGTACGGGTACACAACTTTTTCTTCTTCATCGCAGACAATTCTTCAAAACTGGTTTCACACTAGTTTTTGTGATTTTTTTAAAAACAATATGCTTTTAGGTTTATCTTGATTCTTCCATGTCAAATATGGTTGGAGGGAATGGTTTTGGTCAGGGCGAAATTGATTTGTTTTTGTTTTTATTTTTATAATGAATTCCATATATTTGAGAATAACAAGTTAAAGATTGGATTTTGAGTTAGTTAAAATGACATATTTTCCTTCCTTAAATTATGGTGTATCCTTAAATTACGAATTGAATGCTTTTTTCTTTTTCTTTTTCTTTTTTTTTTTTAAATTACTCAAATAAACTAAATTATGAGAGGGTATAATGGGAATGAATATGATCTCTCTCCCCTGCAAATATGAAATTAGACATCAAATCAAACTTAAAAATATAGTAAACAATTAGTTAAATACTTTCTAAATTTTAGACATATAGTATGATTTCTCATGTATTTTTTTAGGCTAAATTAATGTCACTCAACTATCACATTTTTGTCAAACCTATTCTTGAATTTTGAAAAGTTTCAAAAGTATTCCTAAACTTTACAAAATGTTTCGAAAATATCCTTGCCGTTAATTTTGGATGAAAAAAAGTTAAGGTTTTGTTTCAAAAATACATCTGAACTTTAAAAGTTTTAAAAAATACCCTTGGTTTTAACATATAAAATTTTAATAATTTAGGTTTCCTTATATTTGAATTTAATGTATCAAACTTTAATAAACTATAAATTCTCGATGACTCCTAAGTGGTTTATTAATACATTAAAATGAATACTATAATTTATAATTCATTAATAACCTTGTAATTTATTTAAATTTATGAGTTTCTTATTATCAATCGCAAACAATGGATGACAGAAGGACGTCGTAAAGCTGTTGATGTATACTTAAAGGATTAATAAGACCAGAAAAGAGGATGAAAGGTAGTATTTTTAGAAGATTAGGTAAATAACCAACTAAGAAAAAACATATATCAGCCAATGAAGCAATGAGTTCTTTATTTGGTTGTAATTCAGTTCAACACCAACGTCACAAGTTTGATCCCAAGAATCGGTATATATTCAAAAAAAGAAAAAACCCGAATACCCCTAATATCATTTTTTTTTTATATCCGTGACTGTCCGGACCAGATTGTGCGCACATCGATTAATGTCACGAGGCATTCCGCCTGACCTTACAACATTTGGATGCCAAGGAAATCCGAAGGAAATTAATTCATAAATAAGTGATCACCATGGATGGAACCCATGACCTTATACATTTCAAGGCCCTTTTAAACCCATCACCTTACGTAAATCAGTTCAATACCGAGAACCAAAATATGTGGTTTATAATCACATAGTATTGTTAGAACAAACTTAAGCTAAATGTCAAGTCATAAAGTTACTTATGATGTATTAATATCCTTGCCAACCAAGTCATTTGGGGTTGGCCCACTTGTTTTTAAATCCTGGGCTGGTCGATAATCATAATGGGCTTATGAACCGGGTCGAAAACATCCGACCCGGAAACCCGATGGACTCCAGAAGCAACCCGAACAAAACCCGGAAACCATCATCTTGCTTCGCAAGAAAGGGTCTGCTTAATAAAGCTCAAAGGCATATCATCACTGAACAAAGCTGAAGTTGCTGCTGCTTCTCCTTCCTCTCGCTTTGCAGGCAAGTAGATCTCCATTTTCTTCGATTCTCGTATTCGGTATTAGCAATTTGGATCTTCGTCGCTGAATCTGCCATTTCTGGTTTTGATTTGGGTTTGTTGCAGAATTTAGACGAGTTCTTCGATTGAATCGCAAAATGTTTCTGACCAGGTGATCCATGGCGTTCTCTTTTCACCGCATGTTGATTTCAGCGTTGTTTCTTTTGTTTGATTCTTCGGAATCTCATTTTCTTGCTTCTGGTCGTTGGGGTTTTTCAGGACTGAGTATGATAGGGGTGTGAATACCTTCTCTCCCGAAGGTCGTTTGTTCCAGGTTGAGTACGCGATTGAAGCTATTAAGGTATTCTATGGTTTCCTTTCTCTTTTGATCTCTTATTCGTTGGTTATTTCGTTAAAATGTAATAGAAATGTTTGCGAGTTTCGAAGGGTGGGGAGGTTGAGTGATAGAAGCTTACAGTTTTCTTCGTTTTATTGAATCGTCTGATTTCCCTCTGAATTGTTGGCAGCTTGGTTCGACGGCAATTGGGTTGAAAACGAAGGAAGGGGTTGTGCTTGCGGTTGAGAAACGTATTACATCTCCACTACTGGTATGCCTCTTTTCCTTGGGAATTTCTAAGTTTGTATGTACTACAATGAGTTGTTCCTTGTGGTCGATTGCGTATATCGTCATATTCAGCTCAAGTTATATGCCTAGCAGTCTACTTACTTAAATATTGTAATACATATGGCTGGCAATATGATATAAGTTTATGTGCAGCTCAACTTGAACATCCTGCAATCAAAATAGAAAGCCTTACTTTGGTTTATCTAACTGAAATTTAGTTATTGACCCATCATCTGTTTGGATTTTAGGTCTTTTATTTTTTATTATTGAATTTGATATTAGAGCTTAGGCACTATTTTTTTTTTATTTAACTTTTTGGAACTTTTATTTAGGAACCAAGTAGCGTGGAAAAAATCATGGAAGTTGATGAGCATATAGGATGTGCAATGAGTGGATTGATTGCTGATGCTCACACACTCGTTGAACATGCTCGAGTTGAGACCCAGGTGCTGTTGTTGCTCTTGCATTACATCAATTGTTGATATCTTTTTAAAGAAAAGCTATTGAATTTTGAACTCCATGTTCTGCAGAACCATCGGTTCTCATATGGTGAGCCAATGACCGTGGAGTCTACAACACAAGCTCTTTGTGATCTAGCTCTAAGATTTGGCGAAGGAGATGAGGAGTCCATGGTTATTACCGATCTACTTTTCCTTTTCATTTAACCATATTTATGCTCCACTTTCCAACCCTGTAAAATTAATCGTTCAACACCATTTATTGAATAATTTAACACCCATCTAAAATTTAACCTTCATATGTGATATTTGATCAGGGAATTATTTCATACTTTATCTTTACAAACGTCAAAATTTATGGGTTTATGGATAACTGACTTTCTGATGCATCTATATGAATGCATACAGAAATGACTACTTTTCCTATGACTTACTTTGAAATGAGAAGTAGGACTAGGAGGGCTGTATTCTGCACAATCATTTTCCATGTTTTAAAAGAATTAGATGCCTTGTATTATCCCCATGTTCAAAAGTATTATGATATTATTTCAATTTTTCACTTGCTAATACATTTTTTTTTTCTGTTCAGTCTCGACCATTTGGTGTAGCTCTTCTCATTGCTGGCCATGATGAGAAGGGACCCAGCTTGTAAGTTTATGTGATTACTTTTACTAAACTGCATTCTGTATTTTGCACCCCCTTCCCTCGTCTGCTCGTTTGAACACTTCTTTTTTGCATCCTTACATTGGCATGGCATGAAAAAGAGGGTACATCATTTTATTTAAGAATAAAACCTCCATTGTTGGGCACTTTTTTCATTGAGATATTTCACTAGTCATGCACTCGCAACTGATGAAATTTATGCGATGCTGCTTGATTAGCTCCATTTTAGATGAGAGACATGTGTGGAGAAACAACTAGTCGGAGAATTAAATTTCATCCCCAACCCTATGACATACAGGAGATTACAATTTGGTAAATTCCAATCAGTCAAAACTCAAGAAAAAGATAACCTCCTCACAATACTACTCTTTGGTAATGTACACTCAAAGAGACATCAAATTCACATGGACCCGCATAGTATTCACTTCATCATTTTCATTCTATACATCCTCGTCTTTTTCTCTTCAAATCACCCTCAAAATAACCAAAATAGACTAAGAACTAGCGTTTGTAGGCTTTCCTTTGAAACAAGGACCATATGGCAGTTGGAGTAAAAATCATTCGTAAGGTAGTTCAAGCATTGTTTTTTTTTTTTTTGATAATGAACCAAGCTCTCATGAGAATAAAATAATAAATGAACGAATACAAGGGCATACAAACTTGGGGGGCACCCTACAAAATGGCCTCCAGTTAAGTAAATTAACACCTTGAGAATAATTATTAAAGAGCTTAGAAATTGAGTTCCAAAAAGAAACATAGAATCTAAAGAAGACCCCGAGGCCGTCTCCCTAATAAGCAAGGGAGACCCCTATAAAAATGCTCTCCAATTAAGGGAGATAATACCAACGTGTAATTACAAAAAAGAACGTAATAATTGTGGCCCAAAGAGATATAGAAATTAATAAGGGCCCAAACATCTCAACCAAAGATCTCTATACCCTTTAAATTTTTTATTACTTTTCTTACCCCAAATATAGCAGAGAACAATACACAACCGTGCTTTCTACAAAAATTCCCCTTCTCATGAAAGGGTGGAGAAGCAAACAACTCTTTGATCAAATCTCTGCAACTGCTTGGTCTCACCAGCACCAGACCAAGAACCTCGAAAAACTGACTCCACACCTCTGAAGTCATCATTCAATTCTAGAGCGCCTGACACCGGCATAAGATACAATCTTCACACCCTCAAAAGGAATTGACCTTTCTCATCACCTTTTCTAAGGCCTTACCATGGATAACTTACTAGGTAAAAAACTTCGAAATTTTCATCCTCCATACATCATCTTTCAATGAAGAGGAGGAAGAAGAAACCAGACACCAAAAAAAAGAATACTAGATAAGCCCTCCTCTAGACTAGGAGACCAACATTGCACATCTCTATCCCCCACATTGTTAGTATACCCACACATATGGGACAGAGTTGTAAGGCAATGTAATGATAAGGCTCAAGGGTTTATTAAATGACTCAGATGGAATGAGTTCAATCTATAGTGGTCACCTAGATTTAATATCCTACGTGTTTTTTAACAACCAAATGTAGTAGCGTTAAACAATTGCATGTGATATCAATAGAGGTGTGTGTGTTTAGATACTCGCGTATATATACATTTACATATATATAAGAAGATAAATATAAGACTGTACTTGAATTATAGATGTGTCCATTTATAGTTAGTTAAAGTTTATTTATTTATTTTTTAATACCTATGCACCTCGACTAATTTAACTGGACTAACCGCATGCTCACTATATTTGGTTAACAAGGAAACTCGTAGGTAATTAATTTCTTGGTAGGTAGCTAGCCACCTTGAATTGAACTCATTCTCTTTTATTTTCCCAAGACTCCTTTGATTAGTAGGCCAATCTATAATGTTTATATAGAAAAGTTATAGGTGGATTTTTTAGGGACATTCTGGTGGTTACAACTAGAAAGAAGATATTGTGTTGTTTCTTGTAACAATGTAAAAATGATTATGAAATTAAGATTCTCCATGTGAATATGCACTTCAATGATTCTCCTTTATTGTTGCTTCAGCATTTTCTTCTTTTCATGATTTTTCTCTTTGCATGATTATTGTTGTTTTACCAATGCTTAAGCTTTCTATTTTTACTGGTTTCTGTCTTATGAATGCATCTTCTAGCTTTATGAACTGAGTTTCCATTTGGCTCTCATTTCTAATTTAAGTACTCTCAGTCTCAACGATTAGAACATTGAATCTTTTGAGGCTACTGCATTCATTTGCTTTTCAATGTCAAAAGACCTTTTTTATTTTGAATTTTTTTGCATCATCGATATAATATTATTTGATGTAGTGTACTATTTGTGTTGAATATCTGTGATAGCATAGTATACTATTTTAATATTCATATAACAAATTTTGCGTATCATCAAGAATTTGCATAGTCTGCTGGCAAAATATGATGTTTTCTCCCCAGTTTATAACCTGAGATTCTGTGGTATGCAGATTCTACACTGATCCATCTGGCACTTTTTGGCAATGCAATGCCAAAGCTATCGGTTCAGGTTCTGAAGGTGCAGATAGCTCTCTGCAAGAGCAATATAACAAGGTATGTTTTCGACTTCATTGGTGCGTGTGATGCGATATTACTGAATGATATGGTTGCGTGTAGCATGTAGTTAACTACCTCTTTTCCTTTTTCTTCCATTTTCTAAAAATCATACTGATGAATACATGCCAAACTTTTTTTTTTTTTTTTTATGTCCAATCAAACAATTGTGGTTGCTCAACTGTAAGGACAAAGTTTTAAAAGGATTTTATATATAGTAAAAGAAATTGGTATGTCTGATGCTCTTGGAGTCCGAACATTAAACAACTATTGTATACCATGCAAATTCCTTATTATTATTATTGGATAAATCTGACCATTTTCAGGTTTTCCAACAAAGGGCATGTTTGGCTTTGAAGGGTTGGGTTGGGTTGGGATGAGATGGGAAGATAAGATAAGCGAGAGTAAATTTATGTTTGGTGGAAAGGGAATGAAAGAAAAGTGATATGTTTGATGTGATATAAAGTTAAGTGTTGGAGTTATTGGGGACTTATAAGTTCACGGTCCAAACATGTAAAAATTGATTTTCTCTTCCCTTCCCAATTCTTACCCATGGGCCAAACATGTCAAAGAGTTTTACAAGTATCGGACAAAACATCTAAAAGACTTTTACACCCATGTTTAAGCAACTTTAAATCTCAAATTTAAACTCCATATTTCTTCTAGGCAGACACCAATGTTTTTGCCTCATATAAAATGGACTTCTTGGTTTTTCGATTACCACAAAGCCATATTACCTTCATTGTTTGCAGGACCTAACTCTTCTAGAAGCTGAAACCATAGCACTTTCCATTCTGAAGCAAGTTATGGAAGAGAAGGTAAATAAATTTTGCTTTTGTAAACCTGTTTGAGTAAAACATAGGAGTGGCCGAGTGAGCATCAAGAAGCATTCCACTTCTAAAATTATCTTTTTTTTTCATTGAATAATTTGTCGATAAAACCATTGCCCCGATTTCAGGTGACTCCCAACAATGTCGATATTGCAAAGGTGGCTCCGACATACCATCTGTACACCCCTGCAGAGGTGGAGGCAGTCATTAGCCGTCTATGAGAGGTTCTTTCGAAATTATTCTGAACTACTGCTATGTTTCTTGTCACTGGCTGGCATCATGTAGTTGTACTCTTCTTTGTCTGGTGAGAAAGAATCTCAGGTTTTCGGCTACTTGACGAGTTTTCGGTGACATGTTTACCGATAGCTTACAGATTAATTATGGGACATTGTTGATGGTTTATTGCGAACTTAGATGAACAATTTTATTAGTCCTTTTATGTTAGCTCTGAACGTGATTGTTTTAAACGTGAGAATATCCTGTGGCTAAACAGGAAACATTACTTGTTTGGGGGGTTTGGGATCTCCGAAAGAACTTATAAGTTCAGTCCAGGGTAACCACCTATCTAGGTAATAATTTTTTTATGGTTTTCTTGACGTTTAACGATGATGGAGAGTTATATATTCCATGAAAATAATCGATATGCATGTAAGCTGGTATGGATATTCGCATACTTCCCAAAAAAAAAGAAAAAGAACGAGAATGTTAAGAAGGGGAAGAAGAAAGGAATACAGATGTCTCAGTTTAGGTAGTTAAATATCGTCGAAGGAGATGGTGTGGTTTTGAAGAAGAAAGAAAAAAAAACTTGCCAATTTCTCAAGAATGTACCCTTCCTACTATTTGCGGGGATAATAATACGCCATATGAGTAATGTAATTATTTTTTAAGAAATGTTAAAAAAAATAATGACAATGTATTATTATTAATAAGAGAGGAATAAAAAACTATAGATGTGATAAGAAGTATGTATATGACACTTTCAAGAAAAAATGTCTACTTTTAAATTGTTTGAAATTGAAATAGGGGAAATTGTAGGTTATTCGGTATAAAAAGTATTACTTTATATCGTATATTTGACTATGGTTGCTACAATTTTTATTAATTTGGTCTTTTCCTATAAAAAAAAAACCTTGAAATATTGTGTGCAATGTGTGCAAGTTGATTCAAACATAGAGAAAATTATATAATATATCATGGTTTATATATTTTTTGTCATAGGTTGATTCGGTTTTAATGTGGTACGTCTAATTTTTAATTCTAGCTGGTCAAATTTAGGAAGGAAAAAAACACTATTCCAAACTAATTGTGAATCCAATCGAAACTTACGGATTGGATTGCTCCTTGGTTTCAACTAAGGAAAGTTCTTAACACCCTTAATTGTTGGTCTTAAAGGATTGGTAAAAGGAAAACTAAATATCATTCATGACAAGAAGTAAATATCATAGTTTACTTTTAAATGTTCAATTTTAGTTCTTATACCTTCGATAAAACTCAAAATTAGTTCTATAATAAGTTAGAAAATAAAAGTTAGTTGACAAAAAAAACTTTATTGTAAAACTAATTTTAAGTTTTTTAGTACAATTTTGGGGAGGGAGAGCACACGCCCCACAAAGAGTCTCAAAATAAACGGGAGTCAATTACCAATTCTTGAGATCGAATCCGCGACCATAGTATTGAACTGGATTACTATCAAACTATGAAATTATGAGGCCATCGTCCCTTTCGATTAAAACTAATTTTAAGCTGTATTGGAAATATATGAATTAAAATTACATATTTAAAGTTAAAAGAAGCTTAGTATTCTTCTAAAAAAAAAGAAGCTTAGTAATACGATAATTGACATATATCTTAAATTAAGAAGTCGCAAGTTGGAAACCTTACACTTTAAAATATTGTCGAAAGCTTCCATTTATAAATATTGTCGAAAAGTTTGATACTTGTAAGCCTTCACCCATTTTAATTTCTTAATATATTAATCATTTTTCCTATAAAATAAAAAAATATTTTTTAAAAATGTAAAGATTAAAATGATATATTGATATGGGGATCTGATTAAAAAAAAAGCAACCCAATTTAGAAGTTTTGAATGAAAATTTAGTTTAAAAAATTATTTTGAATAGTTAGAATTGTGAGTTATTTTAAATAATAAAAAATGACCAACACTAACAATAGTTCGGCGCCCAAAAGATCATATGTTCGAATTTTCATGACCTTCAATTATTATTTTAATAATAAAAATGAAAAATTATTTGAAATAATCGTATAGTTTTTTGAGGAGTACATAAATAATCATTTCTCCTGGACGCCTATAAATGTGCTAACAACCACCCTTCACGCCATTTGGCTTCTTCCTTCTGGAATCAGCCTTTTCGCTTTCCTCACTTTCTTCTTCTTCTTCCATTAACGTTCTAACTCTCTTCTCTGTGAATCCTCTCTCATTCTTCATCTTCATCTCAACCTTCCCGTTCCCTTACCAACACCATTGCGTTTATCGAATGCTCGTTCGATTCACCGGTTCCAATTTCCCGCCGGATTGAAGCCAATGCGCCATTGAGATCGCTTTCTCGCCGATGGTATGGTTTTCGATTCGTTTTGTTCTTTCTATTGTGTTATGCGTGATCCTAGGCTTGTTTGTTTCTGCTGAAACTGGTTTCTCTGCAGAACTATTTGAGTTTAGGGCATTTTGCATTGTGGTCGTTGCTTGTGGTTCATCGCCGTGTACTGTGTTTGTTACGGTTCTGGTTGGTTTTGTTTTGATTAGTGTTGTTGTTTTGGTTTTGATGGATGCATTTGCATATTGATCGTTACCTTGAAATCGAGAGCGTTTTTATGATTTCTTCTGCAAATACCTGGAATCGAAACGATAATTTGGTTATCGTGTAATTCTTTTTCGTCAATAAGATGTTATTATAGTCTGATAGTTTAACAAGAAAAACCTCGTCTAATTATATTAACCAGTAATTGAAACCTCGAACAAGGATCATGCACTTACACGCTTGTTGTTCACATGTTCACACTTAAGGAGATGTACATAGTTGAAGAAGTCGGTATGATGAAGAAACATATTTGTGGATACTTAAAGAGAGAGAGAGAGAGAAGGAGCTGGAATAATGTGAGAGAGGAAACAATTAGAAGGTATTCGATTTTAATGAAATGAAATGGAAGAGAGGGAACCATCATGGAGTGGCCTAGTGGTCGAAGAGGGTCTTGGGGTGCTTAGGTGATGGGTTCAATTCATGGTGGCCACCTATCTAGGAATTAACTTTCTACAAGTTTCCTTGACATCCAAATGTAATAGGATCGGGCGGTATGTCCCGTGACATTAGTCGAGGTGCGCGCAAGCTGGCCCGGACAATCACGGATATAAAAAAATGGAAAAGAGGGAGGGAGCATGATGATGAAATATGGAAGGATGCCTAGTTTTGGACCTTTGGTTTACGGAGGTTAAGGGAAATCCTTTAGGGGAAATTTGTCGCAAGGAACGTAAGATCAGTCAACCTTTTCATTGTATGCATTTTTAACAAGTAACAAGTGTGTGGGTGAAAAATTGGGAAGCAATTGGAACACTATTATGCTAGGTCTTCCCAGTTGAAAATCAAAGAGAGAACAATCTCCTACTTTGATAGAGTGCTTTATCCAGGTATTCATTGTCTAATTACACTAAATTCTAATCCTCCTGAAAGAGGTTTGTTTTATTCTTTGTTTCCAGAGTTACATAGTTACCCTTTATTTTTCTTATTCTTTTGTTTCTACTGTATTATAGCTTTGGAATTGACAGCATTTTATTCAGCAAATTAATGGGGGTTAATAAGAAGAATTATGCTCATGGGACTGTACCAGACTATGGGGCAATTTTTATATCAAATTATGCGACTAGAAGAGAGTGCATGAAAAGGAAGTTATTTGGTCTTCCATTTTGGCTAGAAGACTTTGTACTACAAATTAAACCTGGGATGATTTTATTTCTGTTTGAATATGAGAAGAGAGTACTTCATGGTGTATTTCGGGCAGTTTCAGATGGTGCAATGAACATTGTGCCCCATGCTTATAGCTCATCAGGGAAGCAATTCCCTGCCCAGGTATTGCATATGTGTGTAACATTGTCATGTTGTTAATCTTTATGTTCTAAGATTCTGTTCCTTTTTTCTAAATCCAATTGTTAGGTTAAGTTCTCCAGACTTTGGTGCTGCAATCCCCTTTCTGAAAACCAATTTCGAAATGCCATAGAGGAAAATTATTTTTCATCACAGAAGTTCAACTTTGGGCTGTCCAAAATGCAGGTCTGTTATGTTTCTTTCAATGCTGGACCTTTATGATTCATTGCCTGCTCAAAACTTCTCTTTGTGCGTGATTCAATATGTAGGTGCATAGGCTTCTATCCCTGTTCAGTTTGACAAAATTTAGTGACCAACTCCATCTGAGACAGTTAAGGGATAGTTCCTTTAAATGTTCAAGTGATTGCTTAATTGATGAAAGTCAAAGTGTCGCTGATGTTAATGAAATATTAAATGAGGGGTTAGAGGGTAAGCTAATGGAGGGTGAAGACCAAGTTAACACCAGGCAGGAAAGTGGTACCCTGCCCCATTATAATATCAGAAATATAATTCCTCCCACAGAAAGTTCAACACATTGTTCTCTTATGGATAACAGAAACTTCACCTATAATTCTGGCAGCCAAAGTGACGATCCAATCATGCAGCCGAGCCTCCAAAGCCGATCAGACTGCATGACTAGCATGCCTTTCCAGACATCTACTTGTTTAGAAAATATTGCAGTTCCTTCTGTATCTCCAAGTCAAACAAATGTGTCATGTTCTGATCCTAACTTACATTCCTTGCCTACACAAGAGTTTGAAGATGACGGAAGCTCAAGGAGGTCGATCATCACTAGTGACAACCCTTCCAATGCACTCTGTTACTCCCTTTCCCCATATCAGAATGAGCAGGTCTTAGCAAGGCAGGAAAGTAGGGAAGCAGACCCCAAGGAAAAAGAATTTCCCATCCAACTGCCTCCTGATTCTGTCAAAATTTCAAGTATGTCCTCAATTGAACAAACAGCAGCTAATCATGGACATGTATGCTACGAGAATTCTGAAAGTATGCATTCTGATCGCGAAAGAAAGGTCAGTGTGTTTTCTCGCTTGACCTATCCATCTGGTGCTAGTATTAAAAAATTTAATGACTATGCTGACAATGAGAAGCTTTTTCTTGATCCGTCTGTTGATGAAGTCATGTCTGTATTGGAACGACATCATCGACAATGGGAGGAGGCTAACCACAAAGTATTAAGTCAAGAACACAATATTGGCAGGTACTTCATGAAGAAAGAATGGGCAAAATCTTCTTCAAGTTCCTACAGTAATTGCTCAGATGAACTTAGGACAAATATTGAGGACAGTATAGATGAACTTAAGACAAATATTGAGAACAGTATAGATGAACTTAAGACAAATATCGAGGACAGTATAAATGAACTTGGGACAAATATTGAGGACAGTATAGATGATAACAGTGATCATATTGCTATGGAGATTCCATTTGTGAATTTCAAACGGCGAAAGAAACCTTGCAAAGTTGAGAACGCCCCAACTGGAGAGGAAAATGTGAATGTTGAAAGTGTTCAGTTATCAGGTGGACAACAGAAAAGAAGAAAGTTGATTCGGCCAAGCACTTTCTATGAGTTGCGTGATTCTGGAGATACCAACAGTGTTTCCCCAAGTTTACGAGACACACCGAAGGGCAGTCTCTTGCGAGAAAGGGACAAGACAGAGAATCTATGTCAATCTGCCAAATATCCAGATATTATTTGGTTGGTTGACGATGAAGATATATATACTGGTAGTGAAACTGTAGCAACAGTGGAGGATTGTTGCGGATCTACTAGAAACGGTTCAGAAGATCACATGGCATCTCAAAATCTGAACAATTCTGGTTTGTGCAGTAGACAAGAATTGTCCTTGGAAAAAGGTTCTGAACTAAATGCTGGGGATAGTGTCATATGGGTTAAAGAAGGCAGCAACGAATGCAATGAGATGGAGATAGTTATAAATATGCAGATTGATGACGAACCATATCAATGTTGTGCGGTTTCCGCCATGACAAAGAGCTCAGATAAAAGCTTAAGCTCTCTAGACTTTGCTCCAGAAAGTGTTTCTGATGAAGTTATTAAGAGAAGAAAGCAAGATAATGAGATGAGTATGCAAATTGTTGATGAATCATATCAAGGTTGCTCGGTTTCCATTATGACAGAAAGCTCAAGCCTTCCGAACTTAGCACCAGAAAGTGTTTTTGAAGAAGATATTGAGAGAAGAAAGCAAGATAGTGAGATAAATATGCAAATTGTTGATGAACCATATCGAGGTTGGACAGTTTCCATTTTGACAAAAAGCTCAGATAAAAGCTCAAGCCCTCTGGACTCAGCACTAGAAAGTGTTTCTGAAGAAGCTATTGAGAGAAGAAAGCAAGATAATGAGATAAGTATGCAAATTGTTGGTGAACCATATGAAGGTTGCGAAGTTTCCATTATGACCGAAAGCTCAGATAAAAGCTCAAACCCTCTGGACTCAACTCCAGAAAGCTTTCTTGAAGAAGTTATTGAGAGAAGAAAGCAAGATAATGCAATAAGTATGCAAATTGTTGACGAACCATATCAAGGTTACGTGGTTGCCGCTATGACAGAAAGCTCAGATAAAAGCTCAAACCCTCTAGATTCAGCTCCAAAAAGTGTTCTTGAAAGATTTATTGAGAGAAGAAAGCAAGATAATGAGATAAGTAAGCAAATTGTTGACGAACCATATCATGGTTGTGTGGTTGCCATTATGACAGAAAGCTCAGATAAAAGCTCAAACCTTTTGGATTCAACTCCGGTAAGTGTTCCGGAAGAAGCTATTGTGAAAAGAACGGAAGATAATGAGATTAGTACGCAAATTGTTGATGAACCATATCAAGGTTGCGTGGTTGCCATTGTGACAGAACGCTCAGATAAAAGCTTAAATCCAGTGGAAATTGGGGACTAAACTATGACTTGGGAGATTTCTAAGCCTGTTTTGCTGTTTTTGAAGTATTCAACTAAAGGAATCCTATGCCACAGTCTATAAAACCTGTTTTGCTGCATCCAAAACCAAAGTATGTAAAAAAAAAAAAAGGTTTTGTGATTTTTGAATCATGAAGGTCAACATGAAATATACTGACTTAGGGAAGTTTAGATTAGTAAACTGATAGTGTTGTAGAAATGCAAGTCAAACTGAATCTGGTTAGGAGATTCATTTAGAAGTTTGCTGGTCACAGTTGCAGGCAAACTCAGCCAACTCCCCACTTTGATTTTCTTTCTTTTTTGTAGGGCATTAGAATCAACTCAGCCAACTCCCCACTTTGATTTTCTTTCTTTCTAAACCCTAAACAAAATTTTAATGTTTTTCATTCAAAATTACTTTGTAACATTAAGAGTTTCTTTTTTGTAATGGTTTTTAATAATTTTTTGACAAGGATATATGATAAAAGATAAGGATATTTTTGAACTTTTTCAAGTTTGAGAGGAATTTTAATAACATGTTACAAGTATAAACGCAATATTTGTAATAAATTAACCTGTGTCCAAATGCACTGTTTATGATGGTTGAACTATAAAAAAGAATGTAAGAAGTTGTAAACAAAACAAAAATAATGGTTACAAAATAACTAGTCAGAGTGTAATGAGAAAAGAACAAGTAGGAGTAATGATATTGTAAGAACAAATATCTAAAGCAATAAATAAATAAATATATATAGGGGTTAGGGTTAATTAAGAGTAATGATGTTGTTACAACAAATGTCTGATTATATTTTGAATTCAATTAGTTAGTGAGTAAGTGTGTTGATGACACGCTGATTATCTTGCTTGATATTATTTTATTTCAACTCTACGGTCACGGGTTCGAGTTTGTTTGTCTCCTAGGCCCTCCCCCCAATTTCTACAAAAAAAAAAAAAATTGAATTCTACCCTAAGACTCAAACCCATATAAGGGGTGTTTGTTTGCCGATTTTAAAGAAGGTTTAAATTGAGTATTTCCTAATTACTCCTAAAAAACTACATCTAAACGAGTTATTTTAAAACAATTCCTTATTTCTAATTACTCTAGAATAACTTTTTTTTTTTGCCGGAAAATCCTCTATAAAAATCTACATTAAAACAAGTTTCAATTTCTACCTAACTTTTAATCTAAAACCTCATCCAAACCACTCTAATGTTATTAAGTGATTGACACTTTTTTCTGACAATATAACTATATATCTAGCCACAAACGAATATTTTAAGAGAGATTTGCATGTTTAGACCATCTTTAGAAAGTAATTGCAAAATTATTCTTCTATGAGAATATTAGCAAAAA